>CAUJRU010000032.1:600000-1069204 GCA_963277665.1 Viscum album | reverse complement strand
ATTACTCTAATTGGTAGCTCAAATTAAAGTTATCTTGACGAATTTAGGAAAATTGTAGATCAAACATCATTTACAGGTATGATAGTAAGTTTACTATACATGGAAACTAGTCATATAGATATAAATGGTTTCAGTATTCTTATGTGAAAGATATTAATCCAATCCAATGGAATCTCATTTAAAAGTAGTAAAAAGTAATTTTTTCTACTTAAAGGGATCCATGGAATTAGGACTGTTTTATACTTCTAGAAATGAATTTGTTTTAAAAGGTTTTTTGGATTTTGATTTTGGTGGTTGTAAAATTGATAGAAAAATTACATCCCAAACTTATCATTTGTTAGGAGATTCGTTAGTTTTTTGGTTATTCAAAAAGAAACACTTAGTAGCACTTTCCACTATTGACGCTGAATATGTAGTAGCTGGAAGTTGTTGTGCTCATGTGTTGTGGATGCAACACACACTCATTGAGTATGGTATGAGTTTTACAAAAACACACATATATGTGTGATAATACTATTGTCATTTACCGATGAAAAAGCATGCATATCACAACCATGAAAAACACATAGATATTAACAATCACTTTCTAATAGACCAGACACTGAAATAAGATATCATTTTTCAATTTATTGGAATGAAAGATAAATTTGATGATATTTTTACAAAATCATTACCTTTTGATAGATTCAAATACCTTAAACAAAAGTTTTTAATGATAACTATTAGGTAATCATCCATATTAATTTTTTTTAAACTTATCTCCTTACATAAAAAATCCTTTTCATAGGGGAGTACATTTTCATGATTTAACAATTTTTTTTCCTTAACCAAATTTTTTGTTCTAATTTTTTTTTCAGAACTCAATTTTTGTTTACCTAAAAACTTTTCTGGTTTCAAATATTTCATTTATATAATAAAATTTTCTAAAATCTAACGTTCTTCAAGAAAAATTTTCAACATTACTAAAAATTTTCCTATCAATATAGAAGGCTCGTTTCCTTACAATTTTTTTTATAATTGAATAATTTTCATGATTTTAAAATAATCTTGATTTAATAAAATGTTTTCGAATTCCCTTTCTTAAATTATAATGTTTACCTAAAAACCCTCAGAAGATTAGAATCTACAAAATCCTTATTCAACTTTTATCTCAACCGTCAGATTAGATCATGCATGTTTCAACCATTGAATATTGTTGGGAATTAAAATCGTCACTTCAATGCCTATATAATGGCCCCTATACATTATCCCACATCTGTTTTCAAGAGATTATGTGCTAAAGATCTACCTCTCTTAATAAGGGTTTTTTCAATTCCTGGTTTTCTTACATTAAATGTTATTGGAAGCATCCCCTCAGAAGAAAATCTCTTCAGTCATGGAAATATCAGAATGGAAAATTTAAAGGGAGAGGTCAGTATATCTGAAATTCAAGGAGATATATAATTCCCTAATTACAAAAAATACCATGTTGAATAGCTGGGAGAGTATATGTATAGCTAATCCAAAAGGACATGATCTAGCTTATCAAAAGCTTCTTGTTGGGTTCTATGAATCTATTTGTTTTTTCAATGAAGTTTGGATATATAAGTTTTCATTGAAAAGTAATGGAAAAGCCTATTCCCATCCCATTAGAATGTTTTCAAGCATAATTGGAATTTTTAATGAGAGTGAAACTGTTTTCTGTACCCATCAATTTCTAGATGAATCAGGAAGTTTTCAGAAGTAAAAGGTTATAGAGTGCATTGTTTTGACAGGAGTGAAGACACTAAAAATCAAACATATCTCAATGAATATTAGGATATATGAATTATGGGTTTAGGGATTTCTCATTCTGAGAAAAGGTGATAAGGAAACCATGAGGAAAAGTGATATATTTATTATGGATTTCCTAGTGAACTTCAGGAATATTGATTTGTTACAGTATATCTTTCTGATAGTTTCTAATATCAAGAATGGGACCCTAAAATCTCAAATTATCATATATCTGGAAATCCAATCCATGATTATAGTCCTTTTCCTAGATTTGTTTAAAATCCCATGTGGTTCTAAGCCAATAACATTCATGATTTTATGGCTGAGTGACGATACCCTGAGGAGGGTGAATGTTGGCATTAATAGAAAATCATGATAATTTTATGAGTTATCAGAATGTGAAATTGTAGCCTTAGACATGAAGCTGGAAGTAGTAGAGACTTCCAAGAAGGGTCACAAGAAGATAGAACTGAAGGAATAGATAGTGGTTAAAACCCACAGTTCATGAAACTCAATCATGAAACCCAAAGTCTAATAGGAAAAAACCTACACTGATAAAGTGTTTGTTAAATGGAGGTAATAGAAGAAAATTGAAGGAAGGAGATCCTGTCTTTGACCTGGATCCTACAGAGGCGAAATCCATTAAGATTAAAGCTGGCGAGGAGTATGAAAAATAGGAAAATATAAATAAGAAATTGAAGAAAATGTGTGAGGTTGAATTAGTTCAAGATCATCTTAAGGATACTGAGAAATCTTCCAAAAAACTTCATGCACAAGAATCCTTTTTTCAAGAATTTTTTCTAGTGTCTCTGGGAAATAAGTTGTTTATTACGGATACTAATGAAGACGAAGAAATGTTTTAGGAAGAGGATGTGGAAGAGGAAGAAGAGGAGGAGGAGGAGATGACACTAGTTATGTCATTAGGAATGTTTAATAATAAAATGAGAGAGAATGTCCTTCAGAAAAATTGTCGATTCGGACTTCTCCAGATGAATCTACAAAACTTACTTCCCCAAGAAAATAATATGAGTGTCAGGATTTAGTTAATAAGCCATCTAATGATGAAAGAATCAATCCTGATTTTGTTCAACCATATGATTTTGTGGAATATGACTAGAAATAAAACATTGATGAAGATAAATCGTTCAAGTCTCATATAGTGTACATGAATCCCTAAAAGTTATGGGGACCATTTGTAGAGCTGATAAAGGAAAAATGGTGATAGTTGACACACCTAAAAAAACTGTGGTATCTATGAAACATGTAGGTTGTTCATCTATAATAAATAATATTTAAATAGAGAAAGAATCCTCACCAACGAGGGAATCAAATTGTGAATTGTCCTCTGTGGGTCATGAAATTGTGGTTCAGTCCCTAAGGAAATTATTTGACACTGTTCCCTTTTTTCCCTATATTGAATCAAAGTGTTAGTGCTTTAGAACTCATTAAATCAGAAATCAGATTCTGTTAACATGATTATGGAGAAATTAATCAGTCTTGAGGATGAAATCAATACTTTCTATATCAATTATGTTGATCAAAGAAGATCTTGTAAGGAAATCACTAAGTGTCCCAACAATAAGATTAAATATCTGAGAATTCATGATGACTTGAAATATTCTATGAAGGATTACTTTGATAGATCATATGTGAGGATGAAGGACCTTATGATAAATTTTTCAGAAAAGCTGCACATAGATCAAACACCCTGAAAGAAAGAAGTATAAGATATAAATGGAATGATCATTTTAGCTTCCATGAAATTGTAGTCTGAAAAGGATCTCAGAATAGAGTTTGAGGAAAAGTTCTGCAAGAAAGAAGAGATTTTGATGTCTCAGGCAGAAATCCTAATGTATCGGGATGAAAAGATCAATTCTCTAGAGAAGATAAATGAGGATCAGGAACAGTTGATCAAACACTTTGAAGAATATCGTAATGATGTTAAAAGTCTGAATACCATCATGATTAATTTCATGCCGAATGATAAATAAGGATAAATTTTTTTCCTTTCAAATATGATCTTTTGTTGTACCTTTATTATATCAAATATTTCCAATATTAAGGAAAAATTTTATTATCCTTCATTTTTTTGTTTGTATATAGTTCTAATCATTGAGTTACCATATTTTTTAATTATCTCGGTTACTTTTTCAAAATCCCAAAGGGTGATAAAGGAATGATAAAAAATGAATACTAAGTAAAGAAGATAATTACCTGTGTAAGGGGGAGTCTATCTAAGGGGATTTTTCTCAATCAATATTTCCTTATGAAAGGAAAATAAATATCTATTTAATGAAGTCAAGAATAAGATCGTTAGGGATTTCAAAACCAAAGGGGGGAGTTATTCGTATTCACTTTGATTCATATGTAAGGGGAGATATGTTTTTCCATTAAGTTCATAATGAAAAATTCTTTGTCCTTATATTCTTTTTTCATAAGGATTTTTGTGCATTCTAAAAAGGGGAGGATTTTTGAGTCAACAAGGATTCCTTATGACATTTCAATTCCTCTATGTTTTGAAAATCATGAACTCTTTATCTTAAGGAAAATTATTTGTCCCTAAGGATTATTTTCATAAGGAAAATTTCCCTACTCTATGGAAGTTTTTATCCTTAAATTGTTTTTCTTTGTTTCATTTTATAATCTTTCTAAATCAAAATCATTTTATTACTAAGTCTAAAATTCTTATTCTTTTGTAAAACCATGGATTTTTATAAATCCTTGTATATAGAGTGTCATGTTTTAGGACTCCGAATTCTCTCAAATTCAGACACTGAATTCTATAAAATTTAGATTCCTAATTCTATGAAATTCACACTTTGAATTCACTAAAATTATGACTATAAATTCTCTGAAATTCAGACACTGAATTCTCTGAAATTCGGACTCCGAATTCCTAAAAATAAAAACTCAAAATTCATCAAAATTTAGAGTGAAAAATATTCAAAATAATGACTCCAAATTCATTAGAATTCAGACAACTAATTACATAGAATTCCGAGTTAGAATTCCTAGGAATTTAGTCTCTAAATTCTTCATAATTCAAACTCCCAATTCTTCATAATTAATACACAGAATTACTACAAATTTAGACTCCGAATTCTTCAGAATTCAAATTCTGAATTCATTTGAATTAAGACTCCATAATAGATAAAATTTAGATTCAGAACTCTTTGAGAAACATAATCCAAATATCCATTTCTTATAGATTCTGAATGTTTATTTGGTTAGACTTTGACTTATATTGTTCCTTAGACTCTGAAAAATCAATTTGGTTATGTAATTTCATTTTCCTTACACATGCTATGAAATTATGTCATACAAGCTTTTTATAACTAACCGTTGGTTGTGTGACATGTGTATAGGTCCCTCTGAGATTCAAGGAAAAATATTATTGTTGGAGGAGGGAGTTGATCGTTGGATAAATACCGATAAGTAGGATCTCACTTGAACGAGCTTAGTTTGGTTGACCTTGGAAGATATTACAAGCTGTGAAGTTATTTCTAGAGAGAGTAACTCTCACAGTTTCTATATATCTCAACATATTTTTTATCTTTCTTCATGAGATTATGATTTTTTCTGAGTATAATCAAGGGATTCCGGGGATAGGATGATTGAGGTGCCGACTACCTTAATGTTTGAGGGCTTCTTGGGATAGGAATATAGAGGTGTCTACTACCTTAAATATCAATGGATTTGAGGGACAAAAAGACATATTATAATATTCCAATCAAGGGCTTACCCTGGTGTGGGTAAGACATAATTTCTTGAAAGAATAAATCAAGTGACCTTTCTCTATTTTCATTGGATACCCTACTCCATGGGAGAAAATATTTCATACGTTTACTTGTTTTTGCAGGTTTTATTTCTACTGTATTTTGTTACCGAAATAAAGTGAAAACTTCTTATGATTTCTTGTACTTTTATTAACTCTGATATTAGAGATTATATATGCTTTAAGGTAAAATATTTCTCAAGTAAACATTTCTTATGTTTATTTTCTGAAATAAAATTTTCAGAACAGAAGAAAGTTTGTTTAGTATATCTAAAAAGGGATTAATGAACTTACCATATTTAACATTGTTGAACATAGTTTTCCTTAAGGTTAAAAAAGTTTGTTTTTAAAACTTCAATTCACCCCTCTTGTAATTGATCATCTACATTATTGTTTTGATCCTACAAGAATAAAAAATTATAAACCCATACATTATGATAAAAATAATGATAAATGATAGAAATCATACTTGGAAGAAATATTCTTTACACCTACTTTCACAACCAAAAATATCAGGTGCATGTACTAGAAGAAACAACCTTCATGACGAACTCAATCAAACACTATAAATTTTCCTCCATAAATACAAGGGAAAAACCATGTAAACCTATTGTCTCGAGAGGAATAAATATATAAAGAGTGTTGGAATGAACTTTTCTTAAGATATATCACATATGAAACCAATTATATTTGATAAGGTTTTAAGTGACCACTAAAGGAAGATCATGTCAATCATAATGGATAAATCATTTAAATGACGTATTTAGTTTTTATAAATCAATTAACAAATTAATATCCTTTAAAAAAGTTTAAATTTGAATTTATTAAAAAATTAATAATTTTTTGAAAGGAGATAAAAAAAGGAAAAAGAAATTTTAGAAAATTTGATTCACTTTTCAAAATGAGAAATTATTGGTGATCGACCTTCAGTTCAAAATGAACTATCCTTAGTGATCATACATTGGTTAAAAATAAGCTTACATTGGATATCTACCATCAGTTTAAAATTATCTATCATTTTTGATCTACCATATGTCTAAAATGTTCTACTGTTGGTGATCTACCATTATAGCAATTTGAGATACTTTGGGTGATCTAAAAATACTTCAAAAAGTTTTATCACTAGTGATCTACTATTAATTCAAAATGATCTACCATTTTTGATCTAACATCTTTTTAAAATGAGATAACATTCATGATCTACCATTATTTCAAAATTAGATACCATTGTTGTTATATAGTTTGTTCAAAATGAGCTACGATTGGTGATATACCACTAGATAAAAAGGATCTACCATTGGAGATCTTCCATTAGATAAAAATAATATAATAATGGTGATATAATGTTACTTAAAAATTATCAAATATTGGTGATCCACCATCAGTTCAAAATGATCCACTGTTGGGATCTACTACCACCCTCTAAAACACACATTTCCCCAAAAACACCTCTAAACATCCCCTTACTATACCAAAAACCTCTAGACCTTCTTGAGACACTTAAACAACCATAATTCCTAGAATATATTGTGAAATATATTATATTTTTATTAAAATAGATATATCCACTCTATGTTGAGTATTTTTCACTAATGGAAGTGAATTTTGGATTCATTTCTGGTAGAATGAGGTAACTATTTCTATGTTGTTACATCATTCTCCATCCTATACGGTGATTAATTATTCTAGAAAATTTTTATTATTAATATATTTTTATAGAAGTGTCCTATGAGGAATTGAAAATTTATTCTTATATCTTTAAACAACTTGTATGGAATTTATTCCATTCCATGTGTTTACTAAAATTGAAAATAAGTTTTTTTAAATGATCAAGTGTTTTAAAAGAGTTTTTGTCTCTATTTTATTATAGGATAAATGTATTATGAAATAATAAGTGTTTATTTTACTTAAAATGGAATGGGTTATTTTAGACCTTATCAAGTTATGTTTTTTAATTTTTTGGTTGTTTCTAAAACAAATAGGGTTTTACTAAAAGTGTTTATTTCCACTAAATTTCGCAAAATTCCTTTATCTATTTAGTTTCAAGTATTATTTTGAAATGAAATTTTAATGTGGGTAAAATTTTAAGGCAAACTATATTTTTTTTGAATTTTTGTTCTTCTAATTTTATGTAAAATGAATTTGATAAAGTTGTGAGACCCCCTTCATTTCAATTATTATTCTTTTCACTTAGTGAGTGTTGCTTTATATATGTGGAAATTTTGTTATGGATGTTTGAAAGGGTTTGTTTTGTGAGATTTTGTTAGAAGGTATATAATATACATTAAAATGTGTTTTACTATGATTTAGGTGTTTTATATTGTGAATTATTATTTTCTCACATCTTCCTTCACTTTTTATGAGATCCTAGGTAGCTAGTAGGTGTTTTGGATACGTATTACACTAGTGTTGTGGTGAAAAATTTCTAGTTCCATGTTATGAGTTTCAAACTCCTAGGGGGTTCATATGGTACTTGCTGACCCAATGGGGCGTTAGATGGTAATTCTCATTATTTCACTTGGGGACCTAGTTAATAGTTTCTGATGAACTAGTTCTTATGTCATCCTATTTAGAGCCCAGTTAATTTTCCATGAATATTAGATCCTTTTTAGGAGGAGATAGGGGATCCCATTTATAAATTTTCTTGTATACCATAAAATTTAAGTATATCAATAAAATGCTTCTTTATTGTTATCATTTTTATTATTATTTATTTTAAACATGGTAAAATATCTTTATTGTTTCTACTTTCTGTGTGGGATTTATTTATTTCTAAATTTATTAAATGTTGGTTTTGAAAGGTGTGAATTAAGGTACCATGTTTTTCGATCTACAAATTTCAAAAGGAATATGGATTTTCATTTACAAGATTTGTAAAACATAGATTATAGACATATAATTGGAATTTGGATATGATAATGAATCTCGGAAACGGCATTAAACCTCGAATGAGGAATTTTTTGTAGAACAATGGTTTTGGTAGTGTCCTAGGGGTTCTTGAACCATGATTATAGTTTCATAAAAGTTCAGTATTGGGTGCATAGTTAGTGCTAACAGTGAGTTATAACTTTACGACGTAGATTATATTGGAATACAGTTTGAGGAACATTGAGGCATGGATGGGGAGACCATTTAAGTGTTATATAACATGTTATATGAATTTCTCATGGTTGGAACATGGATTTTTAAACTATGTGGTAAAATAGTGTGAGTTGGAGGGTTCAATACAATACCTACTACAAGATTGGTGAACAATTTTGAAAACCATGCAGCATGACCGTATGAATCATTAAAATGTTGACATTACCCTTTCCCCCCTATGTTCTTTAATGTATAAGGCCCATATTTCCTTCCACTATCTCCCTCATGTATCCTAATAGGTTACCTTCTCTTCTTCTTCTCTTCAATACCAATGAAGGAGGAGGTTTTGAAAGCCATTCAAGGAAATTTATTGTATGATTTCTCCATTGGTGAACATCATAGGTCTAATCATTTCTTCTTTTTTTAATTTTCATTTATCTAGTTTGGGTATTCAATTTCAATTCCATTTAATCAAGGCACAATTTTATACTTATTTTAGTCGTTTTTATCATCCTAGGAAGAGGGTGATGCAAGATGTTGTTTGCACATTGCAGCCTGTTGTTTCATCTAGGTATGTCACAATAATGAATTTCTAAATATTTTAACTAAAAATTATATTTTTGGGTGGTTTTGTAGACACCATTGTTTAGGGAAAATCTTATGAATAGTGTTGGGGATACCTAGTATACCTTCAACACATAGTTTCTCATATTTAAATCAATCAAAGATCGCTCTCATAGTAATATTTAGTTATAAATTGTATGATTTTATCTTATAATTATTTATTTAATGTTGCAATTGTTTTTTGGACTATAATTGAGAATACCATTATCATGTGGGATCATGGAAGATGATACATATGGGCTTGAATAAAGTGAGGTTAGATAGAGCAACTGATGGATATTTATAAATGAAATTCTTCCTAAAGGTAGGTGGTCTATCATGCCATATTTTTTTTATATTTATGTTTTTTTATGGTACTATGTGTCTTACTAAACTCTCCCATGTGGTGTAAACAACCAAGTTAATATATTCAATGTCATTTATAATTAATTAATTTCATAATAGCGGTGGATGAATTTGATAGGACACTAATAAACCCTTTGCACTAGAATTATTCTTTTTCCTGTACCGGCTATGGAATAGACCGTGAGACATCGAGTAACATGTTAACCTATCATAATGTGAGGATATTCTGGTTGTGGAAGGATATAATTTTTATAAAAATATTCGGATTGAAATATGGATACTAGAATAGGGATGGGTGTCTAGACCATCCTAGAGAGACAGTGGTACTAACTTCGAGGATCCTAATATGAATACGTCTAGTTATGTATGGACCTCATGGATCCTGATTAGTATTCCTATTTTGTTCATTAGTCAAGGGGACCCTAGTTGGTTCCCTAGTGGTCGAAATTCCCTGAACTAGTATGTATGGATTTAAGTATTTATGGTTGATGGTTCCATCTTGAAACCACAACAAACATGTAATCCCATTAGGAATTTTTAGTGGGTATTCAGTTTAGGTATTTAACCACCCTAACTATTTTTTTAATAAAATAAATTGGTTAATGGTAGTTTTGTTATGATTCCCAATTATCCTTCTTGGTGATATGCTGATGATATTGATGTGATATGATGTTATTCTGGGGCTTACAAGACATATTATATAAACCCACCACATGATATTTCATGTTGATATATATTATTTTTGGAATTCCAATTTAATCCATAAGATCCCTCCCTCCATAGGTATTTTTAAAGATGGATATTGAGTCTATAAGAGAACACCCCTACCTAGTGTTTTCATGTGGATTCATCTCAATTCAAATGCAAGGGATTACTAGAGATTATTGGGTGGGAGAACATCCCCTGATCTTTGTATATTTTGATATCCTTGAGGACTGAAATTGATATCCACTAATGATGACTAGCATACTCCCTAGGGTTAGGTGGAATCACCATTAAAAAAATTCCAAAATCTATATAGTAATTGGGTTGTTGAACCATTTATTGAATGTATTCTTAATGTTATCTTGGATATAGGTAGTTTTCATATCGCCTTAGGGTCATCCCTATTACGTATCATCTAAGTTGTAATGTCAGGAATTACTATAAACCAGGATATAGGAATCTGAAAACAGACTGGTTTACTCATGGATTGAGTGTTTTTATCTATCTCAACATATTAATTATATTATGTACAAATATCCCTTCGAATCCTTCATCATAGTGATTGGTGGTGAGTACTGGTGAACCTAGGGTTAGGACATGTGCCCCCCTTTGGTGATGTTGCATGTCAAGAGGCATTGCTAGTGAAAACTAATGCAATTATTTCCAGTCTAGACTATAGACAAAAGTATCAACATAATTTTACATGTCTTGAATGGTTCAATATCCAGATCAATGGCGTATTCATTAGATATACTATCAATTTTTATTACTAACACAAGGATCATCTCTAGGTTGATTCATGTTACATGTCGCCATGATCATATATATATTTATGTATATATATATATATTTATTTATAGTAATATAAATATACACATATAAATGTATATATATGTATATATATCACGGAACCTTAGTCTTGTTGTGTCTCATCTAGGTTTAGAACTTTCTTTGATTGTTCATTATACAACATTTCCTTTAGTCTATTCCTAGAATTTGTTATTATTATTATTACTGCTATCATCAGGATTAGTATCTCACGTAAACATAAATTTCATTAATTTTATATCTACATGAATACATTGGTAGTTCCCCATTGATTTTTTTACTCAAACCCTACTTGGGTCTCCATTGCACTAGGTTACCCGAGAAAACATCCACCAGGTTTCAAGGAATGGATGGGATAAGGTCCAAAATGATCGAGAAGGATGGCTTTGATATGTATTTTGGTATTAGGAATGGGTTTTGGATCAAGGTATGTAATATATAATTTTGATTTTATTTTTTCTTCAATTATTTCCTAATATATATGAGATCATCCTTGTGGGAGATTACTGTTGTATGTATGACACGTCTGGTCGGGCCTTTACTAAATTTAATTTACTATTATTGAAATATTTATATTTACAGCTCCCACACTATTAATAATTAAATATTTATAACTATATATGTTTAAAATTATGGAAGTTTTATATTTATTTATGCAATTTTTTACTTTAATATAACGGATTTATATCCCCCTTTAACACAATGTTGGCCCTCCCTACTAGTCAGAAGCCTATGGAGTACAAGGAGTTCATCTCTGGAACATGACATTACAAATTGGTTTCATAGGTGTTTCTTTTCTTTTGTATTATTATTCGGCATATGGTAGATAGGAGTATTGGTAATTTTTCATAATATATTATGGAAATTATACTTGGGTATCATGAACACATGTTTCTATAAGAATTCTTGGTTTCCAAGGTTATGGGGTTATTATTCAGGATATGTGATGTTATAGTTGTATATAACATTAACTTAGAGAGACAAATGATTTATCTAGAGTTTATGATTTAATATGGGTTTATGTCTCTCATCCCATTTTTGGGATGGCATTGATGGATTTGTGGCTCTTAGACCATTGGTGGGAAAACATTGATTGTTTTATGGATCATGGTCTGTTAGCCACATGCTAGTGACTAACTTATACTTTGGTCTTGAAAAGTAAAGGGGTCTATCATGTATCATATTTCCATATACTATCTTCATGTTATAGGGCTTCTAGTGTGTGATTATTACTATGAAATGAGGTCAACTTAATATTTTGTGAACAATAACATAAATGGTGTTTTACAATATTGGTTATTGGTGGAATTATACTTAGGTATAATGAATTATATATATATATATATCATTCTAAATATAGGTCATTTGCATCTACAAGGAAACATTTTACTGTGAGGATGATGACTTATTCCTCTAACATGGGAGCTTCAGTGACCCTTGTAGGATGATACAGAACATGGTGTCCAAGTATTGGACCCCTTGTGGGGTTTAGTTTCAAGGTTTGGTTATTTTAAGTGTTAGTAACAACCTTTGTAGTTTTTAATACATGGATTTGCATTCCATTATACTGAATTGAATCATGTGCTTATTATATAACATAGATTGTTGATATGAATTTGTGTACAAACTATTGACCCACATCGGTAAACGTCGATAGTTGATATCTGTGTTTCCCACGATCTAGTCAGATCTCTTTGTATGATGTTGATTGGTACCTAAAGAGTTATAGTGAACTAGAATATCAATGGGTTATTACCATATACATATTCTCAGTGAGTATTAGTTAATTATTTTATTCAACATTTATATCACGAACAATTAAGGAGAAGACCATATGAGGATTCTCATAGAGGATTATGTCCTGATTGGATAATTCTCGACAGGTTTTAACCATCGTAGTTTGATGTAATTATTACCTTCCATCATTAGATTCCTTGAGTGTAGATAGGTGTTTGGATAATGCATTTTTATATATGACCATAGAGAGGTTGACTTTTGGTCTAGGTGGTCAGACCTAGTTACCCTCTTATGAGACTTAATATTAGGACTTTTTGGGAGACTGAGAACCCTTAGTTTATATTGTGACCCTGGTTGGTCAATGTTTAGTTTGATAAAGGGTAACCTGTGAGTAGGTTTGACCAAGGATCCTAAAAATTCCATTCTAGGAAGTAAATTTTTTATATACACGTGTTGAGAGTGATTGAAGGTATGGATCATGTGTTTTGATATAGGCATATTGATGCATTTTTTTTTCGAGAACACAAATTTGATGTTGTGGTTTTGAGATTTTCTTTTATGGGAATGGAATTTTTGGGTTCCTGGTCATATTGAAAAATGGGTTGTTTATAGAACATTATTAGAGAATAGGTAGATTCTGGTGGTAATAATGTTATCATGATATAGGTGGTAATGAAAATAAATAATGGATGTTTAGGTTCTTTATTTTAAAGAGGATTTATAGATGATTTTCATGTTTAGTGATTTTTATGTGATGTGTAGAATTAATCTAGGAGATGACATCTGAAAATGGTATGAAATATTTTTACTAGTAAATTTATTTTATTTTATTGGGTTTCTTACATGAAAGAACAATTTATACTAAACAAAACACTACCATTAATATTTTCATTTAATATTGCAGATATTTCCTAGAAATTTAAATGGATGGTATGAATAAGATTAAAACAATTTTGAAGATTAAATGTTTTCTTATTAGAAAATGAATCCATTGATTCCCCATTAAATAGAAAATTTATAAAAAATCAAATCATTTTTAAGGAAATATTTTTATTTTTTTGAAACACATACATTTTATCTTAATAAATTAGATTAATCATTATTCGAGAATTATTTTGAAGAAATTTATATATTATATATTCATTCAAGTTCTACAAAATTCATCCAATTGGCTTAATATAAATAATATTATAATAAATCCAAATATAAAAATAAAACAGTATTATTTTTTTAAAATGTTTTACCACATTTTGTGCACTTATTTGAAAATTATTTATTTTCACCTTTAATTTTTTTTGTTAAAATCTATATATTTTTTCAAATCACAAATTAAAATTTATTTTATGTATAATTTTTGAGAAATTAATGAGAAGATAAATTTTGTGATGAATAGTAAAAAAACTAATGCCTTTATTACAATTTGTAATGTCATTTAAATTAAATATAAAATACAAAAATTATTTTAAGATATTTTAAACAAATTATTTTCATTGTATATATGTAAATAAAATCTAGGTAATTTTAATCATTTTAATACTTATTTTTTATATAAAAATCCTTTTAAACCTCTGACCATTTTTTCTTTGGAAAACTGCTTTCTTATCTCGTCTGCGATATAAATTTTAAATTAAAATTTTCTTCATTGGTGAATGTATTTTGGGAAAATTGATTTAATATTTTTAATAAGAATAAATTTATGTATCTAATATGGTATCTATTATTTTTAACCATAATTAACAGTAAAAATAGAAATAATTATTTTCTGTGGTTATGGTGAAAATGAGTTTTTTGGGGGTTAAACGATAATGATAACGGTTAAAGAAGACCCCAAAAATTTAAAAAATTTATTTATTGACACATATCTACCTAATGTATTCTATTATCAATAATTTTCCATTTTCATCATTTTTTCATGTGAAAAATGTTGGTAACACTTTCTCTTTTCAAAAATTACAAGTGTTCCACTCACCTCACTTATAAAAGGTCGACCCACTCCTCTCCACTTTTCACATCCAAACCCCATTGGTTCCATCGAGAACAAACAAAATCACATTGATACTACCATCCTGTCATCCTAGAATTTTTTGGTCATAAATCAAACCAATGATGGTTCTTAGTGAAAATTAAAAGATGTTTTCTAAAGAAAAGGTATTGTTTTTCAATGAGAGTTTTTATATTTCTTCCTCCACATCCTTAAATTATTATTTAACAATAATCATATAAAAAAATAATTATTATAAACATTATGATATGTATTTATGATAATGGAATGACATATTTCGATCTCATATTCCACCAAATGGGAAACTAAATCATTTATAGTTTGTACGGTGGACTATCACTTTGCGAAATGACGTTGTTGATTATTTATCACCAATTATCATAGAATGTTATAATGATTAATTTAAAATATATATAAAAAATGTAAATAATTATTATATATCATTTATTATCATAACACATATACCTTTTGAATTTCCATTCCATGGTGGATACAATAATGTCGATCCTATGTATGATAGACTACTACCATGCGAAATGACGTAACTCATTTTTAAATAATTGATTACATGGATAGAAAAAGAGGTAATGGTAATAAATATAAGTTATATTTAATATATACACATAATTCTAAAAATATAATATTACATCTAACATCATACATTCAAACATGATGGAATATGATAACGTCCCTCGTGCGTTCGGTCGACTACCGCCTCAGGAACTACTGTTATCTATTTTTCATTTTTGTTTTACATGGAAAATAATAAGCATATATTAAATTCGTATAAAAGGAATATATATATACTATATCTAAAAATAATAATTTTTCCAATTGTATGATATATTATTTACCTTTCCTACATTTGGTTTGTCGAGAAAATGTAAATAGCGGTCATACGTACGTACAACCCACCGTCTTCATGAACGTTGTAATAAATTTTATATATCTAAAATTAATGGATGAATATAAATAAATAAATATATATATATTGGAAATATATTATATGTATATCATGGTTAAAATAATAGAAATTATGGAGCAATTATCAATGTATATTGACAAAAACAAATATCAAACCAAAATAGATGGGAAAAACGAAGCAGTTAATACCCAAAACATGGCACTAACATGGGATTTTTAATAAATTTGTAATAAAAGGATGTAATAAAATTATATATGGTGTGATATATAAAAATGGTTATGAAAATTATTTATAATAAAACATTATTATTATATCGTATTTATGAATGTGTATAACAGATTTCGATTCTTAAGGTAAGGGAATTTCTAGTATCTGTTTTGTTTTTGAGAGACTTATTCCAAAGTCACTACTCATTTATTTTGCATGGTGTATACAATACCCCTATGAAATTATATTTTTTTGAATAAAACTTTGTTTATTATAATTAATTTTTTATATATTTTATTCTTTCACGGGGATTATGATTTAAATTTTACTCAATTAGTAAGAGATTTTCATATCACTTTTTATAACAGTGAGATAGATTTCATATACACCATGGGTTACATTGGTGTGGTGTATATACTTCCCATTAATTTATTTTATGTTTATTTTACTGAAAATTATATTTATTTCAATATACATTTTAGTACATTTATTTCATGGGGTTCATTGTTCAAATGTTATGAAAGTGGTAAGGAATTTGTTGTCCTAATTTTCCATCCTTGGGATGTAAGTAATGTAATTCACCTAAATTATTTTATGAGGTGTAAATTATTCCATTTTGACACATTATATCATCAAAATAATTCATTTGATGATATTTTATGGTTCATTTGATTTTATTCTTCATGGGTCTTAATATTCAAATGTTACCAAAGTGGTAAGGGATTGATGATACAATCTCATTGCTTATCAGGATTGTTTATGATTATGCATTTAATAATAAATTCTTATAATATATTTCTCAAGAAAATCATGAATAGTATTATCTTATGTAATTATCTTGAGAAAAAAATCTCCCTTCATTTTCCTCGCATTAGGTACTCATGTTTTCAATAGACCTTTTTAATGAAATATTTCATTCATTCTTTCTTTTTTCAAAAAACCCAATTTCTTTATAAAAAAAAGTTTTAATAAAATGTTTTCAAAAATATGTTTTTCCATTAATCAAATTATTTATTAAATAATATTTTACCATTATATAATTTTTACAAAATATTTTGAGAGGAATATTCATGTCATATTCCAAAAAAATGAATACCTTTTTTATGGATAATGTGAAAGAGTATCCATGTAATTAACATGAATGGATGTAACTGTATTTCCCACTATTATAATAGCTCAATGATTTCAATATTCCATCACATATTTTTAAAGATAATTAATGTGAAAATGTTTTATGTTTTAAAAATCATTTTAGATGACCAATAAATCATCTTTTATAAATTACAATATTTATTATCAATGAAAATGATTTAAAATTATGTTTTTAAAAGGATATTATCAAAGAATGGTTATTTTCCTCGTGAATTGTTCCACATGATCTTTCAAAATCATTTCAATATAAGAGAAATTCCATTTTTGTGACTCATGATTTACTAAGGATATGATCTAATGATACTATTATTATTCTCTCTCTTTATGGGTTATGATTATGAAGAAAATATTTTTATGAAACATGTTTCTATTCCATGGGTCTTACCATAAAGAAAGGATTATGAAACTCGTGTACTTTTCCATGGGTTATGTAATGAGGAAATTATGACCTATTTAGGAAATCTATTTTTTTCAATAGTATATGATATGATGAATTGTTTCTGAAGCTAATTTATATTCCCAGGTTCAAAAATGATAAATATTTTATAAGATTATGGAACAAATATATAGAATTTTCATTATGTGGTAGGTGGGACCAAAATCTCTCTCCAATGAATTTGGTAAAATATATAAAACTATTGATTTGATTATGTTATGTGTTAACATGATTTCATGTTAACAATGATATCCATGATCCTAATTTCATTAAATGATTTTATACAAGGGTATGATTTCTTTTCCTTTACTAAATGAATGAAACTACCATTATTTAAACATGTTCACAATGTTCCAGACTTATTATTTTTCACATTCCTAGTAAAATGTTATAGTCATTTTGTCCTTGTTCATTAATTTGTTTTTGATTCATATCATATTATTACAATGGTTGGGGGAGGACAATAAATACTAAAAAAAACCCTACACTACTAACAAATAAGAAAATATTGAGACTCAAACCTGAGACCATACTGAGACCCCACATGGCTGATACAAACCAAACTACACCTTGGGGGGACTTGATTCATAACTTATAAATGTCCATGATTTACACCATGAAACATGTTTATGATCTATGATAAACTAGTAATTATAATTGTAAAATATGATCTATGATCTCACTTCTTTATACTTATCTTATTTTTTCATATGATCATATAATGATATATACAATGTTTATCCTTACTAAGAATCTGATTTTACCCTTTCTAATGATTCCTTTCCTTAGGTTATATAGAAAGGTTCTAAGTAGGTTATGTCTATACACAATACTAAATGGGGAGATATTTCTGGGTGATGTTGAATATATTTCAAAAAATAAGAATATTATCTATCTAGTATCAAAATAAACTCAACCTTTATGGTACGTGGGAATGTATTATATAATATACTAAATATTCATATAAATGTTTTAATGTTTATATATGAACATCCTTGTTCACTCAAGTAGGTATCAGAAAAATTGTTTAGTTAATATTTGGATATTATGATTAGAAAATATTAGTGAAAACCTTCAGGATAAGTCCATGATTAGGATAACAACCTAAATTTTTTATTGAAGAGATTATGTTAATTTACTATAAATACAACCATTTCTGTATACTAAAATTGGATTTCATTCTAGAATAGAACTACCTACCAGTGATAGCTCCAAAAAAAATTTATGTAGGTCTTAACATCAGTGTTAATAGGTACATGACAATGGTCCTTACTGTGAACCTCGTTAACACTCTTGGGGTATATTCTTTGTTTAACTACATTTTTTATGAATGATCACCCAGAATTTAATTAGATAATAATCATTGTTATCATAGGTTAAAATAACAATGTTATAGATTTAAATCTTATATTTATTTAGACATAATATAATTGAGTTTTCATTCTAAGCGATTTTCCACTGTGTTTAGTGCTGGTCACATTATTTTTTATTTTATAGTCAATGGATATAACCAAAAGGATCTAGGTTAAACTTTAATGCGATGGAATGTTTTTAGATGAGAATCCAAATGGGATGAGGATTGGAGTATATTATATTATAGTTATTACTAATCATTTATGATGATAAATTATAAACAATTTACACATTAACTAAATATGAAACTCACTAAATAAGATAAGGATATAGTTCATTGGGATTTTGGGTAGTATAGACCATAGAGGGTTGGAGATATAGTTTCTTATATGTTATGAATGTGGGAATAAGAACAAAATGTAATGTTCTAAATGGGTGATATGATGTTTTAGTGGTGGAAAAGAATGAAAATTGAAAAAATCGAAAAGGGAAAAAAATGAAAATACTGGTTATTTTAATGGATGAAAAAAATGGTCTCCTTAAGGTGTAATTGATGGTTGAAATTTTTAAAATTGTTTTTTATGATAATTAAGAAATATATTTCCTAGAGGGTATGATTAGGAAGAGAATCAATAATGTGGTATGACTAGTGGATGTATCGATGATGATGATGTTACTACGAATGACATATGAAAGTTAAGGGGAATTAAGGGATTAAATGAAAAGTCCTTATTAATGGTTTAAGAATGATGTAAAATGAGTGAAGTGTTTATGAATTGTAATTCAAGAATTATGAAATATATAAGGATTGTCCTGTATAAATTTTTCATTATAGATTTACAGGAATATGTTGAATGGTGATTATAACATTAAAATGTGTTTTAATGGAAAGGTGGTATTCAGGGAAGAACATTTTTATTATAAATTTAACCATTACTATTTTCTAGATGTTGAGATAATGAATTTATGATAAAGAGATAATTGATATGTATAATGTAAATTTGATTGTATGGATTATCTTGTAACTGATTAATGATTTATAGCTAAAGTGGTTTATGTTATCATTTATGAAGTTTAAAATGGTTTTAGAATTATGTAATATATCTGATTATATATTTTTTATTTAATTAATAGTGAATCGTGTATGTTATCAATAATGTTTTATGGTAATTCACGTTATTACTGTGTTTCATATGAACACAAGGTAATTGGATTCTCATGTCTAGTATATGATATTTAATATCTACAACATGTTGTTTTGGGGTATTAATAATATGTATATTTTGGAAGTTTAGTGACCTAATTTCTATTGTTTTGGATTTCAATATTTTTAATGGTTGTAATGGTTAGAATTTATGAAACTGTTTAAGTGAACATTGGATGAGGTTTTAGATATTAATGTTTTACACACCATATAAATATTTATGCATATTCAATAACCTATAGTAACCATTTTTTATAATTATAACTCAAAAGGGAAGGAAGGAATAATCATTATATTATGTATCTTATGACCAGTTAATGCTTCATATAGTAAAAATTCAATATCATTACATGGAGTATGATATGAAGTGGAAATTGATATAGGAAAAACCAAAGGATGAGATTGTTTGTATGAAATGGAATGAAATTGGGTATGTAAATCTCTAAAGACTATGAAATTCCATGTATTTTTTCATTAAATGGAATTATTATGAGTCTGCGAAAATTGACGGCACGTGATTCCAAGGCATGGAGAGACCATAATGAATTTTTGAAATTTCTTAATGTATGTTGAGTAAATATGCGATTGGATTTATCAATGTTTTGAACCAGTGCTCAGATTAAAAATTTTGTGGCACAGTTGAATCTATATCACCGAGATTCTCTAAAGGGAAGCTTAACGTCGATCACATAGGGTCAAACGAAAATGTTAATTTCTGGAATTTACGAGAAATAATAATAAAATAACTCAATGAGTTAATTTGTTTATTTCTTTTAACTATTGATTGGCGGCTGCGGGACCATTGGATTGTCAAACCATTTAATTTATTGATTCTTATATTGTGTAACCGCACTATTGGGAGAAATAATGGGTGGTTTAATTGTACCGTTGAGATATTTAAGAGGATCATTAATTAAACTCATTAATGAACCTTATTAATTGTACGAAGCGTTAATATACTCCTTTGCCTATATTTAAATGTTTCTCAGGCATGGGTTTTTTGCACTCATGAGAGGAACCTATGACGAAGTGTCACAACATCTTTCACCAACCTTGAATGAGGCTTCAACAACTGTTTTAGGATTCGGTGATGAGCGACAAAGGGTGTAAACCTTCTCCTTCGTCTATAACACCCTCAGATGTGGAAAGTCCTTCATCAACAGTAGAGACATATAACAAGATCAACATAGGGGGTTTCATTATTTAATTAAGAACTATACTCTTTCTTAAAATTTTACCCATGTTTATGCTAATACAGACTTCCCAGGACAAACTAACTAGGCCCAGACCCTCCACCGAACTCTGTTATGGTTGCGTTCTTCATGGGAAATCAGAAACATATGGTGGTGCCGACAACTGAGGGAGGAGGCGGCCAACACCTACTGTCCACAAAGGAATGGTGGCTCCCGAAGGCGCTGTGGCAGAAAAATGATCAGTCGAACAGTGCTGGCTGCATTGACAAGGGGCGACGCACTGTGGCGGCACACCATGAAGGAAGGCTGCAGCTTTGAGCCTCGCGGAAGGATGGACCCACGCTTGTGGGTCCGTTGAAGGCTGGACTGCGGGGACCGACCAGGTGGTAGGGTCCCATCTGGTGCTGTAGTTGATCCAAGTGTCACACTACGATGCCGCGACATGAAACAAGGCCACCACTTCGAGCCGTTTTGGAGTGAGGATGCACTACCGTGAGATTATAACGAACCAATCCACGCAGATCGGCCTAGAGGTGTGGCACCAACTGACATCATGGATTCAAGGATCCAAATGGAAGAATATGTTTTGGATGGGAGAGGAAAACCCACACCTGGCCAACAGGCTGAGCCTATTTCCCAGTGGTCTGAGCTCGTGGCCTAGTGGGATGGACCAGGACCAGCCATATCGGGTCAGGCCCAGTAGGCTGGGTCGGGTATCCCAGACCGGGTCGGACCATACCTGGAACCCATTTTGACCAGTTACTCTTAAATGATCATATCTCCTAACCTGGACATCCCTTCGATGAACCGTCTGTGGCACAATAACCCTTATAACGAGGCAGTTATTTTTAGATACTCCACACGATTTTTGGAGAATGTTTGAGTTTGGATGGGTTCGATCATACCAAAATACAACCGAGCCCTCGACACTAAAATTCCTATAACGTATACATCGGGCGTCCGGTTGACATGTCATCTATTGTGTTGTAACCCTTATGATATGGTGGTTCATCAGGTTACTTCTTCATGGGAATTCATGTTGGTTGAAATACGACCGATGGCTTTAGGAGAGGATCCTCTGGGAATCATGCGTGCTTTGTGCGGGAAACCAGTGGCTGACTAAGACGTGATGAATGAATACTGATCCAGTGTGGATCAGCACCAAGAGATCATGTGTGGATCAGCACCAAGTGATCCTATGTGGATCAGTACCTGATCCTCATGATTGAAATAAGATTATCTAGCTTTATGACTAAACATTTGTACTTATGTACATATGTTAAACCTAGTGTGAGGTGTATTTTTCTTTGTGATTGAGATTGAGAACATGCTTTTTGGTTTTTTCTTTGCGGAATTCCGAGATACCTTTGGGGGTCTCAGGGTCCCTACTAGGTATTTCATACTCACCCCTGCATGGGATTTTCTAGAACCTTGTTGTGTCTTGTGTAGACAATGAGCATCTTTGACTAACTCTCAAGGAGCGAGTACTTGAAGTTGTATGGAGGTGAAAAATTGACATGGAGATCCATAATGACAAGTTGTACCTACCCATCAGGTAGAATCCATGGTGGATGACCTCCTGAGATTTTTTACCTATTTTCTATATTTCTGTTTTGACTGTTCTTGTATTCTATCCCCCTTTACTTTAGTACATACTTTTACACTCTCTGATTCTTTGTAGTTGTGGTTGCACCTTTCTTCCTTCGTTGTGTTGAACTTGTGAGTAGTGTAACCTATCTGTGTTTGTATAGGTTTTGAGTCAATTCCTACCCATTTTAGGGAAGTGAATTTCCAGTTCTAGTCACCAACCCATGGCCTAAGGAAGGCGGGCTTGGGGTAGTCATGGCACAGGCCCCGATGATGGGTCATGACAATGTGGTATCAAAGGAGTCATTTCTACAAAAACAACATGGATTCTATGTTGAAATGGAGAAATAGTGTTAAGTATCTTGAGTTTGGGTTTCAATTCTGGGAGTCCAGTGTTTCTGCGGTGGTCGGTGTATCTATATACCATAACCCTGAATTCTGATTTCCAACTCAGTACACAAAAACACTGATTGTGTGTATTTTGAAAATGTTGTGTTTCTTTATTATCTCTTTAGGGTCGTCTCACCATGTATAACTTATTGATTGTGGCACACTTGTTTCCTTACAGATGCCGCTGTGTAGACAACCATCCTTGATTCCAGTGAGATTACATGATGATGGCCCACCGAGTGATGGGACTTTGGTGCAGGGCCCTCTTACGGTGATGGTACCTTCATGTGGTGTACCAACAGTACCACTACCCATAGGAAAGCAGATGCCACTATCCCCACAATCAGACCAAGCATGACTACTGATCGCATTTCACCAGTTCTCGAGACAGAGGCCTCTGTGGTTTCGAGGTGAGATAGATCCCCAAGCAGCTGATTACTGTTTGGAGGCTATGGAATGGGTATTTTTGTTGGTTGAGACTCTAGTAGAACAGATGGTGATCCTAGCTGCTAGCCTCTTCTAGGGAACAATAGGGAGTTGGTGGGTCCTGACGCTCTCGATGCATTTGGTGGAAATAATCTCCTGGTTGGACATCGAGACCCTCTTTAGGGTCGAGTTCATACTAGTGACCTGATGCTCATTGCATATCCAAGAGATACTTCACTTACATTAGTGAATACTGAAAGTGGCCCAGTACTAGGAGAGATTCAATAACCTCTCTCACCACTCCACCGACATCGTATGTGACCCATTCTTCGGGGACTACACCTTTGAGCTGAGCCTCTGGTGGGAGATCAGAGCATCTATGATATCACTCAATATCCCAAATGAAGGTTGGAGTACTCGAGAAATAATTATTGGTGAGATTTTCATAGATGAGTAGGCACCGATAATGAGATACACCACCGAATTATAGGTAGCTGAGTCATCTGCAGTAGGTATTATGTAGATGACGTGGAGGTCAAAGAGGGCTAGAACTTCTGGAGGATGACCCCAAGATATAGGTTCAGAGGTGAGGAGCTCACAAGGCTGAGGATTTCTTCTGAGGACTAAAGTCTATTACTTTTTCAGCAAACAAGGACACATGGTTCATGACTATCTTACTCCTCACGGGGATGATCATTAGATGATTGATGGAATGATGAGGAAGTAGTAGAGGTTTGAGTGAGGAGGTCCTCAGGGAGGAGTACGTGGAATAAGAGCAGGTCATGTAGTAGGTGGTGGAAAATAGTTTGAGGTTCTACCACCACCACCCATAGGTTTTCCACCCCAACCACAAAGAGAAAGTGTAAATGGGTGAGCTTAGCATCAAGCGGCAGAGGCCTATATACATGGAACTCCAAATATGATTAGACGTATGATCTGTGTCTATTACTCCCTAGCTGTAGGTTTTGTAGACACAAGTTCATGTCACTCTTTCATTTCCATGTCACTCATTCAGAGATCAAAGATTATCATGGAGTTGTTGGCTCGATCTTTATGATTAGTGACTCCAACGTGAGAGGATTATACTATTAAAAATTGCTGCAGGAAGTTTGAGCTTACTATAGGAGGTGAGAGCTTTAGCTGGGACCTCTTTGTATCATCGTCGAGGCCTTACAACGCCATCTTGTGTATTGACTGGCTATCCACAGTCCATGCACAGATCGACTATTTTAGGCATAGAGTACAGTGTGTCCACGAGGATGGGATCAGGTTTTCCTTCACTAGTGAGAGGGAATCCATTGCACCAGATGATGTGCTTTCTTAGAGGAGGGTTCAGCTAATCACTCATCAGTTGGCTAGCCTCACCATCGATGTAGTGGACAATAGGAGTCTGAGCTGTCATATAGTGGTGGATCAGTATGCTGATGTCTTACCTGATGATCTATCAAGACTAACTCATCTTAGAGACATAGATTTTACATCGACATGTACCCTAGGATGATACTGATATCCACTCCATCATATCAAATGGATCTGGTGGACCTTCAAAAGCTGAGAGTACATTTTGAATACTAACAGATGAAGGGGTTTGTATGTCCTAGTGTTTCTCCTTGGAGAGTCCTAATTTTTTGCCATGAAGGATGATGTGAGTATGAGACTTTGTGTGGACTATTGGCGCCTCAACTATATGACCTTAAGGAAAAAATATCATCTACCAAGGATCAATGATCTCTTCGACTAGATGAAGGGACCATGGTGGGTTTCAAAGATAGACATCAGATCATGCTACCATTAGCTTCGGGTACAGGATGAGGTTGTACTGAAGACATCCTTCTGATGTCTGTATGAACATTATGAGTTCCTGGTGATTCCCATTAGTGTGAACAATGATCTTGTAGTGTTCATGGGGATCAAGAAAAAGATCTTACACGATTACCTTAAATTATTTGTGGTGGTCTTCATTAACGGAATCTTAGTGTACTCGTTGACGGAGGAGGAGAACGCCACACAACTGCATATCTTTTTGGATACACTCCGAAAGGACCAGCTTTATGGAATTCTCTTGAAGTGCGAGTCCTGGTTACAGGAATTCTACATCTTAGGGCACATTATCTCAGAAGCTAGAGTTTCATAGGATACGATGAAGATTGAGTCAGTGCTTGCTTGGGAGCCACCCAGAAGTGTAACCGAGGTGTGGAGTTTCATGGGATTGGTTGGGTAATACTAAAGATTTGTGCCAGGAATCTCAAAGGTTGTGACACCCTTGTGATCTTTAGTAAAGAAGTAGAAGCCTTTATTATGGACAGAGAAGGGCCAATAGACTTTCCAAGAGTGGGGGAAGAGAAT
The DNA here is from genome assembly GCA_963277665.1 of Viscum album. Lineage (NCBI taxonomy): Eukaryota > Viridiplantae > Streptophyta > Magnoliopsida > Santalales > Viscaceae > Viscum > Viscum album. The sequence continues at coordinate 1,043,136 of CAUJRU010000032.1, read as the reverse complement.
AAATATTTCCCCATTCTTGAGGATACCAGAAGAGGGCATTGGGTATGTAGACTACTGTGATGCATCAGGGACAAAACTAGGTTTTGTACTAATGCAGGAGCGAGCGATTATCTCTTACTGATAAAACACATTTTTATTGAATATTTCATTGATTATTCAATATATAATTTCCTCAAATTTTGTTAAGTGTGTTCATTTATGAAATATTTTGATATGTATTATTTTAAATTAACATCTTTTTAGATATTTTCTTGACTTAATGGGATGATACATTAATTTAGAACATTGGAGATAAAACATGAATTTTGTTGGTACAAATGGGCCATAAATTCAAAGATAGGCTGGAATCTTCAGATTAGACTTTGGTACTATATTTGGGCCACAACTTCTTCCTAAATTCATAGATTAGGCAGAAATGTTGAAATGAGATAGAGGACTCATTTTCACACAAATCATACTTTTTGAAAGACTGTTGATTCATGAGTTTTTGTGGTCAAATGGGCGGTGCAAGTTGGCTTAAAAATTTTGACAGAGATTCTTCAGTCACACATTAAACCACATTGAACCTAGCCTCCCCTTCACTATATAAATATGTGTTTTTATCATTTAGAGGGGTTGGGACGTTCCTTATAGGATTTCTAGGATATTGTAAGTGGTTATTTTCAATTTCAATTAACCATTGGAGGAGGGATGCATTAAAGCTAAGATCTCCTCCAAGATTCTCTTCTCTTCCTCTTGTTTGTTGTAATGTTTTTTTCTTTCAATGAAAATTTTATTTTATCTTAATATTCTTTTGTTTGTATCTATTTTTTTCTTATTTTATCTTCATTGTTGGGCAGTAATTCTATAGTAGAATCATGATTGGTTGATACCCATTATAAACCATTAAAAATGCAATTCACTTCTATAATGATTATGCCACCAATGGAAGAGTAGTCTTTTTAGTAATCAATCTATCTCGTACATTATTCATTAATTTATTTTTGAATAAATGAGATAATTTAATTCACATAATATGATATATTGATTGAGTTTTCAATTTAAATTAAACTATTCATGAAATTGATCAATTGATACAAAAACAAGTGAAGTCCATATTTTTTGTAAATTGTGAGAGTGCGAACTAAATCAGTATCACAAGACCACACATGATAAGATTATAGAGTTCAAATATAATACATAAAATCAATTAATCCAAATTTATAGAGTGGATATGTTCTCTAAATGACCACTGACCATAAGCAAAACATTGTACATCAATCAAAGTAGGGTGCTACGATTGCGAGTTCCAAAACTAGCCAAGGGTTTATGTAATTTAATGTTTGTGGTTACGTTAACTCCTGTAGGGTTTGAGGGTTAACAAATTAGATAATCGTAATTAAGTGTATATTAATTTAAATGATAATTATTAACAAGTAAATGAATAGGTATAGTTATAGCGATTATTCCTATTGAAATATTTTTTTTAAAAATATCTTCTTTTTTGCTTCTTTTTAAATAACATTGTATCAAAATGAAAAACAAAAATATGCAATCTTCTTCCATCAAACATATTATAGTTTTCAAACGATAAAAAACCCACATAAATTAATGTAGTGTTTTTATTATATTTGTTTTTAATAACTTTAAGAAGTTTTTTGAATTTACTTCCACATTTGAGAGACGTCCTCGGTCAGCCACTCTACTACATCAAAGTACCCAAATAATCACACTTTATTTGAGAGATCCCATGATAGCACATTTCAAATTCTCACCATTTACATGGAGGTAAGCAATTATTTACACCAATCAGAGGTATTAATTTTATTTTACATTTTATTCTCTTCTTCTCTTATTCCTTCTTTAGTTACCCAATCTGAATTTTTTTATCTTCTTGTTTTATTTTCTTCTTCTTATTTTTGGTCCATCAACTCAATCCCCTTATTTTAATTATGGTACCCTTTCCTTATTTTTATTTTTATATGATTTATTACATGAACTAATCCCATGGATCTTTTATATATTGACCCTATGAATGAACGCATCCTTGGGGCTCGAATCAAACATTCTCAGTCTACGGAAAGTTTAAAAATTCAACCAGCTGAAGAATTCCTCCACTCCCAGAACATTGAAATTGGAAGCAATTTAAATTCAATCATAAAACAAGAACTAATTTCGGTAAATAATGGAAATGATATTTTTATAACCAATCAAGAATTGGATGCACCTGATATTAATTATCAACCAAATTGCATTGTATACTCAAATCTTGAATCAGACTTTGAACTGAAATCAGTATTAATTCACCTGCTTCAAAAATTTCATGACCTCCTTGGTGAGGATCCTAATAAACACCTAAAAGAATTTAATGTGGTTTTATCAACCCTTAAAAAATATATGTATCTGAAGATCAAATAAAACTAATAGAATTACCATTTTTACTTGATGGAACTATAAAGGATTGGATGTATTATTTCCAACCTGAAGATGTAACATGTTTTAATGATTTGAAACAACTTTTATTGCAATGATTTTTCCAGAATCAAGGACCACTTCCATTCGTAAGGAGTTATCATGGATCTATAAAGCACAAGGGGAGTCAATGTATGAGTACTGGGAGTGATTCAAGATGTTGTGCATAAGCTTCTCACATTACCAAATCTGTGAGGAATGCCTCGTCCAATGATTATATGAAGGAATCACACATATGGAGAGAAGCATGGTGGATGCCATGGATTGAGGAGCATTGGTGGAAAAGACACTAGTATTTTCAGATGTGTTGATCGACAAGATGGGAAAAAACTCCCAACAATTTGGCTATTGAGGTACACCACATGTTAGAGGAGTACATCAGGGAAGTCCTTCCTCTCATGTAAATAATTTTATTTATACCAAGCTGGAAGAGTTTAAAAATATGGTGAGAGATATTTCATTGTATCAAAAGAAATCCCAACCCCCTTCCTTCAAGGAATTGTGGCATTTTCACTAAGAAAATCCACCCAACTGACTGTTTCCCCAAACTACATGAAACAACAGATTGTGAAGTAGTGTTTACTATGAGACTATATCAACAAAAAAGACAACCATATACCCAAAATAAGATTGATTACTTTTCACCAAAATACCACCAAGGGTGGAAGGATCAATCGAACATGATGTATGGATATGGACAAAAACAAAGGCCTCCTTTTCAATAAAGCTTCCTACAACATCCACCTTACCAACAAGGTTTCCAATAACCCCAAAGGTGAAAAGAATCACAATAATAAAAAAATCAACAACATGGGACTTTTAAACCCAAGGTAGATTATAAAAATAATGAAATTTTGATGAAAAATATTCTTAATCAACTGAATGAGCTGAAGAGTCATGGTTCAGAGCTGAGGGATTTGACAACACAAATGAGCTGGATTTCCACTTCCCTCTATGAACAGGTAAGTAAGAACTCCAGAAATCTTCCTTCCCAACCAAATCCAAATCACAATGGGATTGTCCGTTCCATTACGTTGATAAGTGGGAAGAAAACAACTGATACATCTACACCTATCATTTTACTGAGATTCATATCAAATCCAGAAAAGCCACATTGAAAACTGGCTGATGAGAAACCCAAAGAGAATAATAAATTTAAGAAAAGGTTTAATTATGTTCCTCCTTAACCCCTTACATATCCAAATAGGGTTTTACAAACCAAGACGATGGTTGAAGAGGTTATATAAAAAGATGGTTTGGATACATTCAATCATGTCGAGATCAACATCCATCTACATGAATCCATAAACAAAACCCATGGTATGAAAAATTCTTAAAAGATCATTGTACCAATTGAACATGGATCATGGGTAATAATAGGATCAATCATGGAAGGAATGTGTCTGCACTCATTCCCAAACTATAGAAATTCCAACAAAGTGCATGAATCCCAGGACATTTACCATACTATAAACTGTAGGGAAGTTGTACATTTCTGATTCTCTTTGTGATTTGGGAGATTCCATAATTGTGATTCCTAACTCTGTATTTTCTATTTAAATGTTTGTGAGTTGAAGCCGAAAATTCTAGTGGTTCAGTAAGAAAATAGAGCTACAAAAAATCAATCAGGAGTCCATGAGGATGTAATTGTTTGGGTAAGAGTCATGATCTTTCCAACATATTTCTATGTGCATAACATGGAGGATGATCAAGTAAGTTACCATGATACCGTTATCTTATGTATACCCCTCCACAAAACTAAAATAACTATCATAAATGTCAATGGGGGTATGATTTCCATGGATTTTTTTGATGATGTTGTGATATTTAATGTTATGGACTCCATGAAGTACCCCACAACAGACCATTCATTATTTTTTATCTCCCATTTTAATCCACCAAATAAAAACCCCATGGAATTTGATGGTCCTATTCTTAGGAATTTATGAGTATTGGTTCTATTTTAATGTCTAAGAGTACTTCCACACCTTTTTGTAATTCACAAAAATCGAATAGATTTTATTTTGAAAAAGATTTATATTCTTGATTTTGATCATGTGAAATCTGATTTTGAGTTGGATTTTGAGTATGTTGATGGATTTGATGGTTTATTCTATGATTGTGATGATTTCTATTATGATACTAATGCTCTTTGTGCACATATTTCAGTTTCTTCGATGTCTCTCTCCATGTACCACCCCCTACATGAGAATTCAATCCATTTCCTCCAAATCTAAAATACTCATACTTATTTAGTACTAGAAAATTACATGTTATCATTGATAACAGTCTCCCTTTTGAACATAAAGAATAACTTTTGAATCATTTGAGGGAGAACTTATGGGAAATCGGGTGGACCTTGGATGACATATCAGGTATTACCCCCATCCATTTGCATGAATAGGATTATTTTGCAGGATGCGGATAAATATATGAGGAAGCCACAAATGAGACTCAATACTACACTTTTAGAGGTGGTTAAAAAAGAAGTTGAAAAATTGATCGAGACAGGTATAATCTATCTCATTTCATATTCCCGTTGGGTGAGTCTTATTCCGGTTGTACCTAAGAAAAGTGGTGTTATTATTGCTAAGAATGATAAAGACGAGTTAGTTCCGATGAGGGTGAAAAAAATTTGGCATGTCTGTATTGATTATATGAAACTAAATCCAACCACTTTCAAGGACCATTTCCTCCTCCCATCTATTGATAAAATTCTTGAGAGACTAGCTGGGAAGACACATTATTGTTTCTTGGATGAAGTTTCTAGATATTTCACGTTCCTATTACTCTGGAGGATCACAAGAAGACAACATTCACTTTTCCATTTGGTACATTTTTCTACTAGAGGATGCCATTTGGACTTTTCAATTCCACAAGTACCTTTCAGAGATGTATGGTGAGTATTTCTTCTTATTTTATTGAGACCCACATGGAGGTATTTATGGATGATTTTATAGTGTATGGATTGTCATTTGATGAATATCTAAATAGTTTGGAAAATGTGTTGAATCATTGTATTGAGAAGAATCTGGTCTTGAACATTGAAAAGTGTCATTTCATGTCAGATTGTAGGATCATATTTGGGAATGTGGAGTCAAAACATGAGATAGATGTTGATAGATCTAAGGTAGATATTATTTCATCCCTACCCTATCTTTCATTTGTAAGTGATGTTAAATATTTTCAAGGGCATGTAAGTTTTTTTCAGTGCTCTATCAAATATTTTAGAAATATTTTCCTTCTCATGTCATGATTATATAAAAAGGAATCTGATTTTTTGTTTGATGTTTTTCGTATGAATTCGTTTGATGAGCTAAAATAGTATCTGACCACTCCACCTATCTTAAAACCTCCACAGTGGGAGCTTCCTTTTGAGATTATTTGTAATGCCTCCAACTTCTCTGTTGGAGGTGTCTTGTCTCATAGGGTGGAGAGATATTCACATGTGATCAATTATGCTTCAAGGACATTAGATTCGGCCCAATAAAATTACACAACCAATGAAAATGAGTTTCTTTCTATCATGTTTTCCTAAGATAAATTCTATTAATATTTATTGGGATCTAAAGTTGTTGATTTTTCAGACCATGCTGCTTTGAGGTACCTCATGCAGAAGTCTGATGCAAAGCATAGGCTTTCATGAATTTGATATTAAGATAAAGGAAAAGAAGGGGTAAAAAACCATGTGGAAGACCACATGATTAAGCTTACTCACACACTAGAGGATGGAACCTTAGAATAGGCACCACTTTGAGAAAATTTCCCCAATGATCATATTTATGCCATCTCAGTTATGCATCCATTGTTTGAAGATTTAGTGAACTAACTTGATGCCTCTAAAATCCTTACAAATATAAAGAATCATCAAGTGCAAAATTTAAAAAGTGAGTCTCTGTATTATGTGTCGTATGATCCATACCTATGGGACATATGTAGTGATCATGTTATTTTGAGGTTTGTTCTAGATCATGATTTTGAGATTGCTTTTCAATTATGTCATAATTTTTTTTGTGGTGGACTCTTTGGAAACCAATGGACATATAGGAATTTTTTGGACACTATATTTTATTTTCCAAGTTTATTCCATGATGATCATGTGTTTTTTATGTTGTTCTCATGTTTCCAACATACTGGTAATATTTCTAGGATGCAAGATATGCCTCAAAAACCCATATTATTGGGTGAGAGTTTTGATGTATGGGCCATCAATTTTATGGGTCCCTTTCAAATTTCATTTTTTTTTCTATATATTTCGGTTTTCTTTGATTATATGAGAAAATGGGTGGAGGATAAGGCCACTATGAATGATGATTATTATGTTTTTGTGGAATTTTTCAAAGAAAATACTTTTTTTTCATGTTTGGAGTACCGAAGGCCATCATCAGTGACCAAGGGACACACTTCTACAATAATAATCTTTCAATCCTCCTTCAGAATTATGGAGTGACAAACAAAACATCAACACCATACCACCCCCAAACAAATGGCCATGCTAAGGTTTCAAATCGTGAATTGAAACAATTTTTCGAGAAAATCATACAGCCGAATAGGATGGATTGGATAAAGCACTTGGATGATGTGTTATGGGCTTATAGGATAGCATAAATGACACCTATCAGTATGTCCCTATTTCGGATTGTTTTTGGGAAAGTGTGTCAACTTCCTGTGGAAATTGAGCATTAGGCTTATTAGCCTATAAAGAAATGAATCATTGATTTGGAACAAGATAGAATCCAAATAAAGCATCAAATTCAAGAGCATGAGGATATTCAATTGTTATCATATGAGAAATCAAGGCTATACAAGGAACTATCAAAATTATATCATGAAAAATGATCCAGAAAAGATAATTTCATGTTGAAGATAATGTTTTCTCTGTAGTTCACAACTAAAGCTTATTCATGGTAAGTTGCGTTCTTGGTGGTTAGGTCCTTATTTTGTGACTAATGTTTTTCTTTATGGTGTAGTCAAGATCACATAGGAGGACAAAGGAAAGATCTTTATAGTCAATGGTCAACTTTTGAAGAGATACATTGAGAGACTTCTAACTAATACAGTGGATTTCATCACACTGCATGACCCAATCAAAAATTGAGCATAGCAGGTTGTTCCTAACCATTAAATTTAATTATTCATTGTCCTATTTAAAATCATACATTTAAAGTGCATATATCATCTCATGGGTTCACATTGAGGACAATGAAATAATTTAAGTGGGGGGAAGGGAACCATTTAGTTTAGTAATTAAATTATTTTCCAGTTTTTCAATGATTTTAAAAACAAATTGTGTGTTTTTCAAAATTTATGTGTGTTTTTAAATCATTTGATCTGAAATTATTTCATAACTATTTTGAAATCAATATTAATAAGTGAAACAATTTATCCAATGAAACTAAGCTTAAATGAATGCTAAAAATAACTTTGTTTCAAGTTCAAATATTTAGTATTTTTATGAAAAGTACTCTCAATTTTGAATCCCATGAAACATCTCATTATATTTATATTTCAAATAACTATTCTAGGAGTCTTCTAAACTATTATTTTAATATTCATTAAAGTTACCTTATTTATTGAGGGAACCAAACCATGATTGATTTAACCGGAATTTAATTTATTCCTATCAAAACTTAAGGGATTGATGTACTTATGTTTTAAATGTTTAAGGAATTGGTTTGGTATTAACACCCCTATTTGAAATAATCATTTTTATAAAGGCATAACTTGAAAATTTAATCCTTGTATCCCTTTATAATCCATGATAATCTTATTAGTTTAGAAATATTACAAGCCAGTTTTCCCTATCTAACCATCTCTTGAAGGGGAATTTCATAATCTAGTTGAACTTATGTTTTAGGGAAGTTGTTTTGTGATGTGATACTACATTTTTTGATACTTTGGGTGGAAAATTAAATTCCAAAAAGACACTTTTTCTACTGAAAAAAATAATTCTATTTAAAGATGTGCCTTTCTGAAGCATTGATGATAAAAGATGTTGTTCCTTTCGGGAGATTTTAATGAAGAAAGAATGATGTGCCCATCTGGAGCTTTCATAAAAAACTATGTTTGAGAGGATTGACATATTTTCTCCTAAAATGAAGAATTGTGTACAAATTCCATGAATTTTCATGATTATGGAGATGAATTGATACTAAGAGGAGTGTAGAGGATATCATAATTGAGTGAAAAATTGAATAATGAAATTTTTCTTCGAAAAGAGTCAAGCACTCCTCATTCAGCCTCATAATTTTTCACATCTAAATCATATCCACCGAAAGCCATAGAAAAACCATGTAAATTCTTCATGATAAACTTTTGTCCTTGCATCAAATCAGGTGGAGATGAATGAATTTATCAATCCTAGGGTGACCCTTGTTTGAGTTCGGATTAGAAAGTCTTTGCTAAGAAATTCACATTTATGTGATAAGAGAAAATTTATGTGAGGTAAGTGTTTTTTTCATTTGATGATAAATTATGTGTAAATATATTGAATGATATAAATGGATAACATGAAATAATGGTTTTTATGAGGAATTATATCTTATTTTTGTGAAATTTTTGTATCTCGAGGATATGTGATTTAAAATTTGTTTTGATTGGATATTGATGTTTACTTGTCATAATTTTTCAGAATACATGATTGGAGGTTCTTCCCAGGAGTGAAAAAGGGTAATTGTGGGGGAGTTGATAAATTTTTTTTAATCAAACATTTTATTGATAATAAATTACATAATTTCATTACATTGTGGGAAATGTGTTCATTTATGAAATATTTGGGATTAGATAATTCATTTGCAAATTTGATGTGAATTCAGTTTTTACCTTTTAAAATGCACTGTAGAATTTTGGAACTAAATATTTTAATATGTATTATTTGAACATATAACTTTGTATAAATGTTCCTTAAATAATGATATAAAACATCCATTCAGTACATTGGAGCTAAATCATGCATTTGGTTGGTACAAATGGGCCATGAGGTCAAAGTTGGTTTGGACTCGCCAGATTGGACATGAGTTCTATATTTGGTTTATAATGTCCTCATACGTTCTTGGAGTAGTCCCCAATTTTGAGATGATCCCTAGGAATCATTTTCTCACAAATCATCCTTCTGGAAGGATAGCTGATTCACGCATTTTGGAGGTAAAATTGGTCGTCCATGTTGGCTTTAAATATTTGGCCGAGATTCCCCATTCACACTTGAAACCACATTGAACCTTGCTCCCCCCTCCACTCTATAAATTGATGTTTTATAATTTGGAGGGTTTTAGAGGTTCCCTATAGTATTTGGAACTGAGTATAGGTGGGTATTTTCCATTTCAATTAACCATTGGAGGAGGGAAGCTTTCAATCTAGGATCTCCTCCAAAATGCTCTTCCCTTCCTCTTCTTTGTCTTAATCTTTTTTTCATTCAATAAAATTCTTATTTTATCTTCCATTTCTTTTATTTTTCTCAATTTTATTCTTCTTTTATCTTCCACTTTGGGATGGAATTTTTTAGTAGAAGCATGATTGGGTGATACCCATTATAAACCATTTCAAATGCAATTCACTTCTACGATGATTATGCCACCCATGGAAGATTAGTCTTTTAGTAATTGATATATATATATTATCTTTTCATTCTGTTAGGTCCACTAGGATAGATACCATAAGAGGGTGGTGAATCAAGGTATGAAAAATTAAAACAACTACCCTTTTGATCTTTTTTTTGTCAGACAAAACCCCCTTCTCTCTCTTCTTCCTGTTGCAGATGCATGAGTCTAAAAGCAAGAACATGACACAATAATTTTACTTGGTTCACCCTCACTGGGCTACATACAAAGAGCATACACCAGTGATGTGCCGATGTACCAATTCCACTATAAGTGCTCTTTTTTAACATGTTTTAAGTGGAATCATTGTCCCTCATGATTTTCAACCACTCACAATTTGAGAACACACTGCCCTCTCAACTGAAGTGAGTACACTACTTCTTCAGAAGATCCACTCACAGTTTATTGACCTGTTGGTATCTTCATTATCACTAATGAATGTATCCTCCATCGTATATAGATTCTATATTGATATCCAAATTTCTTCCACTGAAGAATCCCCCTTTGAAACTGAACACAGAGCAACAACCATTGGAAAATACCTTCGCAAAGAACCCTTCTTCGTGATGCACCCAATTTAACAATGCTCAAACAAGACTTTGCGATGTCTCAGACTTTTCATGAATCACACACCATCACAAAGCTCAACCCTTTGAAAATATAAATCCTTCGCAAAGAATAGGACATCACAGAGTTAAAGTCATCACAGAATGACTTCCTTCGTAAAGCTCACAGAGCCAACATGGAACATGCCTGTTTCACGAAGCTAGAAGAGCTGCTGCGAAGATCCTACCTTTCGCGAGGCACACTACCCTCATGAACCACCATCATTATTTGAGAGAAAAATATTTTATTTGAAATCTCTCTACCTATCACTTGGGGATCGAGGTCAATTTATAGGTGATTTCACCAACCCTCAAACATTTCACATGAAGTCAATGCCACATCAGCTCAAATCATGAAGATCTGAAATCTCCACCAAAATTATCTCAATATCGCGAAGAACCATGGAAATTTTATGATAGCAGAGTTTTTCATATTCGCGGAGCACTACGTCAATTCTTTTGCCCCGATGCTGCCAAGATTCACCGCAAATCTCTTTACCTATTCCATTTACAAAACTCTTCGTATTCGCGAAGAACACCATCAACATTTTTCATGTCTTGGAAGAATTCACACAAAGAAGCCTATCTTTGTGAAATTCACAACTTTTTTATTTTCTTATGAGATCTTCAAAGATATACACTTTTCATGATATCCACCTTTTATCTATTCTATTGTACCACCTCCAGATCATCTGATCCTTTGTCGTGGTTCTTTTTCAACATGGATTGGAAAAAAATATTTATAACTCGATAATTCACCATGGAAACCTGCAGTCTTAACAAACATAAGCAACCCAAAAATGCTACAATGTTATCTTGAGAGATTTTTTCCCAACACATTCATTTATTATTGTATCAATGAGCTATTATAATTCACATAATATGATATATTAATTGAGTTTTTAATTTAAATGAAACTAAGAATGAAATTTAACAATTGTCATAAAAACACGTGTGGTCAAGATTTTCTGTAAATCGTGAGTGTACAATCTTAATAGGTAATTCAAGACCACATGAGATAAGTTTGTAGAGTGAATATATGATCCCTAAACTCAATTAATCCTCATTTCCATAGAAGATATGTTCTCTAATTAACCACTGTCCATAATATAACCTCATAACATCAATCAAAGTAGGGTGATGCGATTGGGTGTTCCAAAACTCTCTTAGTGTTTAAGTAATTTCATCTTTGTGATTAAGCTAACTCTCATAGGGTTCTAGGGTTAACAAATTATGGGATAATAATTGAGTGGTTGTTAATTTAAATTATAATTATTAACAATAAAATAAAGAGCTACGGTTAGATCGATTACACCTTTTAAAATATTTTATTTAAAAATATCTTCTTGTTTCATCTTTTTAATGAACATTATTTCAAAAGTAAAAACAAAAAAAATTCTATCTTCTTCCAGAAAAATTATTCTAGTTTTATAATTGATAAACATTCCCATCCTTTCAAGTGGTTCTTTCATTCTCTTTAATTTTATTATTATTTTGAATACCTTTAAGAAGTTGTTTCAATTTACTTCCTCCTTTGAGATATGACCTTGTTCAACAACTCTACTGCACCCAAGTACCCAAAAAATCACACTTCATTTGAGAGAACCCACAACAGCGCCTTTCACCTATGGCTGAAAGAATTTGAGAAAACATGAGCAGAACTATGCAACTCATGACCTAAAGTTAGCAGTAATGGTTTTTTGTGCTGATGATGTGGTACCACTACATGATGGGTGAACAGTTTATTATTTACTCTGATCACAAGATTCTTATGTATATATTCTCATACACAGACCTGAACCTGAGACAACAGAGATGGCTAGAGTTCCTCCAAGAATATGACATTGAGATATTCTACACTTTTGTGATGGGGAAAGTAGTAGTAGACACGTTCAGCAGGAGGTCTAGTCTAGATTCGTTGAGTGAGGAGACAGAGTAGCTATTCTCATTACAGACAACCTTCATGGATAAAGATGTAAGATCTTACCTCCATTCTATGAATGTCACTCCCCCACTCCATTAATGAGTTTGGGAGTAACAGAATGCAGACATTAACTATGAGGCCCAATGTGATCAGATATCCTAAGGACAGTCTCCTGATGGATTTTATGATGTTGGGGAGCACATCGTTCTCTTTAGAGGACACAACATGGTACCAGTGACACTACAACATGAGGTCTTGAAGAAGATCCACACATCCCCTTTAGTGGTACATATGGGTGAGGAGAAGATGTAATAGGACCTACAGCATTAATACTAGTGGCCAGGGATGAAAAATGTCATGCCAGAGGTCGTATCATGATGCCTCACTTGTCAGCATGTGATGGTCGAGCATTAGGTACCAGTAGGCTTAGCTTTGCCGCTTGAGGTGCTAGAATAAAATTGGGATGGTGTATCCATTGACTTTGTGATAAGGCTACCACATATGTCCAGGGGCAATGATTCCATCTAGGTGATCATTTACTGACTCACCAAGTCTTCCCACATACTACCAGTATGAGAGCCTAGATCAGTAGAGGGCTTGGGACGTCTTTATATATAGGAGATTTTACAGCTTCATGAGGTGCCATCGATGATCTTCTCAGATTTTGAGGCCCGTTTTATATACCTGTTGTGGATGGGGTTGTAGGATGCGTTCAGGACTCGGATACGCATGAGTACTGCCTTTCATCCTTAGATAGATGGTCAGCTGGAGCGAACCATACAGACACTTGAGGACATGCTTCGTGCTTGCATCCTTTCTTTTTTCCCTAGTTGGGAGGACCACCTACCACTAGTGGTATTCTCTTACATCAACAGTAATCACTCCACCATCGGCAAGGCGCCATTTGGGGCCCTGTATGGGCGGCCTTGTAGATCACCTCTATGCGGGATAGAACCAAGGGAATAAGTAATAAATAGTCCAGAGATGGTAAATGCTAGCTCATAGAGGGTTCATATCATCCAGGAGAGGATGAAGACTTCACAGAGCCGACAGGAGATGGAGACCCTTGGAGTTTGATGAGGGAGACCATGTCTTCCTATGGGTCTCACCCCAATGAGGATTACAGTGGTTTAGCTAGAGATAAAAGCAATATCCAAGGTTCATTGGACCTTTCCAGGTCCTTAGTAGTAAGCGAGGTGGCGTGCCATCTAGCTCTTCACCCACAGATGCATAGAGTACATAATGTTTTTTATGTTTCACAACTTTGGAAGTACATGCATGATCCATCGCACATTATCGACTGGTGCAAGCTGGAAATTTATAATGGGGTGACATTTGCGATTTTTCCGGTGGATATAGAATATCAACATGAGCAGATCCTAAATGGTTGGTCAATTCCTATGGTAAGAGTTTGGTGGCAGTATGGGATCTTCTAGGAGAGAACATTGGAGCAGGAGGCACATATATGAACTCAGTACCAGCATTTTTTTCCATATCTTTTGTTTTATCTTTTGGGAACTAAAATCCTTATGGTGGGGAGAACGTAAAGTCCTAAAATTCCATGTAATTTTTTAAAATTAAATGGAATTATTAAAAGTCTGAGAAAATTGGCGACATGTGATTTGGAGTCCTGGAGATCCTGAAATGAAATTTTGATCTTTTTTTAAGGCGAGTTCAGTAAACATGCGAGATGTATTTTCTATCTATTGAAATTATAAGGCCCCAACATTTAACCTTAATTAATCTTGAGTTATTACAAGATTACACATTGAGGATCTTTTCAGGTTTAGAGTTTTAGAGAATTAGATCATGAAAATTTCATTACATTCCACATTTAAACAAAGTGGTCACACAAAAGATAGTATTAATTCTTCCCATCAATGGAAACATTTTTAAAATAAAACATGGATTATTTCTTGACACATCCTTGACACTATCATCACATCATGTACCTTTCCCTTGACCTGTGAAAAACATTTCAAAAACTTGGGGTGAGCATAAAAAGCTCAGTAAGGGTTATAAAAATATGGAAAGGAAACATGAGTTCATATATACATAAGAATGAAATCATACTTTAACCATAAAACATAGGCACTTTAAAATACCTCATCAAATCATGAATAAATCATAGAAATCATAAGACATAAAGGTAACTTGAGGCATTCATAACATTCTTACGTAGGGAGTAACCCTCTTGGTTGCGTTTGGAATACCCAACACAGTATATTCCCTAAATCTCTTCAGAGAAACCTTAACGTTTCACTAATTCACGTTACCCAATGCATTGGAGAGCTATATCGGGCTCACCTGCCCTTAGTTTATCACAGAACCACCTGTCTTCATAACAATGCCCAAGAACCATAACATAATCTTATCACATAAAACATGCATAAAGGAAACATAACATTTCCACCTTTCAATAACAAGATATCAATAGAAAACATTGATATAAATACATTCTGAAAACCATTTTCAATACCAAAATAAAATATAAGTAAAACATGGTATTTATTTTTCTTTTAAAAATAAGGCATGGCTTGTAGAGGAAGCCAAAACTCAAATAATGGTCACGGCGGCGGAGAAGTCATTGTCGCCGCATACGTACGACAAAAACATTCCCTTTTGTCATTTAGTAAAACTCTTCGTATAAAAAGATTACTTTTGGATAAAAATAAAATTCAAAGGGGTTTATACACCATATAAAATAATGTTGTGTATAAAACAAAATATGCCTCAATGAAAGGAGATTGAGACGAAGTCCCATACAAAGACAATATCCTTGGATTAAGGATAAATCAGTTACATAACTATGTGTGACAAATGAATAAACGAAATATAAGTGGGTATTAAGTGTAAAACAATCAGAGGACATTCACACATAATCATAGAACGACATATTCAAGGTGTACAAGTTTATCCCAAAGAATCAAAATTGGGTTAAGAAGTTCCCTTGCAATAATTAGACAGCCTAACAACGTCACATCAAAATTCAGAAAAAGAGTTGATGCAAGATTAAAAGAGTATCTCATCACTTGGAAATAAAATTTACTTCAATAAGGATATTGAAGAACATATCCCAAAATAATATTATGTGAATTAAAATACATAACAAAATAAGTCTTTTCAAAAGAGGAGGGTGAAAGGTTCCCTTACCGATATGGGTATCTTTCGAAACATACGCCCCATGAAAGAAGGACAATACAACATTGATGTAAATACACATAAATGAAAGAATATTACACAATGAGTAAAATAATGGTCAGTACATACACCACTCAAAGGAAATTTTGGCAAATGTAGCATAAATCTCACGAGAATAAAAGTGAGATGAAAAATCCCTTACGAAAACTCGGCAGCCTAATGACGCCACTTAAAACTTCTGAAAATGGATTGATGAGATCAAATAGGGTATCCCATCAAATTAAAATTAAATTTATAGCAAGAGGAATATAAAAGAACATCCCCCATCATAACAAATAGGAGCTTAAAATAAGTGACATAAAGGAGAGTACTTAAAGAGAAAGAGAGAGGTTAGATCACTTACGAAATTTCAGTAGCCTAACGACGCCACTCAAAACATCCAAAATGGATTGATGAGAGAGAATAGGGTCTCTCATCATATGAACATAAAAATTACAGTAAGAGTAATATAAAATAACATCCCAATAACAAGAAAGATGAGCTTAGAAGTAATGACATAAAAGAGTGTACTTAAAAAGAAAGAGAGGAGTAGGATCCCTTACCTCAAGTCCAACTTGTCGTGTTCGTTTCTTTATATTCCTGAATAATAAACTTGAGTTAATTTCTACTTCCTTAAGAACCTTTTTCAAGTTCATTATTCCTTTTATATCACTTATTACCATGTCATGAACACTATGTAATTATTTTAGTTAATAACGGTCGTTTAAACGATTATTGGTACTTGAGTCAAAAATTGAACTTGTTGGAAAATAATTTCCCATGTAGTTATAGGTACATCATATCTAGAATAGTATTAATGTTTTAAATATCATATATATCCGTTATATATTAATTTAATACTATTATATAGCATTTGGAGATAAAAATTAAAAGCACCGTTCATGGAGACGGTAGGCCATACATACGCATGAACGCTACTTTCATTTTTTGTCATATTAATGGAATTAAAACAAAATGATAGATATATATATATGATATAATTACAGAATGATATCCATAATTTAGATTTAATATATTAAATATATATCCATTATATATATGTACTTATAATAGTACATAACATTTTGAGATAAGAAATGAAATGTACCGCTCATGGAGACGGTAAGCCATACGTACGCATGAACGCTACTTCCATTTCTATCTCATATTTAATGGAATTAAAACATATTTATACATAATAGTATTTTAATTCCAGTATGGTATCATATATAATATCATTAAATATATCCTTTATACTTACCACATATGGTATTAACGAATCAAATCACTTTGAGGGGGCGGTAGTCCACACTTCCTTAAATGAAGATATCGCATTTACCCATAATGGAAACCATAAAGGTATTCCATAAATGAAAAATAAAGAATATTAAGTAAAACATAAACATATTATATATCATATATAAATATAGTGTCATCTTAATGGCCACCTTTGAAGGTGTTAGAAGAATGTTGAACAATCATCGTTTCGGGAGGCAGAAATTCGCCATCCACGGAAACAATATGTTCTTTAACAATTAGATGTAGATGTGTGTAAGTGTAGCTCGAATAATTCTTATAAAAACATCCTAGTATATCTAAGAGACTGGATTTGTTACAAAATAAATGAATAAAAATAGTTTATGGGGTTGGAGAAGCAAAATAAAACAAAAGGACACAAGTGAAGACATTACCTTAAAATCGGGTAACTCTCTTTAGTTTGAGCTCAAAGGCTTACATGGGAAGAATTATGCCCAACATGAGGCTTCAAGGGGTAAGAGAGGGAAGTGGAGAGACAAAATGGGCAGGGGTTGGCCGAGACAAAGGCTTTGGGAGTGTGGGTAAGGAGGTTGAGGTGGGGGCCTTTTATAAGAGGAGAGGAGGGGCACTCTTGTAAAGTTACAAAATATTACTTTATTTTCAAAAGAGTTTCGGATTTTAAAGGTCCCACATTGATTTATTTCGAGGATAAGGTGATAAGGGTTTCAAATACACTCATCCAATAGGTTTTGGACATGTGTATGTCTTAGATATTACATTATCTTTCCATTTTATTTAAATCGTTAAATAATGAGGTCATCGCTGCATCATCATGATGTCATAAATAATTTAATTTATTTAATGTCTAAAAATTATTAAAAAAATACTATGATGTAGGAAATCTTTGTATCTTTTCAATGATTATTTATAGTCAAAACTATGACTTGTATAACCCCATTTAAAAATTTTTTTAGTAAACCATCTCATGTTTGTGTCATTTTTACTTTAACATTAAATAAAAAGATATTTATGTCATTTTCCAACCAAAGTGGCTCCATGGGGTCCCCAAGTTTACCCATGGATTGTCTTGGTCGTCCATGACACATCCAATGAGGGTAGGACATGTGTCTAGGTCATTTCATTTTATTAAAACATTATTCTTACCATAAACTACACTAATTACCTCTAATCGCGATTAAAAACTTAATAAGTCACTATTCACCAAAAAATTATTTTTATCCCATTGAACCACATTTTACTTCTTAATGACAACCATGTATGTCCGATTTTTGAAATTCAAAACACAAAGATGGAAAAATTTCATTTAAACGGAAAAATCAGTTTTTATAAGTACCACTTAGTGGTTTCACTATTCATAAAAAATTGATGTTTTTCAGAAAAATCCAAAAAATTCACCCTAAGATATATTTGATATTCCGAATTCAAAAAATGAAGTCTATTTTACAAAATTCAAAACATATAAGTCACATTTATTAATTTAATAATTAATTCCCACTCTCCGAGCAAATAGCATGTTTTTATGAAACAATAAGTATCAAAAGATTGACACTAGTTTAAGTCTGATTTCAAAGTGAAATTAATTCCAACGACCACTATTGGATTTAATGGTATAAATATATTATAATTTCACTTCAAAAACAATTCAAAAGATAATCTAATCATATAAATAAATCAGATTAAAAATAGGTTTTAAATTAAAATACAACATTTTACACTATTCATTAAAAAAATGAACTTTATCAAAAAGATACCAAAAATTTACACAAAGTAATTTTGATGCCCCAATTCTTAAGAAGAGTTTTATTTGGTCCAATAGAATGTATAAGAGTGAACAAAACTATATTTAATGATGGTTCTCCATCAAAAGGCGACAAGTGAACCTTTAGTGAAAACTAGGGCATATACGCCTAAAATTGAATTCTTTCCGTATTTTAAGCCTTTATCTTTTATTGGATAAATGTAAAAACATTTAAAAACATATATAATCATATTTTAGTTATTTCTATACATTTCCACCAATACAATGGCTACATGTTAACTACCATTTAAAATAATATTATTTTATTATTAGAGTGCAACGTAAGATTCCCAAGAAACTCGTTGTTGCGTGTTGGGTACGACATCGAGCATAGCGTCCCCTTTAAAGTCATATTAATATTTTATTCACAAATATGGATAAATATTAAAATTTAATATTCTTTATTTACCTGGGGTGTTACATCCTTCCCCCTTTTGGGAATTGCGTCCTCGCAATTTTTAAAATTGAGTTTGGAAACATCATTGAAAGTCCTACATCATAACAAGAGTCGGTAAAACAATCACTTTAAAATAAAGGAAGATAAGTATAGAGGTCACCCGAGTTAACCCATATGTAGAAAAACATGGAAATGGAAGAAAAAGCAAAGGGTCATGTTCTTGAGGGAGAGTGATAGTAAACATGTCTAGGAGAAAGTTAACCATAAAAAAATCACAAACTTGTGATGGGTTAAACGGTATTCGATTCCCCAGTAGGAAAAGTTAATAGACAACATTTTTGTTTTAAGTTACTTTTTATTGAGGAATTAATTCACAACAAAACATAATCACTTATCATGTTGACTTTCAACTTTTACTAGATTCCTTAATCAAACTCATATTTTTTTCCAAAAGACGAGTATTTAGGGAGACTTGTTCGCATTAAGAGTACCATAATCAACTTCTAGAGAATCACCTAATCCACCAAAGAGAACTATATACATCCCATGTCTTTTGGATTTAACCAAAAACAAAACCAAAAAGGTTATTACAAGGTCATATAATCCAGAAAATGATAACCCATTAAAAAGAAAATCTATGCTTAATCTCCAAAATTTGTCCAACAAAACCCAAAGTTCAATGAGGACCATCCGATAAACAATTTGTCCATAAAATTATTCAAAGTAAACCAATCTAAGATTGAAACCCAAATATTTGAAGGATTTAGTCACATAGTCTTCCAAGTTAAATCGTAACATTTATCTCCAAACAACATCAGTTGCTCCTAAAGTCTCGTATTGAAATGTAATTAAACTAATCACATATCCTCCATGATAGGTTAATAATTTTTATAAATAACCCAAAATCAACTTACTCTTAATTCATAAAATCATATAACTAAAAAGAATCAGTCAAACTAACCAGGGAATTCACGTAGTCCAGTGGTAGGTGATAAATACCATTCGCACTTTGGTTGTGGGTTCGATTCCCACAGCTTTGTCCGATGCGACGGGTAGTCCCACGGTCTGCGTGTTGTCCTATTTCCAAAACTATATAATTCTTAAATCATTCCACAAAAAGAGATAACATCATAAAAAATAACCATAACATAATTTAACCTCAATTTTATCTCATGCATTTCACTTCCATCATAACATTTAGTAACCCATAATTACCTCAAAAGTAAGGACCATATAAACTCTAATGGTTACCTTTATAATTATTACCTGAACTTACACATCGATTGGTCATCTCGTACATGATGCATTAAAGATCATACCAAGGTTCAAGTGGTTGATCATGACTCCTTGATAGTTGGTTAGAACAACCATGAGTTTCCTCATTAAATCCCCCATTTTATCTAGTCTCTCAATTAGAGAACCACCACAGTTTCCTTCAAACCTATGGTCACTTTGGTGCCTGCTAGATCCATCCATTCACTAAAAATAGAAATGTTAGTGTGAGTATATCAACAAACCCATCATGTACTAATGAGGGAGATAACCACTAAGATATACTTAATCATTCACTTTATCTAAAACTAGGACTCTTTCTGAAATCCTATCTATTATGGTACTGTCACTTATACATGGAGAATACCCTATCCTCTAAAGTTATCTAAACCGACCTCTGATACCAACTATAAGGCCCCAGCCTTAAACCTTAATTAATCTTGAGTTATTACAAGATTACACATTGAGGGTCTTTTCAGGTTTAGAGTTTTAGAGAATTAGATCATGAAACTTGCATTACATTCCACATTTAAACAATGTGGTTACATAAAAGACAATATTCATTCTTCCCGTCAACAGAAACATTTTTATAACAAAACATGGATTCTTTCTTTACACATCCTTGACACTATCATCAAATCATATACCTTTCCCTTGACCTGTGAAAAACATTTCAAAAACTTGTGGTGAGCATAAAAAGCTCAGTAAGGGTTATAAAAATATGGAAAGGAAGCATGAGTTCATATATACATAAGAACAAAATCATACTTTACCCATAAAACATAGGCACTTTAACATACCTCCTCAAATCATGAATAAATCATAGAAATCATAAGACATAAAGGTAACTTGAGGCATTCATAACATTCTTACGTAGGGAGTAACCCTCTTGGTTACGTTTGGAATACCCATCACAGTATATTCCCTAAATCTCTTCGGAGAAACCTTAACGTTTCACTCCTTCACATTACCCAATGCATTGGAGAGCTATATAGGGCTCACCTTCCCTTAGTTTATCACGGAACCACCCGTCTTCATAACAATTCCCAAGAACCATAACATAATCTTATCACATAAAACATGCATAAAGGAAACATAACATTTCCACCTTTCAATAAGAAGATATCAATACAACAAATTGATATAAATACATTATGAAAACCATTTTCAATACCAAAAGAAAAGAAAAGTAAAACATGCTATTTATTTTTCTTTTAAAAAGAAGGTATGGCTTGTAGAGGAAGCCGAAACTCAAATTATGGTCACGGCAGCGGAGAAGTCATTGTCGCCGTATACGTATGACAAAAACATTCCCTTTTGTCCTTTAGTAAAACGCTTCGTACAAAAATATTCTTTTTGGATAAATGTAAAAGTCAAAGGGGTTTATACACCATATAAAATAAAGTTGTGTATAAAACAAAATATGCCTCAATGAAAGGAGATTGAGACGAAATCCCATACAAAGACGGTATCCTTGGATTAAGGATAAATCAGTTACATAACTATGTGTGACAAACGAATACACGAACTATAAGTGGGTATTAAGTGTAAAACAATCAGAGGACATTCACACATAATCATAGAACGACATATTAAATGTGTACAAGTTTGTCCCAAAGAATTGAAATTGGGTTAAGAAGTTCCCTTGCAATAATTAGACAGCCTAACGGCATCACTTCAAAATTTAGAAAAAGAGTTGATGAGAGATAAAAAGGGTATCTTATCACTTGGACATAAAATTTACATCAATAAGGATATATAATAACATATCCAAAAATAATATTATGTGAATTAAGAGACATAACAAAATAAGTCTTTTAAAAAGAGGAGGGTGAAAGGTTCCCTTACCGACATGGGTATCTTTTAAAACATACACCCCATGAAAGAAGGACAATACAACATTTATGTAAATACTCATAAATGAAAGAATATTACACAGTGAGTAAAATAATGGTCAGTACATACACCACTCAAAGGAAATTGTGGAAAATGTAGCATAAATCTCACAAGAATAAAAGTAAGATGAAAAATCCCTTACGAAAACTCGGCAGTCTAACGACGCCACTTAAAACTTCCGAAAATGGATTGATGAGATCAAATAGGGTATCTTATCATATTAAAATAAAATTTACAACAGGAGGAATATAAAAGAACATCCCCCATCATAACAAAGAGGAGCTTAAAAGAAGTGACATAAAGGAGAGTACTTAAATAGAAAGAGAGAGGTTAGATCTCTTACGAAAATTCGGCAGCCTAACGGCGCCACTCAAAACTTCCAAAATGGATTGATGAGAGAGAATAGGGTCTCTCATCATATGAACATAAAAATTACAGTAAGAGTAATATAAAAGAACATCCCAATAACAAGAAAGATGAGCTTAGAAGGAATGACATAAAAGAGTGTACTTAAAAAGAAAGAGAGGAGTAGGATCCCTCACCTCAAGTCCAACTTGTCATGTTCATTTCTTTGTATTCCTGAATAATAAACTTGAGTTAATTTCTACTTCCTTAAGAACATTTTTCAAGCTCATTATTCCTTTTGTATCACTTATTACCATGTCATGAACACTATGTAATTATTTTAGTTAATAACGGTCGTTTAAACGATCATTGGTACTTGAGTCAAAAATTGAACTTGTTGGAAAATAATTTTCCATGTAGTTATAGGTACATCATATCCAGAATAGTATTGATGTTTTAAATATCATATATATCTTGTATATATTCATTTAATACTATTCCATAGCATTTGGAGATTTTGTCATATTAATAGAATTAAAACAAAATGATAGATATATATATGTTATAATTCCAGAATGATATCCATCATTTAGATGTAATATATTACATATATATCCATTATATATATGTACTTATAATAGTACATAACATTTTGAGATAAGAAATGAAATGTACCGCTCATGGAGACGGTAAGTCGTACGTAAGCATGGACGCTACTTCCATTTCTATCTCATATTCAATGGAATTAAAACATAATGATACATAATAGTATTTTCATTCCAGTATGGTATCATATATAATATCATTAAATATATCATTTATATGTACCACATATGGTATTAACGAATCAAATCACTTTGAGGGGGCGGTAGTCCGCACTTCCTTAAATGAAGATATCGCGTTTACCCATAATGGAAACCATAAAGGTATGCCATAAATGAAAAATACAGAAGCTTAAGTAAAACATAAACATATTATATATCATATATAAATATAGTGTCATCTTAATGGACACCTTTGAAGGTGTTAGAATAATGTTGAACAATCATCTTTTCGGGAGGTAGAAATTCGCCATCCACGGAAACAATATGTTCTTTAACCATTAGATGTAGGTGTGTGTACGTGTAGCTTGAATAATTCTTATAAAAAAATCCTAGTATATCTAAGATACTGGATTTGTTACAAAATAAATGAATAAAAAGAGTTTAGGGGGTTGGAGAAGCAAAATAAAACAAAAGGACACAAGTGAAGACATTACCTTAAAATCGGGTAACTCCCTTTGGATTGAGCTCAAAGGCTTCCTTGGGAAGCATTCTGCCCAAAGTGAGGCTTCAATGAGTAAGAGAGGGAAGTGGAGAGACAAAATGGGCAGGGGATGGACGATCCAAAGGCTTAGGGAGTGTGGGTAAGGAGGTAGAGGTGGGGGCCTTTTATAAGAGGAGAGGAGGGGCACTCTTGTAAAGTTACAAAATGTTACTTTATTTTCAAAAGCATTTCGGATTTTAAAGTTCCCACATTGATGTATTTAGTGTATAAGATGATAAGGGTTTGAAATCCACTCATCAAATAGGTTTTTGACATTTATTGATCTTAGATATTACATTATCTTTCCATTTTATTTAAATCATTAAATAATGAGGTCATCGCTGCATCATCATGATGTCATATATAATTTAATTTCTTTAATGTATAAAAATTATAAAACAAAAACTATGATGTAGGAAATCGTTTTATCTTTCCAATGACTATTTATAGTAAAAAATATGACTTGTATAACCCCATGTAAAAATTGTTTTAGTAAAACATCTCATGTTTGTGTCATTTTTTACTTTAACATTAAATAAAAAGATATTTATGTCATTTTACAACCAACGTGACTCCATGGGGTACCCAAGTTGACCCATCGATTGTCTTGGTCGGCCATGACACATCCAATTAGGGTAGGACATGTGTCTAGGTCATTTCATTTTATTAAAACATTATTCTTACCATAAACTACACTAATTACCTCTAATCGCGATTAAAAACTTAATAAGTTACTATTCACCAAAAAAATTATTTTTATCCCATTGAACCACATTTTACTTCTTAATGACAACCATGTATGTCGGACTTTTGAAATTAAAAACACAAAGATGGAAAAATTTCATTTAAATGGAAAAATCAGTTTTTATAAGTACCACTTAGTGGTTTCACTATTCATCAAAAATTGAAGTTTTCCAGAAAAATCCCAAAAATTCACCATAAGCTATATTTGATATTCTGAATTCAAAAAATGAAGTCTATTTTAAAAAATTAAAAACATATAAGTCACATTAATTAATTTAATAATTAATTCCCGCTGTCAGAGCAAATAGATTGTTTTTATGAAACAATAAGTATCAAAAGATTGACACTAGTTTAAGTCTGATTTCAAAGTGAAATTAATTCCAACGACCACTATTGGATTTAATGGTAAAAATATATTATAATTTCACTTTAAAACCAATTCAAAATATAATCTAATCATATAAATAAATTATATTAAAAAGTGATTTTGAATTAAAATACAATATTTTACACTATTCATTAAAAAAATGAACTTTATCCGAAAGATACCAAAAATTTACACAAAGTAATTTTGTTGTCCCAATTCTTAATAAGAGGTTTATTTGGTCCAATAGAATTTATAAGCTTGAACAAAACTATATTTAATGACAGTTCTCCATCAAAAGGTGATAAGTGAACCTTTAGTGAAAACTAGGGCATATACGCCTAAAATTGAATTCTTTCCGTATTTTAAGCCTTTATCTTTTATTGGATAAATGTAAAAACGTTTAAAAACATATATAATCATATTTTAGTTATTTCTATCCATTCCCGCCAATACAATGGCTACATGTTAACTACCATTTAAAATAATATTATTTTATTATTAGAGTGCAATGTAAGATTCCCAAGAAACTCGTTGTTGCGTGTTGGGTACGCCATCGAGCATAGCGTCCCCTTTAAAGTCATATTAATATTTTATTCACAAATAAGGATAAATATGAAAATGTCATATTCTTTATTTACCTGGGGTGTTACAGAAATGGTGCTCAGAATAAAAATCCAAGGTCACTGTAGAATCTATAGTTCTGGGATTCACTTAAGGGAAGCATAACACCAACCATTGAGGGTTTAACAAAATGGTTAATTATTGGAATTTACAAAAAAATAACTCAAAGAGTTATTTTATTTTATTCTTTTACTGTTGAGGGGTTGTGGTGGGATAGATGGATTATCAAACAATTTAATGGATTGACTCTTATGTTGTGTAATCGCGCCATTGTCAGAAACAATGGGTTGTGCAACTTCACTATTGAGAGAGTTAAGAAATTAATTTATTAAAATAATTAGTGAAACTCATTAATTGTAAGATGCATTTATCTCAAACTTCCCCTCTATTTAAACGAAGAACAGTCTTGGGTTTTTGGAATTGAAGAGAGGAACCTCAGACGAAGTGCCACTGTCTCTTCCACCAATCTAGAATGAGGCTTCGATGACTGATGGAGGATTCGATGATGGGTGACAAAGGACATGAACCTTATCCTTCATTTGCAACACCCTCAGACGTGGAAACTCCTTCCCCATCTATATCAACTTCTAACGAGCTTGAGGTTGGGGATTTTGTTGTTTAATTAAGAGATACACATTTTCTTGAAATTTTACCAATATTGATTCTAATACAGAGGGCGTGGGCCCAATGAAAAAGGCACGGACCCTCTGCCAAACTTGGTTATGGATGCGTTCATTGTGTGAAATCCAAAAGATATAGTGGAACTAGTGAATGAGGGAGGCAGCGGCCGACACCCACCAGTCGTGAAGGAATGGTGGAACTAAAAGGCACTGTGGCGGGTAAGAGAGTGGTCAAACAGCATTGACCGCATTGATGTGGGGCGATGCCCTACGACTACACGCTGTAGCTTTGAGCCGTGACGGAGGACAGACTCGTGCACACAGGTCTATTGCAGGCCAGTCTATGTGGACGAGCGATGTGGCGCAGCGCCATATGGGGCCTCCACTGAGCTGGGCAGTGTGCTGTGGTGGTGCACTGTGGAAGAAGTTTACGGCTTCGAGTTGCAGTGGAGGGTGGACTGACACCCACCGATCCATAACGGACAGGTCCACGTAGACAGACCAGGAGGTGTGGTGCCAATTGGTACTATAGTTTCAATGATCTGAATCGCTAAAGGCATTAGAGAGGGGAGAGGACCCCCTACCCACCTCCCCCCCGTGATTGGTCAGCAGGCTGATCGGTTTCACACACCGGTGTGTCGAGCCCATGACCCAATGGGTCAGACCAGGGCCATCCATACTAGGCTGATCCCAGCCCCTTCGGGTCGGCCCTAGTGGGACATGTTGGGTCTCCCAAACTTGTCAGACCGTACCCGGACCCATTTTTCCAGTTATGTTTAAATGGGCGTTTCTCCTAAACTGGTCATTCGTTCAACAAAACGTCTATGGAAACAGAACCCTTAGGACAAAGTGGTTCTTTTGAGAATCATCACGTGAGTTTTATAGAAAGTTTGAGTATGTCTAGGTTGGATCATACCTGCATCCAACTGGTCCATCACCACTAAAATTCCTATAACTTACAGACTATGTGTCCAGTTAATGTTCCTTCTATTGCATTGGAACATTTCTGACATGGATTCTCATTGGTTTACTTATTCGTGGTTCTTCATGCTGATTCAAATATGAACATTGGCTTGAGGAGTGGATCCTCCCAGAATGATGCATGCTTTGTGTGAGAAACCACTACCTAAGTGAGATGTGATTAATTAATAGTGGTCCTGTGTGGATCATCACTAATCTATTCTGTGTGGATCTGCACTGAGCGATCATGTGTGAATCAACATAGAGTGATCATGTGTAGATCAGCACTAAGTGATACTATGTTGATAAAAAACGAGTGATCCTATGTGGATCAGCACTGAGAGATCCTTTGTGGGTTAGTAGTAGAGCCCCATTATAGAATAAGATTATCTAGATTTATGAATAAACATTTGTAAATATGTACATAACATAAACGTGGGGTGAACTATCTTTTTCTTTGTACTTGTGATTGAGATCATTCTTTTTAGTTTTTTCTATGTGGTATTCGGAAAGACCATCAAGGGTCTTGGAGTCCATACTAGGTATTGTATACTCAACCTTGCACGGGCTTCACCCACACTTTTTTGTGTCTTGTGCAAATGACATGTAGATTTTACTGAGTCTCGAGGAGCCAAGACTTGACGGTGTAAGGAGGTGGCCAGTTGACGTGGAGTGCAGTAGTGATGAGTTGTAACTACCCTTCAGGTAGGATACTTAGAGAATGACCTCATGAGCTACATTCCCTTTCTTAGTATTTCCAGTTAAGTTGGGCTTGTATTTTGGACCCCATTACTTTAGTATATAAATTTACACACTGTGGTGGGTTTTATTTGTGGTTGCACCTATCTTTTTCCATTGTGTTTTACTTGTGCGTAGTGTAGCATATCTATATGTGTATATGTTTTGAGGAAATTCCTTCCCATTTAATGGAAAATACTTTTCGGTTCTATTCTCCACTCCCTGGCCTCTGAAATGTAGGCTTGGGGCAGTCAGGATATGGGCCCCAGGGGATGGGTCGGGACAATATCTTCCCCTAAAAATTAATCAAATTTATGTAAATAATATTAAAATAAAATGATATCCTATTAAAATTATTTTTGAAGATATCAATTTCCTTTTCACACATATTTGGTTTATAGTTTTTGGGTTTTTATTTTCACATTATCATTCAGTTTTTTATGATCAATGATCACTCTCACTCTCCATTATTATGGGTATTTTTTGTTTTCCTTCCATGCTGAAATCTTCACTTCCCACTTATGTTCTCCCTATATGGAAACATGTTGATGTTATACTTTAGGAAACCTGTATGATTCCAACTAATCCTTTTTAAAAGAAGTTTTATTATTCTATTGTACGTTGTTGGTTTTAGTAATGAAATTTTCAATTGTTAAAAAATGGTGGATGAGACGAATTTTAAGGGAAAATCATTTTAAGGGAATAAGATGTAACATCTAATAATAATATGAAGTATATTTTTAGTAACTGTAATTTCTTTGGAATCTTGTGTAACACGCAAGACTACGTTTTACTGAATAACAATTTACTATTAATATTATTATTTAATATTATAATTATCACCTAGAAATGGGAATGGTATGTATTAATAGGATTAGCCATGCTAAAAAAATTTATTTTTTACAAATTTATAATTTAATTAAATTCTCTCAATTAATTGGAAATGAAAATAAAAAATAATTAAATATAAATGAAATGTTATCATTTGTATGTGTACAAAGGTGTTTTTCATTATTAAATTAAATCAACTACTATTGGTGAATAATTTTAATGAAATTTATATATTTTATATTCCTTAAAATTATTTCACATTCATCTAAT
This sequence comes from Viscum album, assembly GCA_963277665.1. NCBI lineage: Eukaryota > Viridiplantae > Streptophyta > Magnoliopsida > Santalales > Viscaceae > Viscum > Viscum album. The sequence continues at coordinate 1,013,939 of CAUJRU010000032.1, read as the reverse complement.
TTTTTTTATTTGAATAAGATAAGAACAAAACCATTTTTTCTCTTCAAGACGTTATTTTTTCTAAAAATAATTTTTGACACATATTGGGGACTTATTTTAAAAATAAATTTTCACCATTATAAAATTAATTTTAAAAAAAGCAACTAATCATTACAAAATTAACTTAGGATTACTTTTTGAAAATTTTTAGAATGTATAAATATTTCGATGCATACAAAAAATACTTATTTTTATTAAGAATTATCTTATATTTTAAACATTTATAAATAAAAATGATTTTTTTAAAATGGGTTTAAAAGTAAAATCATTTCAATTATATATCAATAAATCAAATTTAGAAAGTTTAAACATATTATTATTTAATTTTTATATTAAAAATCTTTGGAACATTTGAACATTTTTTCTTTGAAAATTCGCTTTCTCGTCGCATCTGCGAGATTAATATTAAATTAAATTTTTTAAATTATGTAAATTGAATTTATAATAATGTATTATATATTTTTATTCATAATAATTAATATTTTATAATATGATCAACTTACTTTTTGATCGTAAAGAATAGTAAAAAAATAAAAAATTATTTACCGTAGTAAAGGTGAAATTTGATGACCTAGGATTTAAACTAAAATGATATGGCATAAAAATTACCAAAAAATACTAAATAAAGACAATTAATGTCCATATTTAAATTTCATATAATATATGTTCGATAATGGATTGTTTTTAATCCTTGTGGAATTTAAAAATTTTGGGTAACTCTTATTCATTTCAAATATTACATATGTGCCACTAACCTAACTTATAAGAGGAAACCCGTTATCCTCTTCAAATAAAACATAAAAAACCTATTAATTCATCAAGGAACAACTTTAATCACTCATTTAATTCTATACCCACATCATAGAAGCATTTTTTGTCATAAATCCAACAATACAAGGATTTTGGGGCAGACCAAAAGGTGTTTTCTACTGAAGAGTTAGTTTTCTTCAATGAGTATTTTTTATTTTATATATTCCTACACCTATATATATTTTTATTTATCCATGATCATATAATAACATATATATATTATATATTCATATATGTTTTTATTTTTTCTTCATGGACTATATCCCTCCCATCATCCTAAAAATGGGAAATGAAACAATTGATCATGTGTATGGAGGACTACCACCTTGAAAACTGATGTTTGTTTTGCATAATTACTTCTCATGGTGTATTAAAATGAATATTTTAAAGTATTTTTAGGATATATATAACATTATTATACATATAGAATTATTTTATCTCATACACATTTTTCATTTCCATTCAGCGTGGGATATGATAATGTTGGTCATTTGTATGGAGGAATATCATCTAACAAAGCGATGTGATTTATTTTTTACTAAAGAATAATATGGAAAATAAAAGTGAAAATATTAATGAATAAATGTGATATTTTTTTTCTAAAAAAAATTCTATACATATTATTTCACAACCAACTTCTTATCTTCTAACTTGATGGAAAAAAATAATGGGGTTCATGTGTATGATGGAATATCACCTCACAAAATGATGTGATGTGTTTTCCTTTCTATTTTACATTAATTGTGATATATATAGATTTAATGAATATATATATATATATATATGATATATAACGAATTAATGCTTTCTTCTAATATATCATAATGTTATATGATATGAATTATTCAATGAGGAAATGTTTATGATTGAAGGATTATATATCTTAATTGATAAAGAAAAAATTTAATATTATTTACTTATTGAGGTTCTACCATGATCTCTAGAAAATTATATGAAGCTACTAGCTTACATAATTTTTTTGAAGAGACATGTTCACTACATAGTGAAATATTAATTTTTATGATCATTTAACTTGTCTTAAAAGATCAAAGACATGTTTAAATGGTTTTAAGTATATAAAAAATTATTTTCCAGGATTAATTAGATGTTAATTCCTTGTAAGTAACTATTTTATATAATAAATGTTTTTAAGAGGTCCAATAAATATCACTTTTATTGTATGTGTTGTATTGAACAATGTTTTTAGCATTTTTTTAGAAGAATAATTCAAATATGTTTTATATAATATAAGACAATGAAAATTATATTTTTGCTTGAGGAGTTGATGAAGGGTTTTCATGGTGAATGACTAAATTTATAGTTAGGTTCCATTTTTGATCACACAAAATATGATGGAATTATTGTAAAAAATATATATATGGATTTCTTAAAACTAATCGAATTTTTTCTAATGATGAATTTTAGAATGAGGTTACCATAAAAATGGGTGTTTATGGTTTTTTGATAAAAATGTTATGTGATGAATTTAGTTTGTGAATCCAATATAATAATGTGTTTATGAGAAGAATGTTATATGATGTTATATTTTTTAGAATTAAATTCATTATTTAATTTTTTAAGAAACAGTTCAAAAAGCATCAAACATTTGTACCAACAGTACACGAGATGAAACATATGCTATGTGGTAATCCTATGATGTGAATATCGAAATGTTCACATAGTATATATGAAACATAAGGTAATTATTCATAATATATACACATAATATATGTTAGAATTCATTTTTTAAATATATATCAATTTTTTGTGATATTTTCATAATATTAATGAAAACAATTTCTGTTATGTGTATATTTCCATTAACGATTGAAAATAATACAAAGTGATTATTGTACACACCATGATATGGAATTTAATGTAAAATAATTAAATTTCCATTTCATAATCCTATGATGTAAATATTGTATACAATGGTAATTCTTCTTGGGAAAATATGTGTTTTAATTTTTAGTGTCACATATAGTTGACTTGTGTACCATATTTTATGGTATTATCATGTGTTAACCACCTTACATGTATCATATATTTACTTAGTCAAATCGTAGGTAATGGTGTTTAAAATTTGTTAGAGAATTTTTATTAAGAGCATAATCTCTTATTTTTACCTAATTGATTTCAACAAAAAATATTCTTCTTTTAACAAATGAAAAAATGATACAATGTGATGTTCTATGCAAACTGTTTTTTGGATGAAGTGATATGTGAATTATAGTTTTTGTTTAATTCAGAAACAAAGTTCCACATACTGACTATTACCTAAAAATGATTTAAAGGCAATAAATCAGTTTTTAATGAATATATATTCTAATTATCAAGGGAGTAGACCAATAGTACAAGATGTGTCATATATGATATGCTATAATAATATGATGTGAATTAGAATAATTTCATTTACATTTTGATTAAAATAAAGTGGATACGTAAAATATAGATGTTGGTTATTTAAGGAAAAAATATGTTCAGGATCAGTGAAGTGTATCAATATTATGTGATTTGTCATAAATTCTTTGTTATGATTATTTGATGTGATTTGGATCAATTGAGTATACTATTTGAAGAAGAAATATTGATGAAACAAAGTGAATATCTATTTTGTTTGGGGTTTTATACATATTATATTCTATGTAAAATAATGTTTTCTATTATTTCATAATGCGAACTAGCGTAATATATATTACATGAAAAATAATTTACTTTTTATTTGATGAATTATTATAACAAGCATCAAGATGTGGACCGAATGTATGTGACTTCACATATATGTTATTATATGATCTTTTGATGTACATATAAACTATTTGAAATACCATATGACATATATACAATAGATAAGAATGTATGGATCATATAAGAAAGATAATAAGTCTACATAATAATCATTATTTAATTATGCACATTTGAGTTGATTAAAAAAATATATTGAGTTTGTGAAAGTTCAATGCTTCATTAAATTATATTGACGAAATTTTAGAACCACCTGAAGATGGTCTTTGAGGATGTGAGTTCAATAGGGGAAGGAATAATTATTTCAGGAGATTTTAAATGATTGAGAAAACTAATAAATCAATATATCTATAATATATAATCTATTTATTCTAGAATATACATGCATGAGAATAAATTTATGACTAAAAAATTATCAAGTTGATATGAACCTAATAAGATGATATCTTGTGTGCATGTGTTTTAAGAGCACCCGGATTAATCCATGAATATGTTGATGATCATGATGTTTTATACAATAGGATAAAATATGATTTTATTATGGAGGTAGATGAATCTAAATCTAAAAGTGGTCTTTCTACTACATCATTGAGAGTAAGAAGGAGTTTGTGACATATAAATATATCTAGTTACTAAAGAGGATTAATATTGGGGAATCTAAACTATTGACTATAATGGGATATAGTTGGGATTTATATCAAACTGAGGTAGATGAGTTGGATATTTGAAGGGTATATCCTATATCTATTATTGGATCAAGTACTAGGGTGAAGAACAAGTTTTTCACTAATCCACTGTAATCATTGTTTATTTTTTTATGTATAATCCATGTTGGTGGATCTAACACACATGTAATGGAGTATTAATTATTGTTGAACCTTGAAAATACCATGTATAGTGCTCTGTATCATCATTTCTACAAATGAGGTAGGATTGTGAGATAATATTGATAGGATCAAGAAACATGAGATACTCAACATGATGTATTAACAGAAACGGTTTCAGAAAAATTAAACCACTAAATCACCCCACCCCGCTTACTCCAAAATTTTTGAATCCATCCAGGGACACTATAATTAGTTTGTAATAAAATTTCCCCCCTAAAAATTCAATATATCTATTATAAATTGAAGAATTTATGAAATTTATAAGATTCCTAAGATATAGGAAACGTTTCTTTCTCTCGTGGATAAAAACATGAAGAGTTTTTCCAATAATCGATATAATATGAAGAATTTAAAATAAAGGAAACTGAAGTAAAATCCAATAGTCATGTAGAAGCACATAAAATAGAATGTAATATGTCTGGTATAAATTAGTATAATTATATTGATTATGATTTATCTAATAAAGATTTTTCTAGATTAGATGATTATTGATCACTTAGTGGATCCCATTCTAAACTCAAAATATATCTAAGGAACTATCCCAAATAAGTGTTATATTATATTAGTGTAGCTATTAATGGTTTTCGTGATGAAATATTACAGTTGGAAGAACAAAATAATGATATAGAAGTGATGTTGGAAAAAAAATATCAGTGTATGGAACACCATCACAAAACAAGTTAGAGACAATGAAGAAAAGATATATATTTAAAAATAAAAAATTGCTAATGTTTTTGTGGAATTGAAAATTATTTCATTTAAAAAAAATTTATTTATGATATTTTCTTTAGAATCTTCTCATGCACTTGAAATATTGAAAATATAATGTCTGTAATAGTCAATGTTTCTCATCTAGAGGTTAAATTAACAATATAATGTATCTTTAAAATTCATTTGAATAATAAGGAGAAATAATTGATTAAAGATTAAATATGATTATGAATTATTGGAAAGAATTGATAAGGTAAATTCTATATGATAAGTACATCCTTAACATGAATTGTTTTAAAAAGGAGGTTGGATTGAAGAATAAAGAATTCTCACAAGCATGAACATCCAATATTTCATAGAAAATAGGTTCTAAAATAAATATATGAATTAAAATTCATGTATCAAAGAAGATCAGGATATCGTCATCTAATCAAATGGAAAAATCCACAATGAATATGTTATCCCTTATGGCATAAAATGTTTTCTGTTTTAATGATCATTTAATTTCTAGTGCATATTTGAAAATAAAATCAAGAAATGTATAGATAGTTAAAAATACTAATAATCGCCCCATATCATGGGTGGATAAGAAAACATATATGAAGAGGTATTCCCCAAGATGATTCTAAAAGAGTAATTTTAAACTCAAAATAAATAAATCATTATAATTTAAGAATTTTGGATAGACTACACCTAAAAAATAAAGTGATGGAGATTCTTTGGCTGCTTTAGGAGTTATCATATGTTTTGATACAATTCATTAAAAATTGGTCATAACATGAAAAATCATGAAAAAAATAGAAGGCCATTATTTAGTTGGATATAAACAGAAGAAAATGGAATACCTTCACTAGAAGGGAGAAATCCATACAAAATGAATTGTTCAAGAAATAAAATATTTGACTTCTTATGGGATTTATGTGTGACTCTAATAGAAGGGATTATAGTTATGGTTAGTGATGGTATGTAACAATCAATAAAAAACATGTGATAATGTGAAGATAAGGACATAAAATGGAGGATGTTCAAAAAATATATTGAATATAGATCATTGATTTGGGAATAAAAAAAGAATACTGTTAAGTGAATTGTTATTAGGATTATTATTGATAGATTATTTCATATAACAAAAGGAAAAAGAAATATGAAAAGGACATAAATTTACCCCTAAAAAGAATGTTTTGTTTGATGAAGTACAATAACAAAAAGGGTGTGTGTATTATACAGTTGAATTTGAATGATATATGTTTAGAGTTTTTCATATTATTGTGAAAGGTATGTTGATAATGGATACTCAAGTTGGTATAGTAGTTATTGTAATTTCATAAAGAGATCCAGTGTACTACCTATTATATGAAACATAAAAAACATTTGTTCGAAACATCAATATATCAATCATAATAAAATTGAAAAAACTATATAACAATTACCATGTATATTATTTTATGATCACGTGATTTGTATAAACACAATTCAAAATTCTATTAGATGTATATGCAGTGGAGAAGAAAACCAGATTCATAGAACATAGTTGAGAAGTGCGTGGAAAAATGATTATTACTAGAGGTACATATGAGTTGATTCAAAGAACATGTACTAAGATAGTACATGATTAATCTTCAATAAATTAATATTGATGAAATATTTTCATCACCTTCATATATTAATTGAGGTAGGTACTTAGACATAAGAATGAATAATTTATTCTTGATTACTTTAATGAAATGGTAAATCGATACACCACTGTATTGACAAGATCAATGAGAAAAAACATTAAAAATAATTGTAGGATAATATATAATTTATGGGAATTCAGTAATCTATGATGAAAAGGATGATTAAAGATATAACGTGATGGAGTCTCGTGACCAAAAAAATTATTCTACGAAATTATTTGAGAACATGATGTTATACACTAGCAGAAAGGTCAAGTATTTTTTTATAAAAAGATAAATCTAAATCATGAATAGGACACTCTACTATGGGATCAATTATATTCAAAATAAGGAACCAATGAATAGGGTGTTCAACTATAACCAAAAGAGGATATGTGATGGGGATTTTAACAAATCATGGACAAGTGGTTGTAGTTATAGTGCATAACAATATGAGGTAGAAGAGCTGGATTATTGGGGGTATAATAAGGATCAACTAGTAAAAAAAGTGTGAGGTGTATATCCATTTTTTCCTTTATCCATTTAAAAAACTAATATAATTATAGTGGGTAATCCTTGTTTAGGTGAGTTACCATCATAGAAAGGAGTAGCTCTATACATTGAATCATTTAAATACTATGTGTTGTACCCTCTGTTGTTTTTCTGAATATGATGTGATACTATGATATATCATTGATTGGATCATTAACCATAACATGTTTGATAGGTTTAATTAAGTGAAATAAATTCATAAAATGTAAACAAATAATTGACCCTACAGTGGTTAATCCATCCAAGGGACTTTCACAAGAATATAACACCAAGAAAATTCAAGATACATCATCTATAAATGTTATAAAATATTTTTTATCTCCAAGTGAATCCACCTTAAAGGGGATACATAGATATGTGTTCAACATGACCAATAAATATGGTCTACATGATAATGATTAAGGGAATGTGACTCTATGTTTCATCATGTATAAGGTGTAATATTAATGACATAGTTTTGCATCATTCTCAACACTTATGTAATTAATAATTCTTGGGGTTTATAACCCATGATCCCTCATGTGGATGAACATCAATTAACACATATTTCATAATACCTATCTCTATATTATATTGAGGGTTTTTTCTATATCATCAAATGATTTTTTAAACATACCATATATGTGTCCTTGAATTATGATGAATTATTATTTCTTTTATTTTCCATATTCTAATGTGAAAGTTCATTCCATTAATTTTTCTATCAAAGCTAATAATGGATAATAGTTGGAGTTGAAAATATTAAAAATTTCATATATCTTTATTGATGGATATATATTAAACATTAATTTTTTCTTGGATGTCACCATTTCTAATTATATTTATCAAAATAGTATTCCCTATCTTGATTACTCCAATACCACCATGTTGACTAGTCCAAAAATATTTAAGATGCATAATATGTTTTAAATTTCTATAATATGGACCACCCATTCGATATGATGGGATGGTTTTTGAAATCATTTAATCTTTTATAATTACATGAGAAACTTCTATTGTTGTTTTTATGTCAGCAACTTTATATTATATTTTTTATGTTACAACTTTAGAGACATTATCATGGATTAACATTTCACAACTCTTCATTGTGTGTCCCTCTATTCCAATATGGTTAATTTTTTTTATTTTCCACCTTACTTATATAGATAATTATCTATACATAAATTCTCATATGATTCCTTCTCCTCAACCACAACCATTTATTATTGCTTACTTCAATAAGGTGTGATATTTTACTTGGTTATAAATCACATCCTTCAATAAGTCATTATTGTTGAATTGCCTTTTAAAACCTAGATTTATTAGTGACTGCCAATGTATCTCACCTATATAAAATATAACACATTAGGTTTTTTTTCAAATATTAATTAATTAAAAATATACCTTTTTCCAATAATTATTTATTATACTCTAGAACTAACTCATTTGTTCTTCTATAGAGCATACAATCTATATTCATTGATTTATCAAGTACTTAAATAAGAGGATCATGTTTTGAATTTCCATTGAGTGGTACATATTATATATTTTTATCCAAGGTTTATATTATCTTGTCACTTTAGTAATGTGGTTGTAAACTCTTTTATTAATCTATTGGTGGATTTGACAGAAGTTATTCTTCTTCAAATTATTCTACTATACTACATTGTTTTTCAAGGTGTTGTAAATTTTATTCACAGTGTGATTAAAATTATCATTTTCATTTTGGATTTTCTATACAATATATTACTAAATGAAATATTTCAAGGAAGTTTACATTATCTTTCCTCCAATGGATAGTCCCTCAATTTAAAATAATTTCACAGAAAAATATGATAAATATTTGGATACTTAGAGTTTATATTTATCTTTATAATTGAAAAAATGGTTTATTTGACTCAAGGATTGTCTTTAATAGAATCTTATTGATCAAAATTTATGAAAACAATATCAATGGTTCAGATTGACCAATCTTGTATCAATGACATGGAAAATTAGAGAGACCTCTTAAAAGATTCCTAAAATGTTTCTTTTTTTGGATAATGTTTTATAAAAAGGAATTGAATAACTATTGGACCTTGAGTTTATCCAAACATTTCCCACATCCATATAGATCAATTTATATTTATTTTTTTATTGTTTATGTTATTATAATTTTCTCAAAATGATCATTCAGAATAATGAATTATAAAATTAACATGGGAAACATTAATATTACATCCATCGGAAAGACTCATCTCCTCATATCAATTTTTCATTCTAATGGCTGTGATATAACGTTTTTTATTTTTTAATCTCATTGAAAGGTACTAGAGGAATAAAATTTGTATGAAAAGTTTGAATTTTTTTCTCATGAACAATGTTGTAAAAAAATCTCTTCATGCACCTCCTTACTTATATATAGAACATTTAAAACACTTATCATTTATGGATTATGAATTTCAGGGGAAATAATAAACTTATAGGGAGTTTATTTGTGAAATATAATACCATTTTAGATTTCATGTCTTTGGTTCTCCTTAAAACGGGTCTTAATATGCAGTTCGAGGCCCAGTATAGGCCTCTAGTTTTTTGTAGGGTGTCAGAGATGTGGTTGGGAGAATGGGTTGCAAAAAAGTGTAGTTGTATTCCCTTAATGCTGTAAAAGTACCTATTCATGAAATGTAATACTTTTTAATTTGGATTATAATCTTTAACATTACCTTACATGGTATTTCACAATATGCTAAAGGGATTCATAGTGTGAAGGATACCCTTCCATTGGTTATTAAGGACCCTTATATATCCTTCAGGAAAAAAAGTATTACTTAAAACTATGAAAATATTGGAGATAGGTTCTAGGTTTCTTTTCCTAGATGGATTTAGGATTTGAGCCCACTCTTTATTTTAATGAGTCGCACTATGTTCCCTCATTTGGGGGGATTTTTATTATGCTGGATGTTTTTAAACCCCTTGGAATTATATTATCCATAGTCATCTAATAGAGAATGATAACTCTATTTTGTTTCTATATTACACTTTTCTTCCATTTTATTGTGTGATTTGGTGAAATTCTATCATGTTTATTGATGGAATTATCTCTCTTCCCCTCATCCTTTAATCTCCACTTCTTTTTTCAATTATTTTTTATTTTCTTTTAATGGTTTGGATAAACGATTCATCTAAAGAATGGTGAAATAAATGTTCTGGATATGTACATTAGGTGAAAAATTTAGAGGAGGTCCCTATAAGATGTATTCAATTTATACTTCATCATTTCAATTGAGTTATTTATAAATTCTATTTTCATTAGGTTTTATGGAGTTTTTTGGATGAAATATGTCATTGAATCAGTGAAATAAACTGGTGATTTTTCATGCCTTAGGTCTAGGTGCTTGTCAATAGTGCACCACACCATATTACTCATGGTAATGGATCTATTAACTAAACCTGTGATTTTTTCATTTATTATTCCAATTTTTGAATTTCATTTTAAATGTATCATTGTTTAATTTAATAATTTTAATTTATGAGATTCTGTCTTTGGTGATGAAGTTTTTTGTAGAGATTATCCTAGGTAGGGATGGTTGTGTCATGAATTAAAGGGAATAACATGTTTGTTGTATGTGGAATTGATCTATTTGATACTCTTTGTTAATTTTGAATATTATGTCCATGTTCCTTCATTAGTAACATTTCCGTACTTCGTTCATCACTTTTGGGACCTAATATCCATAAATTTGGGATGGTACACATATACCTAATAGTAAAGATGGTATGTATATCTTATTAAATGATTAAATGGTGAAGCCTTGGTGGATAATTATTAGCGTCTATACTTATGGTTTTTTTGTAGGAGTTTGTTATATTTTGAAAAAATTGGTTACCTTTTTAAAAAAAAAATTAATAGGGTATGAATGAAGTGGTATTTATAAGTCATTTGGTGATTTCCGGAATGTTCTGTAAAATTGTATTTAAAAATGGAAATTGGTTTTATAAGGAACGATTGATGGTGTCATGAGAATGAACATACAATGAGTAAAGGTGTATGTAATTCCTTTTTAGAAATGATTTAAATAGGTAAATTTTCATTGTTTTAATGGATATTTATAAGGTCATTATAATATTTTTTTTTGAATTTTACCTTGTGAGGGTAATACTATATTTTCAATGATTCTATGCTTTTAATGCCTCCCTCCGATAACATCATATGTATTATTTGGTACATTATGATACATGTTATGGGAATATCCTTGTTATAAATCTTTGAATTGTATCAAATTTATGGGTTAGTCTTGACTTATGTTATGGAACCTAGAGAGGGTATATATGGACATCAAGTACTCTAGTGATGGTTGTGAGAAATTATGTACAGAATGGTCGTAATGGGTTGAAAAATTTAATTATTTGAGGATCCCATCTATAGTATTTATGTTGGAATGTGACCTAAAGGACCCTATCGGTGTCTTAGTAAAATGTTTAGCCTAGATATAGTGTGTGTGTGATTTTTTATAGGTACTTTATTGTGCCACCTAGGAACCCAAATCATATGTGAATTTGTTTATTCTTATAGAGGCAATGACAATTCATTCAATTGAGAGGTAGAGATTTTATATGTGAGATGGGTCAAGGAGTTTGGCCAAGACCATCTTGTTTGGTTATATAATATGATTTAGTATTCATGGACATTCTAGTGAGATGTTTTTGCATATATAGGATGTGTTCGAATAGCTCATCATATACAAAATTCATCATTAATACTGGAATGGAATAACATGTATTAAATCATTGGATTTAGATGTGATATTGGTTTGGAATTATAGGGATGAGATCCTTATATTTGATTGTGATACTATTCTGGAATACCTTTGATGAGATCCTTGAATTACCAAGTGATATTATATTTTATTTCATTTTAAGAGTTCCTTAAAATCATAGTAGGGGACTCAACCCCCATATGTTTACTATGGGTGTGATTTTTATTATCTAGGAACTAATAGTATGAGTCAAATATGGAAAATTATACTACTAGTTTATAATTACTAAGATGATATCCTTGAATTTGTATGTGATAATGGTTTAGGATGTGTTGGGCACACTACATGAATTCATATGAATTTCTATATTTCCTAGAATATGATGTTAAGAATTATTTATGGTACTGATATTGGTCAGCATGATCTTATCACATGATAAATGAATGTACAACATTGTTTAAAAAATTTATGAAATTTTTCATTGGGTTTTTGTTATAAATAGGTCCCATTTAAATTATAGTATTTTTTAAAAGCTTCTACCACTGGGAACAATACATTTTTAATGGATTGAGGTTTCTTGAATTGCATCTGATGACCCGAAAAATATAGTGATGTGTTTATGAATTATGTTTATAGGGGTATGTGTTTCATCCAAATTATGAAATTTAAATAATTATATATACTTCATTCACTCCTTCATGATCATAGGAACACACAATATTGTTTCGGATTTGGGTATTCCAACATGTTCATCAAAATCATCCCTACATATAAACATGGCATGGGATTCATGGTATGTGGGTATATATTTTTATTTCCTCTCATGACACAGGTCTCACTCGGTGATTTATATGTTACGAGTATTTCCGGATTTGGTGGTCTATGATTCTATAGGTTGGATTAGGTATGTTAGGTTGGAATACTTTTACATTATTTTATGTTAATTTTTTTTTCATATACTGTCAACCATTCCTTTATAAATTTTTTAATTTCATATCTATATATTACTAATTTTTTATGGTTCATACATCAAGTAAACTATTTTTATACTTTATTTTATGGACGTTTGATGCCCTATTGGATCCATAATTTATATCAACGGGGTCTTGGGATGTCATCATTATAGATGGTTCATGATAAAAATTTTGTAGAACCATGCATGAACCTCATAATTTACATTATATAGAATATTCTCCCCATTAGTGTCATATGTCCATGAAGCTAGTTGGTAGCTAATGGTGTATGTATGTAAATCCTTGGGTGTTTTAGCTTCACCACATTGGTTCTGGTAAGTTAATCTAGGTTGGGGAATTATATACTGGTATCTGAGCAAGTGTTTTTGGATGGGATCATATTAGTTTATGGTAGGGATAGATCATATCGACATGATAGGTAGACCAAGTTCATACAATGACTGCAAGATATTAGAATGAAACTAGGATTCCAGTGGATGTATGGTTTTTATAAAATGAAATATTGGACGAGTGAGGTGATTTTTAGGACAAGGATCCCAAAGTGGGATTAATGATACTCAGGAAGATTTATAGTGATAAATTGGGATTTGATGAATTTTTCATGCAACATGGTAGTGACATAATTAGTTTATGATAAATAAACCAATAATATAGGTTGTATGACATGAAATCTAACTAAATGATATTATTAACTTAAGCAACATATAATATAAATGGTGTTTTCTTGTAAATTTTATAAGGTTCATTAGACTAATAATGTTTCAAATGGGATTATTTAATTTCAGTCACTGATTCTAATTATGGTAATTTAGATTCTATATTGAAAATATTTTTTTGGGATGGTTGGTCTTTTAGAAAACTTTATTATGAATGAAAACCTATATAGTGGAATGTTTTTAGGTAAAATTGTTTGATAAGTTTGTTTTACATAAAAATGATTCTTGATTCAATGTTTTGAAATGGATTGGGATTTCTGGGTTTAAATAAATGTGTAGAATGTTTTTTCAAAGTTATATTTTAAATATTTTTGTTGAATTGTATTTTAAGAGGGGATTTTCGAAATGGAATTGGGTTTTCAGAAAAATGGACTATTTGACCTATGGGATTAATTTATTTTTCTTCTATTTTATTCTCAAATATTCCATAGGGTGATTTGAACCTCTAGTGATATTCTTTGAAAATGATTGATTTATACAGGTTGGGAAATTTGTGACCCATTACTTTTTGTATGTATTATTTAACTATGATGAACTAGAAGAAACCAAGTGGTTCATTTCCTTGTTCTCAGTTTTGTGTGAACTAGATTATTTAATTGTGTTTTTGGATTGAATGCCCTATTTTCATTGAAGCCTCGCAGTTAGGTATTAAAATATATTTTTATTGTTTCATTATATGTGTAAAAGAAACTAGTTCTTATTTAGATAGTTTTTTTTGTTTTTTTTTTGTTTTATACTTGGGGTATCTTTGATGTTATCCTATGTGTTTTGAAGGAATGTAATGGATATAGTAGGATAAACAGTCATATATGGATTAATAACTAAATTTTATTATTGGGGTAATGTCATTGCGTGTAAGGTCATTGGGTTTATTAATTGGACCTCATGACATGTGTTTTATTTTTTTCTTGAGTAGGAATGTTTGATATTGTTTTCAACTGTTAATTCACATGTTGTATATTAAAATTTGAAAGAATGAGACTCTACTATAAAAACGTTATGGAAAATAACACCATATGCTCACTGAAATATTTATTATCAGTGAAAAGAAATTTTTGGGTTGAAATCTTTAATTAGTCATCGTCTTAGTGTTTCGTGATGCTAGTGAGAGGGATGCTCTAGATTGTGTTTCTGAATTTTAGAGGGGTCATGGTTGTCTTGGATTATAATGATACTCATATGGTTGGTAGTATCTTATCTACCATGGAAGTATGATCCTTATGTTGGAAGTTTTTTGGTGGTGGTGGAATTTTTTTGTGAGGGATTGAGATGACACTAGGATACAAATAAGTAGACATTCTTAGTTAAGAATTAGATTGAGGCATCATATGGAGTCCTTGGTTTGGAAATAAACCCCAGTTGTTGGTAATGTGACCCAATAGTGAGATGGATCAGAGATGCATCAGTGCTCATGGCTAGACTGTAATGAAAATATTTTTATACTGGAGAACCAATCATGAAGTTACATCGATATTAAGTTATATATGTTGTATTGGGCATTGGTCGATTTTTCAGTGCCTCTCGATGCTATTGAATATTTGTCGGGAATGTGACATCTCTTTGGTGGATGAGGCTGATTAATTTTATGAGAATTTTGATAGTGTTTAATTAAAAAGTGTTTTGTTTCATAATATACTGAAAATTTAAGTGGTTTGAGGACTAAACTGGGCTCCTATGAGAAAAGTCAACGGGTTCATGCATTTTCTATAGAGCAGAATAGTAGAAGTATACTTGGTTATTATAGATATATTTTTACTATTTTTTGGAAATTTGATGAAAGGGATATGTTGGGACTGATGATTGAATGATTGTAGAGGCTTCTTGGTGATGAGAGGTGTTATGGTAAGGATTTTGTAAAAGAATACACCATTATGGGTTATAAATTTTACAATAAATTTTAGGTTTTTTTGGTGATGGGTTTTTTTGAACCAAGACATTATTTCAGATTTTGAGTATTTAGAATCCATAAAATATATTTTTTAATTGGTTTTGAAGCTCATTGAAGGTTTCAAGTTGTAACGTCCCACTTCATCTGAGAGAGACGGTATGGCCATGATCTTTCTCCAAGACCTAGATCGAGCATCCATTCTCCGAATTGACCACCATCGATTGCGTTCAAATCAACTCGGTAATCTCTTCCTTCTTATAGAGATTAGTTTCCATATTCCACCTCTTCTAAAGTTATCATTGGTTTAATGTTTTGATCATTTTTTTGATCTACAGTGTTCTTGGGAGATTCAGGGAATGAGGTTCATGTATAGTGATCTCCCATCACCGGGGTAGGTGGTTTGTGCCTTTTCATATAATTTCATTGAGTTAAATGTTCAAAAGTTCCCAATACCCATGAACGAGGTATTGCGTATTTATGATTCCATCCCTGATAATTTCTTGTTATTCTCGTATGCTTGAGTAGAGGTTAATTGAATGTGAATAGGGTAAATTGTTATGATTTGGAAGTGTTTCCCCATGCATGTTTTTTTGACCATTTGGTCTAGCTTAGCCTGTTAGAATGCCTTGGTTTCCCATGCCTAGTGTTTTAGAATGGTGTGATTGTTATTTCTGACATGTTGTTATGCTGTAGACTATTTAGCCATGTAGTTCTTGAGGTTTACTTTGGCCGATATGCTTTTCTGTACTTTCTTAACTTACACCGGGCCGTGAGAACTTGGTGCAGTAGACCATAGGGAGCATGGACATAAGGGCTTCTCCAGAGTGTCTATTTTTTACTATTACTATATGAGACCATAGGGGGAATTGACATAAGTGCTTCCTCAAAGTATGTGTATTTCCTGGACGCAGGCCTTAGGGGAAATGTGATTTATGTTCTTCCCTAGAGCGCCATTTGTTATTAATATGAGACTGTTGGAGGAATTGATAGTGAGTCCTTCCTCGGAGAGTCTATACTAAAGTTGAACCAGAGGGGTTAAGCTGTGTGTACTTCCAAGAGGGTTTCTTGTACATGTTTGGTTGAACAAGAGGGGTTAGGCTCTGAGTACTTCCCAAAGGGTTACCAATTTTTTTTAGCTTCTTGCTTGTGTAGTTGTTTGAACTAGAGGGTTTAGGTGGAGAGTACTACCTAGAGGGTTACCTTCTATGATTATTTGTTGATTGATATATGAATCTGAATGCAATGAAACTATGGATTATTTACTACTGAGTACTTCCTTGTTTACTGCTTCTTTTTACTTATTACCTGCCATATATTCAATAAATGTTCGACATGAATCTTATGGTGGTTGACTAATGGGATTTAGTCTCACGCCCTATTTCGGCTATGCTTTTGAGCCCAAACATATTATATTGCTACATGTATAGATAAGGGAAAGAACCCTTCTACTTCAGGTGCATTACTAATGTGGAGATAGAGAGAATGGGACCAAGATATGGCTTGAGATGCTGAGGAGTTGTTTACTTGTTTTATTTTGTACTTGGATTAGTACTGTATTTAGAATTGTGACTTGTTTTTCTTCTTTCCAAGATATATGTATCATGCATTATTTTTATATATATGTGCTCCATTTTCTTCTTTCATCAGTCTTCCATTGTTTACTATTGATTAGTTTTTTTACTACGTCCATTATTGATATTTTTTTACTTCCGTTGTGTTACTCTGCAAAAGAGGGAATAGTTTCCCCACTATCACACACAAGGCCCTCGCTTCTAGCCGATAGCCTTTTGAACTTAGGGAAATACACTTAAGGACATGTGACCAACCGGGTACGGGGCATCTCTGGGAAGCTTCCAGAACCGGGATGTTAAACAAGTACTCAATTGGATATTGGGGAATTGATTGTGTTGTTAGTATACTAAAAACAGTAGGAACATTCCATTAATGTTATTTAGACGATCACTGAATTCATGAGTAACAATTTTATGGGGGGGGTATTGTTTTTAAATTTACCTTACATATCCATTCATTTAATAATGATTACCCATTCATAAGATTCAATGGATCCTTTTATATCATTCATGATGTGAATAAGTGCTTCATACGAATAATGTTGTAGGATAGGGGCTTAGATTCTCTACCAAGAGATATTCCTAGAGAGAACACTCGATTAACATTGTAAAATAGGAAGGGTTACCACTTTGAAAGAGATTTTATGTAATTTGGTTGGGGTTTTTAAAATTTTAAACCCCTTAACGCACCCATATTCATAGTCATATGATGGATATGGAAACCCATATTTTCCTCCCTCTCCTCTTCCCATTAGTTCCTTTGATCTGGGTGATTCAAAAATGCAAGTCACATTGATACATAGTTATAAATTTTCAAATATCATCCTTTAATTTTCGCATGGTTCCTTGTATATTTTTATAGAATATCTATGGTTTGTATGATCTATTTCACATGATAATGGAATACATTTCATGACTCGATCTCCATAATGGTACCCATCTTGGTCTAACAATGACTGAAGGAAGATAAAGGCTATCAAATCCCACCTCCAATAGGATATGGGAATGGTGACTAGAAACATAGGAATATTTTCCAAATGGATGTGAGACCTTACCAATTAATTAATGGAATAATACATTACCTTGACAACAGAAAAACTCTATAACATAAATAAATATAAACTAACATGATAGATGAAGGTAATTTCATTCAATAATGGATATAAGAAAATAAACAACATAATAAATCCTATAAAATCATAATCAAAACTCTATTAGATATAACAACACTATTAACTATTACTATCTAGAGTGATCAATACCAAGATATCACGGCCCTAAAAATATATATATTAATATATATTGCTGGGAATAGAATTTATACCCAGTATGGTACTCCAAAAAATCTATCCTACAAATGGTACTACAGTCAACTAAATATCAGGGAATAAATAGAGAATCCAACCCTCACCTAGTTAGGTATACTAAATTCTAATACTCAATATGTAATACTAACTGAAAGACACACATATGTTATAAACACAGTATTTAGAAAATATATATAATGGTTCCCAAAAGCAACTTCCATATTAGTTTGTTTTTGTTACACCCAAAATCATCATGTATTATTCAAGACAATTCTATAAATCCACTTAAACATTCTATATAATTTATATAATATCCCACATACCATGTTGAACATTACCACCATCCGGATATAGGGAATGTACATCATCCTTATAGTAACCCAGTTGCATTTCTATAATCCGTTATTTTGTGGGTATCATGTACTATACCCCAATACATTATATCCCACACACACAAAACATTTAATGGCTACCATATATATTAAAAATCAAATAAAAGTATTTAATATAACATTAAATAATTAATTCCCACACACAAGTAATAGAAAAAAGAGAGGCATCACTGCTAATGTGAGTGCATCCAATATTCTATGACCAAATATGGAGCACAAGAGAGAGATAAGATAGTCATCCATTTTATCACCATCCTTGATGTTTGGAAGACACCCACTCCCCCAATCCATTAGGTTTTGATTTCCATTTTACATGGGACAAATTCATATGAAATAAACAAACATACATATTGGTATAGATGACAACCACACTAAAAAAACTACCAAGACATAGAATAAACTATAGTAATCACCAATCACACCACCTAGCTTCCAATGATACATTTTATTACACTAATCATATAAACCACATGAGTCCCATGATTGTTTTACCTCATAAGGGTGACACCGTATTTCTAATGATTTTTAAGTTTTTATTCCTCATGATTACGATTGCTTATGGATTGTGTGAAGTGTGATGATGCATGTTGTCTTTGTATTACATTCAGAATTGTGATTTTTGAATCAAGGGGATAAATTGGTGTATATATATATGTGATGGAACCCTTATAGTATAGATAAATTTGGAATGGACCGTACACATGGTTGAGAGATGTTATGAATGGAATGATGGGTTGGGTTTGAGAGATGGGAATTTGATCAAGAATGAAATTTAGGGTGCATGTATAGTAATTTGTCCATTAGGAACCCAGTAGAATCCCCTATACGATATTATCCCTAGATAAGTTTTTGGTGATATATAGTTAGAAGTGATATTGAGTTCTACCTTATATTCCAAATCTGATGTATAAGTCTAATAGTTTGTAATGACAGTTATAAGATTTTCACTTGATAGAATGCCCTTGGTTATGTGAGATGAGTTAGAGTACATATCCAAATATGTTTTTTTGGGTCATATGTTATTATTTATATGGGATTAAATACACATCACGACATAACTATATAAATGGGATGTCTTCAACTAGTCATTAGAATATGCCAATTTCCTAGATAATGGTTAGGAATTACATGGACAAGATCCTTTTATTATGATGTGATATTGGTTTCAAATTCCATGGAATATATACCTTCTTAGGGGTGTGATATATATTTTTAATTATGTGGATGAAATCAGTCAAATAAAATTTTATACTAGATTTGATTTTGATGAATTGGTTCTATTGAGTCTGGTCTAAGGATGTGACCCTCACTACAAGAGAATCATCATTTAGCGGCGGTTAAAACTGCCGCCTAATACGACATCAAAAATCTATTAGTTGCGGTTATTTCCATTTCGAGGCAGTTTATGAAAAGCGGCATAGATTCCTCATTTCGTGGCGGTTTTACGGAGTTTAGAGGTGGTTTATACGAGCCATGGAGATCAGTTTATTCGCGGTGGTTATAACCACCACGAATAAACTCAAATCCAGCGGCTCTAAAACCGCCACTGAAGTCACGAGAACCACCGCAGAATGAGCCCCTATGATGCGCCTATTTTGCAGCAGTTAAAACAACCACGAATCATAATTTTTTTTTACATTTCGCGATAGTTTTCACCATTTAGCAGCGGTTTAAACCACCACCATTGTACATTTCGTGGCGGTTTAAACCGCCATGAAATGCTGACCAGAAAAAAATAAATTTTTTGCTTCCGCTGCACCACTGCCCTGAAAGACAAATCAAACCAGAAATACCATATTGTACATACCAATAGAAAACAAGAAACATCAACCTAAGAAATTAGTATAGAATAAATTGAAAAAAACAAGTAAACATTGACATGCTATATAAGAATGAACCATATCGTACATACTAACATACAACAAGAAACATCAACCTAGGAAATCAATATAGAATAAATTGAAAAAAAATATATGATAGAATCGTCTATAAAACATTGGTCCATTATTTGACTACTCTCCAAACATACATCTAGCTGATCCTTCTTGATCCCCATAATATATATCACTTGAAAATGAATCATTAGATCTACATGTTTTTCGGTGTTCCCATATAGGGAGTGATCATAAAACACAGTTATATTTACCATTTGTGGGCCTTCTATTTTGTTTAACACCCCAAATATACCATCACCACACACATCTACTATACCAGGTGTCTTAGAGAAGATCGTGTGTTAGTCTCACTCAATACTTTATTGTGCACTTTTATGTAACACAATTAATATTCTATTAGCCCGTGATATTGACGTATAAGGGATTAGAACCCCCAACTGGTGATATCTCAACTCTATAGGGAGGTCTTTCGAGTTAGTGTGATCCTCAGTGACACTATAGTAGAACCTAACATCTTATAGTTTTACAATACATACCTAGTAATTATACCACATCATATATTCACTGACTGAAGGTTTTTTCTTATTAATTACATCAACCACATACCAACTATCCATGTGGACCTTGAATACCTAGTATTTTTCCATGATATGATATTACCTCCCTAAAACTTCCATATCCCATAGAAATTATACTTGAATTCAAGGGACCCCTTGATTGTCTATGAACTTATGAATATAGATCCTGCATATATGCCTATGATTGTCAACCGAATAAATCACATAACAAAAGGGGTTTCTTATCCTCATGAGGCTCTATAACAACCTAGAAGAACCAATTACCCCAATGTGTTTCGGGTCATTCAAGGAATGTATGTACAATATCCCATGGCTATATATATGGTTCACGATAAAAGATAATAAACTAAAGTGATATATGGTCTAAGGTAAAAGACCATAAACTAAAGCGATATAAGGTCTAAGAAAAAAGACCATAAACTAAAGAGATATAAGGTCTGAGCTAAAATAATAAAAACTAAAGAAATATCAGGTCTGAGCTAGAAGATACTAAACAAAAGAAATGTAATTTTAAGCTAATAGACAATAAACTAAATCCATATTAGGTCTAATCTAAAAGACCCTAAACTAAATAAATATCAGGTCCGAGCTAAAAGACCCTAATCTACAACATGGTATCTATTTATTCTATAATATCTTGTGAGTCCAACTATATGGCCTTAGAAAATAAACAAGCAAAACTCCCCAAGCATATTGATATCATAAAAATAAAGACAACTTTCCCTCTTGGACATATATATTACACCCAATAAATGCTTCTACAAATCAGGTGATCTCAATATATCTGGAACAAACTATTAATATAGAATCTCATGTTGGTCAAAATTCACGAGAATCTCTCATGGGGAATCTATTTTAATTTTAGCATTCAAATCTAGGAATTTGTGTTTACATAATTTTAATTATGAAATGAGTATCATTGATGATCAATATAATACCGTAGTATAAAAACAGCATGTATATCGTGAATGAAACGAAGAGGGACAATAATATAGAATGTATAAAAAATTCGATCATTCATAATTTAAAAAAAGAGATGAATCTCCACATTTTGAAGTATATATGATGTTTCAAAAAAAATGGAATTAATTACAAGGTTTTAACTATGATAAAATATGATCAATCGCACATGAAATGTTGGAAATGGTTTGGAAAGAAGTGTCCATCGAACACTGAAGTTATGATCACCCCCTTATTCAGATTTCACTCTACGATGAAGAGTCTTGAACAAATCCATCAACTCCACAACCCTCTTTTAGGTAGTTTCCAAGAAACATCACTTGTCACGTTGTAATTTTTAGCACCCTCTTATGGTTGTTCTGATATGTTTTGATGCTGATAGTTGTGTCTTGCAGTGCCGAATGCATCATTTATGAGGTTTTTCATTTCATTTTCCATTGTCGACGAACTTGGGACCTCATTATGTGGATTAACATCAGTGCTCAATCTTTTTGTAACATTAAATTCTCCATGCCAAATCCAACACAAATATTGACCAGGGAATTACTTCATTATTAAATGCTCATAAAATTCATCTCTCTTCAACCATGATATGAATTTACATTTAGGACAAAGAAATTTTATTCTCCATTCAATGGATCAATTAGAAATTTCAAAATCTAAAAACACATTCAATCCCTTAACATACTGAGGTGTGTTCCTCGATAATGTGATCAAGCTTTTATCCATGTATGTCACAATGTGCCTACACAAAATATACGATAGTGTAAGATTACAGAAACATAATATAATAAAGATGACCCATTGATCATAATGTATGCATAATATAATAAAGATGATTCATTGATCACATTTACCACTTCATACCAACTGAACAAGTCTTATCCATATGAGACAGCGTCAACACCTCATTGAGGAGCAGTAAGAATATCGGGTTACTCACTTATCATAACACTATAGATCACACATTTATGTTGCCTCAAACAACACCCCATTGACCTGTGATCAAAACTGATCATAATGTATTTTAAACCTAAGACATTATGTGGTTGTTTAGGCTTGACATTAGATTTTATCCAAGAGGAATGATGTTTCTCAATGGTTGAATACACAACCAACCATATCAAAGTCATATTTGCAAGCAATAACTAAAGATATTTAAGATATGAGAGCTCAAAATAAAATCTTGAAAAAATTTCCATTTTCAATTGACATCTTAGGTTGTGTTCATTCTACTAGGAAGTACACATGTTTAACAAAAATGAAAAAATTATCCCCACCTTTAGAGTGTCCTAGTTATCAAAATTAGAGATATATCAGCCACTAATAAGTTATCTATATCATATTCACGTCAAACATACGTTTGATTCTCCCCTCAAGCACACTCATTACATCATAACAATCATAAAGAGGGACAAAACCAAACCGACCAGCATGCCAAAACATCTTATTTTTTGATGTCCCCCAATGCTTTGAGATATAGTTGATTATTTAATTCATAGGTCACTCAACTCCGTAGATGACCCAACACCTTAAGAAACAACCCATGGTTCAATGATTTTACCTAACTCCATACATTCATTAAAATATTTAGAACTTGACAGAAAAAACATAGATGTAACCATATTACCATAGGTTCCATAAGAGAATGGCACATCCTTATTATTATACATAGTTTGTCCACCCTATACATTAAAGAATTAGAAGGTATATAAAAAATATTTAACCCAACATCATATTGACTCATACGACCATCAAAATGAATGAAAGCATACAATTTTTTCTAACACTGATGAAGATAAAGGGTCATGCAACTTGAAAAGTAGATGACAATGCTTGAGGTAAGCCTATCCTTCTAAAACTGAGCATTTCTTGATACTCATGAAAATAAAAATGGTCAAAAACACAATAACCACACAAAAAAGGGTTTCATTCAAACTAAAGAGTCATATGAGGGGCAACGACACTTGAATAGAACAAGAATTAGAAAACTCCTTGTAATAGAAAGGTATTAATGTTCTAAGGGAACTACCTACAAAAGGATATGAACTTAAAATGAGAATGCATCAAACCTAACACCATGTTATGATTACAAAATTCAGTAGGATTAAAATCCAATCAACTAATCCATCATTAAGAAGGAGGTCTATAGAGAATTCATGTGGTTATATTCCAAGACAACTCAAAAAAGTCCCATGCTAACCTTACATAAGAGTCTCTACCATGGACACCACTAAAGGTTCCATTTCAATAAATAATGGGAAATCACAAACCGAATTTAAATATTTATTTTTCATAATAAATTATCATATATTTTAACAGAATAATGGGAAATCACATGTTCAACCCATTCCATCAATCCTGATAAACCATGCATATCACCATGCATCCACCATATCAGGTGCCCACTGCAACCAAAAACCCATGTCTTATTAACCATCTACCTTTAATCTTCATCCATCCCAAGATCAAAAAGAATCATATAAAAATACTAAATTAAAAAGAAAATATAGAAGTAAATAATCAATAAAAAGATTAAATAGGGTATATAGGCCGTAGAAACAATGTATCTGAACATCACATGAAAATAGGCTCGCTTGACCCCAAACAGTTATCTTTATCAATCAACCAGTTTTATTTCTATTTTGGTTTAACTGATTCATTTATCATTGGTTAAAACTATGATAAATATATGGAATTAGCTAACATAACCTATTAATTATTTAAATATTATTTCAATCAAAACCTCATCTTTCATTGAATTTTAAGCATAAAAATTTCCATTAACATACCTCTTTATTATTATCATTAATAAGTATTTCTATATTCATTTTCCTTATCCAATTCTATTAAAAAATGGAATAACAATTTCAATTAAACATTAATTAGGTATCAAATAAACAATTTTCTTCAAATTAACATGCTAAAACTTGGAGTAAAAAACATTCTAATCAAATAATAAACATATATTGCACAAAATCTAGTAAAAAAAGATGAAAAATGTTAACACAATGGATAAATCACTTTGGGTTCGTAGTTGCAGTGAGAAGGGTTGTCGGGAGAAGGGGGGTCGTGGGTCATCAGGGTCACTGGTCGTGAGCTCTACCGTAGATACTGGTCGCGGGGTCGCCAGAGACAGAGGTCATGTTCGCCAGAGAAGTCGCGGGATCACCAGGGGGGGTTGCGGGAAGAAGGGAGTGCGGAGGTTCGGTAGGGTTGGGGGAAACGGGGGTCGGGGTAGGGAAGGGTCGGGATTTTTTTAAATAAATATGGGTTTTGCGGCGGTTTATTAAAAACCACCGTGAAACCTTTTTTGGGAAACATTTAGCGGCGGTTTTGTGAATCGCCGCCACAAACCACTGCTAAACCCTATTTATGTTGTAGTGCCTCCCAGGTTCCCTGGGATTATAGTATGGATTTCTTATAACATGCTCATAGGAATATATTTTTTGAGAATGATAATACAATTTTTGAAATATAATGATGATATTCTTCTACATGAAAGTTATAAAAAATTTTAATACATTGGGAATGATCCTTTGATTCATGAGTGCTACTAGATTTTCTATGATATCATCCATATAATTATTTCTGTTAAAGATACAGTTGGAATGATCTATTCACATGCTCATAAACAATATAGAACTAGAAAAAGATTGCATGAAATATGATATTTGTTCTAGGTTTCGTTGTAGTTCCCCTAAATGTTTATTCATGTTCATATACATCAGGGAATATATGACATGTTAATACTAAGGGTTTTAGGTGTCCTAGATAGTACTTGATGGACAAATATAAATTCTGTTATTCATGAGTGTTATATTTTTGGGTAGGTGTGTTTATCAGGAACAACAACACTTCATATATACATATGTCATCCTTTTTCTCTTAATCATATCAAAAATCAATAATGTTGTCCTATTTGAGATTACCAAAGGGTCCTTGAACTCCCCACATACTCATGTTCATGACAAGAGTTTATATATTGGTACATTTGTGATCATATTTTATTCCTAGGACACATGGATCACATGGAGAAGAACATTGTATCATTATAGCATTTTCTCGAGGTTGAGAATTTGGAGGAGTGGATTATGTTAGTTGTGTAAGAGGCCATGTATTTAATTTTTTGTTGTTTATCATCATGTGATTTGAAACATTCCTTATTTTATTTATTTATTAAATGATATCCAGTACTATGACATTATGGTTAAAACATAATATAGATTGATTTATGGATTTATATAATAGAGTGTGGGGTCCCACTTTTCTCCATATTATATGTCTGTGGCTTTTGTGATGCCTTTTTTTATGGATGTGTAATGTGGAATTTTTGA
Source organism: Viscum album (assembly GCA_963277665.1). Classification (NCBI taxonomy): domain Eukaryota; kingdom Viridiplantae; phylum Streptophyta; class Magnoliopsida; order Santalales; family Viscaceae; genus Viscum; species Viscum album. The sequence goes on along the minus strand of CAUJRU010000032.1, from coordinate 987,207 downwards.
TATATTTGGGCATGACCCTCATGATCTTTAATTGAGTGGATAATGTCTTCATTAAAATCATAGGATATTTCTTCTAGACCATATATTCTAGAACACAGAAAAAAATAAATGACTTATTATCACTTACTTACCTGTTTATTTTTTGGGAAATTTGATCTAGGGTGTGATAAAACTATATAAATTCTCTTCAGGATACAAATAACACTCTAGCTAACATAATGGTGGGAAGATACCATGGACCTAAATAAATAGCCATAGTTAGAGGTGTATAAATTAGACATAACCCCTAAATAAACACAACAACATCCACATACATTGGAATTTACCATGAAATCCACCAAAAGAGTTGTTTCACATACATTCCAGTTTTGTTTTTATATTTATTTTTTCCAATTATTTAATATATTGTATTTATTTTTATTTTTATTCTTTTTTAATATTAATAACATAACATTTTTTATAGATTTTTTTTTTGTATGGGGGTGTGTTCATAAACCTGTAGCTTGATCAACCTCATTTGGAATGGGTACCAAATAAAAAAATATAAGACCACCAAGGCTAAGCTGTTATTGAATATTTTTACAAATTTAATTTATGAAATAATTTATACATTCAAATTTAATTATATGGTGTTGAAATATTATTAATGTATAAATATTTATAATTTAAATTTATTTTTAATATTAATTTATTTAAAATTAAAATATAAATCTATTTAAATTTATTTTGTAGTATAGTTTAATAATAGTAATAAATTACTATAAATTTTATCTTTTATTGTTTTTAAATAAAATTTTCCTAAAATTAAACTATATACTTGTTAAAATAAACAAAAAAATTAGGTACCCATATATCCATAATTTATATAATTGATGAAGGATCATTTTTTCAGTTATTTTCAGTATTGAAAAAATATAATAAATTTTGATGGAATTAACTACATCAATGATTTTTAGCATATACAATGTTATCCATTTTTCATCACTAAAAATGGTTATTTCTAATGATGATAAATCAGTCTACTTATTAGTGGGTGTAAATTTTGAAAGATTACAAAAATAAAAAATAAAAAATTAATAATATGATATACACACTCACCATAAATATTTATTTGAATTAACATTTTATTTAATGTATATTGGAAATAGGGAAATCACATTTAGGTGTTCATATATATGAAATCATTGTATAATATTATGATTAATTTATTAACATGACTAATAAAACTATCATCCTTTTAAAAAATTTCCTATTTTTTTAACCATTCCACTCATGTATGTTAATGGATTGGGGTTATTTTCTATCTATTTACCTATTATAGATTATCTATAAAAGAAAAAATAATTCATGTATTAAAAATAAATGAACCACAACTGAAAAAAATGTTATCCCTTCCTAGATAAAGGAAATGAATTATGTAATTCATCACCTATATTGTCACTAATTCAATGACCGTGTTTTTTTGTTAGAGTAATGATTGAAAGAGTTGATAGAATTTTATTTTAAAAATTCAAACTATATGAGTTGAAAATTTGAAAACTAATGATATAAATGAAAAATAAAAGAGTAAATATCAGTGGAAAATTATAATGTAAATGGATTATGCTTTGATAATTAAATTCATCCAATACCAATGATGGGACACAATGTCTCCTCCACTCAATTTCTTAATTGGTCAAGAAAATTCCTTGACATTAGATGTATCTAATAAACTCACTTTCATGAAGAAAGATATCTTCTTAATTTTATTTACAGTAGGAAACCAAATTATAACACTTGATTTTCAATGGTTGTAGCAAGAATCAAATGAATCCAACCCATGAATTGTAGTGAACACCCAATCTCCATCACTTATGGTTGTCAGCACCCAAGTACCTCATATTACTTGATGTGAGAAACCAAGAAAAAGAAGAAAGAAGATAATTTATTAACCCAAGCCATTAATAACCCATTCCTAAAAATCATCCCTGAATACGACAAGATCATGTCAAAGAATGAGAGGAGAATATAATATAGAATAATATAATGGAAATAATTAAGAACAATAATCTATAGAGTGATATTCGTGGTAACCATATACATTCATGATACAATATAGGTGTATGTATAGTCTCTATGTGATGTTTTACTGTTCGAGAGACTCTTAATATCAATAAAAACTATTGGGTGAAAAATTATGGTGTGGGGTACACAACATAATTATATTTTTATTTACCACCATGGAAATCATCCGGTGGGTGTTTATGTACACTAGAAAACATTTGACATTTTGGTAGAATATGTGTTATATCCAAATCACACCATCCATCTAGGGCATTTCCACTAGCCATCCAATGACACTTTGGTAGAACCGATGATATTACTAGATATCATTGTTCCTTCAGTATAGGTCTATTAAATAGGCGGTGAGACTAGGAAGTATCAAGTGTTACTCCCTCTTCATCAAGTGAGACAATTCCATTGAACTAAGAATCCAATGGTTCCATGTTTCATAGGACTTCATGGGAGGCCATCTCAGCCTGGGTGATCATTGTATTAATTCTCATGACTTCGTCAAAATATGTGTAAACATAATATAATTAAAATAAACTAATAGAAAAATTTATAAACAAAAATAGTTTTTGATCGTCAAGCCCACCTAAGAGAGTGAGGTACAATAATCTCTTTATGTATAATTATCACAAAAACATGAAAATGAATAATATAATGATAGTAAATATTTATCTAAATCCGATATAATAAAAACATAATTTCAATATTTAATGATGACTATTAAATGGGATTTGAAAATATTTTTAATATCATATTATCAAACAAGTATGAAAACTCAAAACAATAACATAAAATTATTTTTTAAAACATTATCCCCATTTTACTTTATACTCAAAATAAATAAACAAAATCATTGATTTAATTACCTAAATACTTTACCAATTAAAATAATATTAATTTTCTTCACCATTGTTATTATTTAAAACTCATAAATGGATATAGATAAAAAAAATTAACGAATTCATTGATTGAAATATATACACAAGATACAAAAAGAATATCTCATGTATAAAGACCATTGTTAATTTCATTTTGAGACATCCAAAAAAATTATGATTTTTATAAAGAAATATATCAAAAATTTAGAAAAAGATATATTTTGAAAGATAATTTCAAAAATTCATATATTTTAACCTTTGAAGACATTTTTGAAAATCAAAAAACAATAAACCATTTCTGATCAAGCTTATTGAAAAATAATTAATCCTTAAAAGATAATATTTTATTGAAAAATTATTCTATCTATTGGGATATTTTAGAAATAAAGTTTTTATTTCCCTGTGAATTAATGAACAATTAAACAAGATTAAGGATTCATATTACATTCTAACAACTAGTGAAAAAAACATACTTATAAGAGTGAAATAAATTTATAAATGGATTCATGATTTAAAGAAAACTATAAAGGTAAATTTAAAATTCAGAAGAAAGGTATAGCCTCATGATTTCAAATTTCATTTGTGAAAATCAAAAGCATAAATTTCCTTAACTCCCCCTCAATAAAATTAAAATTATAAACTATATGGGATTTTGTGAGGATATAAGCAAATTTAAGATGATGGAAAAAAATTAATATCTCTATTTTGGAAATAGTCTCAAGTAAAGTTATGCATATGGTAAATATTTGTATTATAGGATTTATTAATCATATATCCAAAAATATATAAGGGACTAGTGTTTAAAAAATTAAAAAGCACATCATATAAATTTAATTCCTAGTCAATGAGAGTATATTTATTCCTTTTTATATTGGCATAATTACTTACCATGGAAATGTATTACGAATATACAATATAATGTGAAATGCGATATTTATATTCTTTTAATCAATAAATAAATTCATTTCCATGTCGGTGGGAAGTACAAATGGAAAATTACCTATCTAATTAGAATTTAAAAATCTACATTGAAATAACTTGTTAGGAAAAATGAGGATTATTTTGGATAAAACCAACCAAAAGTTATAGAACATTTCAAATATTTGAAAAATATATTTAGAGAAATTAAATGAAATTTGTTTTTATTCGATTTAAATCAAGAACAAATAAATATAGTAATCATGATATTTGGTTGGGTCATTTAAAGATTTAGAAGATTCTCAATCCTACATATATACTAATTTTTTAAACTGCTTTTCTGGATTCATCCAACATAAGATTACAGGAAGTACTCAAATGGATATTAATTTACCTAAAATGATCCATTCTAAAACACTTTAAAAGTTCATCATATTGTTACCTATTTCTAATAAACTTTCAATAAATAGTTTTATAACTTTGAAAATCATGTAAATATTTAAATTATTCTATAAAACTCCTTTCATATTTTTTAATAATTAAATAAAAAAATCCATTTCAAATATATTCCATTGTAAAATAATAAATAATATCATAAATATAAGTTTGAACAATTAAAAAAATATATTAAAATTATATTCAAAAACAATGTTGAATCAACTTTTCCCATTTTCAAATCATTATCTATAAAAATTATCCAACTATAGATTCCATTATCTAGGAGCTTGTTTCAGCCCATAAATATCCATACATTACATTAAAAATTGTTTTAATAAATTTGAATCCCAAAAACAAGGTGGCTTCTTTGAAACTTCATTTTAGATATAATACAATTTTGATTGGTTATTTTAACATCGATTTGAAAAGATTTTAAATTAAAAGGAGTAGTGAATGTCAACAAGATTATAATTAATTCTATCCTAGTGGCTAGGAAATGGTCTCACACAAATCAAGGAATTACTCTAGATTATAGGCTTTATATTCATGTCACTCTATTTTAAATGTTATATTACCCTTGTCATCATATTTATTCCTAAAACTCTAGTCAGAACAAAAAATGAGATATTCATTAATTCTCTCAATAAGATTCCAATATTTTATTATACTAACATGGCCTGTTTTATATATCATGTAAGCAACAAAATTTTCATCATTTAGGGAATCGATAATATTTAGATGTTTTAGGTGTGACATAAAAGATCAATTTAAAATTGATTTCCTTGTGTGAGTAATGTAATTAAACAAAATGATAAAATTATTAAGGGGATTGTTTTTAGATTCAAACCATGTTTTGGGAAATGAAAATAGTTTTTTCAAAATTAGTTTCCTTCAAATACTAGGGTTTATGTATGGTAACATTTGTAATTTAATTCTTCATATCATAAATTTAAGGATGTGGTTTGAGAAAATTCGCATCAAAGATAATGTGGAGAGATTTTTCAATGTTTTATGACCATTTATTATATATCTACATAGAATTAATTATGTTATAGTACAAAATAAATACAACTTTATTTTATTTGGGGAAAACTTTCCCTAATACCTTTTTTTTTTAGAATATAACATTAATATAATAAATCATTAAATATCCTTACCTATAAAATTTTCCTTTCTACGACTCATCAGGAGTCTTTTTATTAATTGGACTTATGAGAATACACTTAATGGTATAATACACATTCTTCTAAACCACATCCCAAAAATATTGGGTTAGTTTAAATTCATTATGGAATGTTGGTAAAATTTCTTAAAGGGTGTTATTACATACTTTAACAACCTTGTTTTTTGGGAGTTATGGGAGTTTATATAGAACGATGACAACCATGTGAAATAATAAATATCATTATAATGATTTCTTTCAAACTCTAACCCATGATCACTCCAAATGGATATGATATTATACTTTTTTTATTTTTTAACTTCTTGGTTTATTTAGTAAGTACATGAAAATAAAAATTTATTGTTATCCAATAAATAAACCAATGTAAAAAATTTAATTTAATAAATAATTAAAATATATATGATTTACATAATATACATGAAACTTTAGTCATTATAATACTTTAAATGTATACCAGTTCAAGGAAAATAGATATTAACATTTCCTTATTAGATTTTTAAGAAGCCTTATGTTTATCACTAATTTGGTGAGGATCACAGAAAAATTCTTTTTGGAAATTAAATATTTCTAAATATCCTACTAAATGGTTCTGAATGTATTTTAAAAGTTTGTATGTGTTATAATTACTAAGGTGTATATTCCATAGAAAATTCTATATATCTTATTTACTCATACGATTAAAGTTTTTGAATTTAAGATATTTTAAATCAATAAAATAATAATTTTGAAATTTATAGGAGGAAAATTAAAGGCTTACTTAAGAGAAAATTTCAAAAAACATTTTAGAAAAGAAATCTTAATACCACTATCACATATTGGAATACTATAATAAAATTATGCTTTAAACCACACACACATATATATCATATATAGAAATAGTATAATTATAAAACCTAGTGATGTATATACTGATGATCTTATTCTTTAAGTTATTACTAGATGTGACATGACCTCCATAATGTTTTTCATCATGGATGAACATAGAGTAGTCACCTAACAAATGACTTGAGCACTAATTATCCATGTACCATGAGGATCCATAATATATTCTCATGATTAATTTTTCAAATAGAAAAAATAAGAAACTAATAATTTTGTTAACCAAAATTTTCATAAAAATGTTAGTTAAAATAGATTTCAGAACCCATACATATTTTAGAATTTTTTTCTAGAAATTATATTTTGTGGGATATGAATTCATTTAGTCCATATACAATGAATATTCTTTCAACCAAAACTATAAATAATATAAACAATCATAATAAATAAATTTAAAATTTACTATCAATTAAACCTATAACAAATGTACTAGTTTTTGAATTATAAAATGTTTTTGAATTATTTAAAAAACCAATCCCATAATTATTTTTCCTATTTTGTTTGGAACCCAAAATAATATTTATAATCTTCTCACAATGTGTTAATTGGGAAATATATTCTCTAAGATCGTAAAATTTTTATTATATTTTTTTAACATCATGTTATTTCATTAAATTCATGGAAACCCCTCATTTTCATTCTTTATTTTTTCATTCCCTCTAACAAAATGATTATGTTTATTTTTATAATCCTTGAATTTTTTTTGAGATAAAAAATCCCATCCACTAATTGATCCCTAGTTTTCTTAAGATCTTCATAATATGAATGGATAAATGATAAATAATAGTATTAAAAATGTACATCTTGACATAAATCTACATTGGGCAGGAATGATTTGGAAATTCCATAACTTGGGTTCTTGAAGAGGAGAGAATCATAACTAGAACTACATGTGGAGAAATTTGATTCCATTTATTGTTTTATTCTTAACAAGTACAATATTTTAGAGTGTGGGGTAGTCTGATTTGATGTGACCCTTTTTCTTATAACCACATCCCCTTACCTAATTGTCACATTGGTTCTTATCCTTCATGTCATGAGAAAAGTTTTTATTTTTCTTCATAAAAACTCAAATCTTCATGGAAGGATGAGAAACCATTACATATATTATGGATATGTCTCCTGTGTTTTCTTATATAATATTATTATTATTCTCCTTGAAATACATTACTTCATTCTCTGTATTCCCCTAAATTTAATTTCATATATCATGAGAGACTCAATGATTTTTTTCATATGACATATATTAATGTATTTTTATTATTTTATAGATGTCACTTTTAGTTCTCATGAACTTTTCATAACCCAAATTGTTTTTTTTAATATAGTCTTCATGCTATGAAATAAAAACTACATACGTCATTCTATTACAAATACTAGTATACATAACTAATAATTCAGTAACCAACTTATTATTATGAATCATAAATCTTTCAAACACATAAAGGGGCATGTAATTACAAGTATCTTAAACTTAATGTGTTCTTTCATATGTAACATAAACTTTTTTCCCATTTAAATTATACTTTTTGGAGTATAAATTATATGATATCTATACCTATAGATCCCATATAAAATGAATTCATGGATTTTCCATAAAAATATAAACTAACAATGGGACTATTCTTTCATATATCCATCATCTTTAGAGGTACATGAAGTCCTATAAAGATCAGTCCTTAAACTAATTTAAGGTCCAAAAAACATGGATTACACTATTAATAATTCTTGATATGTGAATTGATGGAAAATGGGGAGTGAATTTCCATTTAAAAATTAATTCTGGATGAGAATAAAATTAAAAAATTAATGTTGTAAAAAAATAGCTATGTACATCATAAAATTGAAATGTAAATGGAATACTATTTGATAATGGGGTTATTCCAAGACCCAATATTGGTTTATATGTCTCCAACTCTCAATTAATTGATTATTCTTATTTATTCCTCTATAATTTTCAATTTCCATGAATCCCATTTACAATAAGAATGTAAAACATCTTTTTTTAGGTTATAAAAACAAAATAATTCACAACAAATTATTGTTAATGAATGAACTAAGAACCCCAAGACTACCTTGCTTAAATGGTCGTGAGCACCAGATATCTATCACATAATGTGTGAGCACTCAATATAACTCACTTAAAGATAATATCAATAAATTTTGTAACATTATTTATAGTGATAACCAAAATAGAAAAATAATGAAGATACATTATGAGCACATTCCCTTTACTTCTTACTCAATATATTTAAGGATTAATAGAATAATAAAGTGCTCAATAATTAGGGAGAATTATAAGAGACATATATAAAGTGAAAAAAATAATTTTCATGAGCTATAGAGTCATATTAAAGATATCTATATTAATAAAAAAACCATTGAGGAGTATTTATATCCTATATCTAACTTAGGATCATCCCAAATCCTTTTATGGTGGAAAAGAGCTGATGGGAGTAGAATTAAGGATTTAGGGTCCACCATAAATGGTTATTTTAATTTCCTTCCTTGAGACCACTACGTAAAAAATATGGGCCTCTAACCGATAATGGAGTTTAGGTTGAAATTTTTTTATTTCCAAATCCCACTAGTGGTCCTTTGAAAATCAATTGGCCAGCCGGTGGCACTTAAGAAGAACATGTGTATTTCCCAGATACCTCTTATAATCCAATGTAAGTTCATTGGATATATATTGATACTAAAAACCTATATATTTTAAGAATAAATAATTTTCATGAATTATTATAATTAATTTAACAAATTTTATAGAGTTATACTCTTTATAAAATATCATCTAAATTTTAACTCAAAACAGAATGAGTTTTATCCATACTAATCTTGTTTATGTAGATTAAATAGTTTTATTTAAATTCATGTTATTCATATTTATATTTTTAATAAATGAACTTCAAATTTTAAACATCATATCAAAAATTATTTTTGGCATAATTGTTTAGATTTTCCATAAAATGTTGATTTTTCAGTGAAAAATGAAAAATAATAGTTTTTATAAAATTAAAATATTATTTCATTAATTTACAAATTATATACATAATTTGATAGAAACATAACATAAGTATTATTTAACTATATATTATACAATTAAATTTATTTGGATCATTATTATACCACATGTTTTAAAAGTTTATTTTTTGGAATAAAAACACATGTTTTCAAAAAAACCATTTTTCATGGATTTTTTCATTTTAATCTTAAATTAATTTCTTCCATTTTTTAAAATTGAATCATGAAAAAAATTCCATATTTTGAGTCAAGATAACCAAATTTGGAGAATATGTCCCTTTTATTTATTTTTTTTAGTTTTGAATATTAATCATTGTAAATTTTTGTTACCATAGTAAATCCAGAATTGGATAAATATAGATAAAACTGATGTGGTAAGGGTTAAAAATAATACTAAGAATTTAATTTATTTGATTAAATGTTTCATTACTTCCATAATGATCAAATAATCCTAAATATGACCTTATGTTTCCATTTATAATTCATTTTGACCATAATAATATTTATGTAAATAATATAATAAGAAATTTCATTCCGTTTCTTTTAAAATTTATAATATTTTGTAATAGGGATAAAAACCAAATGATCAGTTATAAAAGTATATTTAAAATATTATTGAATTTTTCTTTTTTCATTGTAATTTTTTTTTTAATTTTTTGTGATGAAATATTTATCGTAAATTATTATGAAACACTGATACAGTTCTTGTGGAAGTAGTAGAAAAATAATGTAAATGATTTTAAAAACAAAAAATGTATTATTGATTAAATTATATATAGTTTCTTAAGAATTTTATTGATCAATATAACATTTTAGGTTTGTGATAACGTTTATATTTGAATTCAATTATTATAATTATTACATTAAAGTCAAATTATATAAATAGTTCCAATAATAACATTAATGAAAAAATTTAATATAACAAATTTTATTGAAGGATTTATAATTCAATAAAATATTATCACCGTCAATTTAATGGTATAGGATTTATTATAACAAATATGTTCCATTTATGAGTCACTTTTAAATTTAGATTACCTTTCTATACCTCCTAATGATTAAAATACTCTATATAATTATAAAAGTTAAATGGGTTAATGGGGGTTAAAATAAAGGGATAATGGTGAAAAATCACCTACACTTGTCAAAATTCTACTATGTGAGATTTTTTTGATTAATAGAGATCCTATATTTTAAATGATTCAATCCAGGTCCATTTGACCATGAAAAGTAATTTATATTAATATAATATATTATATAATTCCAATAGTGCCTCTCCCCTCACATATAAAAGATAACCTTCTCTCCTCACATACTCACTCATTTTTAACAATATAATTCAAGGAATACCTAAAATAATATATCCCCATATTCATAAAACATGTATTATATCACTATTTATATTATAAATATATCCTATGCATGATTTAGTTATAAATTGAATAAAGTTGTTCTAAAACGAGGTGTGGTTCATCACTTTCTTTTTTCATATTATTGTTCATCGTAACTCATTCAAATACTCATCAACCTGGATGAAATAAAAAAAAATTATTAAAAAAATAATATTATATCATGTATTGGAGTAACCTATAGCCATCTCTACAGTCACTTAAATTGGAAAAAAACCATCATTCGTGTGTATGACGGAGTATCGACATATAAACTAATGTTGTATGGTTTCCATCACCACCACTTACGATTGGTTATAATGATGGATTTAATGTGTAAATATGATATTAATGACATTTTTTTCATTATAAATAAATAATATATCATAAATATTCTAACCATTCCCTCCTTTGAAAATTTATTAGGTCGTTCATGAGTACATGTGGATTACCACAACCATGAAGATATGTGATTCATGTTTCTTGACCACATAACATGGATTATATATATATATATATGTATTTTTATAAAATAATATTATATTTATTATATAATAATAATTCTATAATGATAAAATTAAACTACATTATTTTAGTCATTTTCATTGAAAATGAACACATAACTCAAGTTACATACGAACTACTGTCTCCATGTTGTAACATAATTCATTTTTCATAACAATGTTTAATGGTTGATTTTAAAATTATAATTATTATATTAAAATGATAATTATTTCATAATTATTATTATATAAATTATGGAAGTATGATCACTTTGACTATAGTAAACTTAATAATTCCATTTTGGACATATAAACAGAATTTTTTCAAAATATCAGTTGTGAACATAAATGATTGTGTACTTATATGTAACATGGTAAAAGAAATAATTAAATTGGAAAGTGGTCTTAAGAATTTAAGTAATTAAAATAGTCTCAATATTAATAGTGATTTATAAATTATGTGATGAGTCAGACTCTAGGTAAGGGAGACTTTACATAAAAAACGTTATTTTAAATGTTTGAGAGATTTAGTTTCTAAGTATTTATCATCCATGTTCATGTTCACAAAATTATTTCATATATGAATTTATATGGATATAAATTAATAATAAAAGAAATTTTATTCATATTCATAATTTCATGGAAATTTTTTTTTTCAAATGAAATCTTTTTACGTATTTTATACAGAAAATTTTTAATTGAGTTACAAAATCCAAATGGTATGTTAAAATTTAACATATTTGAAATCAACAGATTTTACTTCCACTATAACTATAATTTGATGATAATATGACATTATACTATATTGTTTTTTATTCAAATAAAAACCCACTTTCTGATTTTTTCATCGTTTTTTAGAATTATTTTTAATGGAAAATATTTTTTCATATTAGAGAGTTTTTTTTCTTATGGGCATGAATTTTTTTATAGTTATGATGATAAAAATACAATAATTAATGTGGTTTGATTATGTTATTTATTAAAAATATTTTTTATTAGTATGGACAGTTTATTTATAAATTATATATGGATGGTTTAATAATAAAATATTAATGGGTGAGCCTGATATAAGACTTCAATGCATTGGGTAAAAGGGATAGAGTTAAAAATTTAGTCTTCTCCAATGAGATCATTAATATTTACAGGGAATGTTATTCAACTCGGAAGATTGATTGAGAGAGAGATATTGAAATATGTCTCATGTTTTCTATATAATTTATCTATGATTTCTAGTTATTTTAATTAAAAACAAATGATTTCACTAGGTTAAAATTTAAGCTTATATTTAGTGGAATGTATTAATAATTCATATAGATGAAATGCATTACCATTTGTTGATAAATTATTCAAGACCTTATAATGATTGTAAATAAAGTATTATTAATGTTATTTTTCCTTTAATAGTTCTTACAAAATTTTGTTGGAAAATTCTTTGGCAATAGAAGTTGATTTCACGGATAATAAAATAAATATTTTCAGATAAATTTTTATTTTGGAAGTTATAAATTTTTATGAGTATTCATTACGAAATGGGATTATTTCATTGATTATTTTGAAATGTACCTTACTAATATTGTGTGTTGATCCCACATTTTCTAATATGTTTCGAATAGTTTTCGGATGATTACGAACAAGGATCACATAAATATGAAAACATTAAAGATATGTCATGTATTGAAAACATGTTATATCATAAAAGGTTTGTATTTTGGGAGAAATATATTCTCAGTGGAAGTCCCCACATTATTGTATAATATTTCATTAATTATGGGTGATGAACCCATCCTCTATAACTCTAAACTATAAATATCTTTGGGAATTCAATATAAATAATTCGTACCTAAATGATACCATTTATGGGCTATTTAATATTTGGGTATTTATATATGGTATCAGAGAGATGGTTTAGATACTTTTAGATATTAGGATAATGTATGTAAATAACCATAATATTTTCCAATTTATGGTTATCGGGATATAAAATTTTAATATTACTATGTTACTTCAACTAAAATATGTTTATTCGGAATGGTTTCTATAAAGAAAATAGGGAAGCTGATGTACAAAGGATAAAAGTGGACAATGTCAATCCAAATCGACTATGTGGAATGGTTACAATTGGAATATAGAAGTTTTTTAATTTTATGTCTCACTTGACACTGGATGAAAATGATTGTGGTATCCCTATGAGTGAGTAATCGTGGTCACCAAAAAAGAAACATGTCTATAATGAACCATTTCATGAAGGAACACCCTCCAGAATTCAACAGATCGATTATCCCATTGGTAGATGAGGGATGGATTAAATCCCAAGAAAATCGATTTGAATCAATAGGTTATGTGGATCATCTGAGGGTAAATCTTTTTATTTTCCATTTTAAGGTGAATTTGATCAATTAAGATACATAATTAATAATACAAGATAAATAGAAGATGATGAATTCATGGATTGAGAGATATTTAAGAATCCCACCCTAGAGATTAATTTTCATAAAGTTGTTCAAATTAAGATGGAAAAGAAAATCATACTATAGAGGTAAAAAATATGAATATTTTGTGTCCATATATATATAAAACATCACTCTATTATCAAGGTACACACCTAATTTAATCAATAATAATGATTGAATAATTAATTGGTTTTACTCAGGATTAAATCTAATATATTCAATAGATATGGCCTCTCGCCAATTTAATGATATGAGAAATTTATTTTTTATGATAACTTGGTAAAAATGGAGTTTACTTGTGATCATGTTTCTTATGAAAAAATTATAATAAAATGGTTAGGTGAAAAGAAAATGGGACAAATACATCATTAAAAAATGATTTTAATAAAATAATGCTTTTAATGTTTTATAGGTTTGGACAATGGCTCCCTAAAGAATGTATTATGAGATTTGTGACGTGGTTATGGTTTGGTAAGATTGGTAATATGTCTCATAAATTCAAATATGTATATATTGGTATTGGTAACAACAATTTAGAGAAAAATTAATTAATGTGTAATATTTGTAACGAGATTGGTCATTTTGAAAATACATGTCTAAATAAGTGTATGAATGATTTGATGTAGAAAGGCTATAAGGCTGAGAGTGTAGTGAAATCCTCTGTATCTACTTCATCTGATATTGGGCTATAAAATTAAGTGGTAATATGTAAATTACATGTTTATTTATATTATTCTAATGGTCCTTTTTATTCAGGGTTTACACATTCATAAATTTAAAAAACATAACTCGTAACATAAAAATTTTCACCTCAAAAAATTAATTCAAGTCGTACATTAAACACTCCAGGGAAGTTTATTTTGGTGAAAGGAATTTATAATGGTTTTACTTCATTAATGTATGAGTGATTTTTCAATGTAATCCTTTATGTCTATTCCATCATATAATTTGATGTTATTCTGGGTATGGATTAGAAATCATTTTATAATTCTAAGATATTATAAAAATTCAAAAATTTATATTCTGAAATCACTTTATGTTTTAAGTTATGAATGAATTCATACATCTTATAAAGAAATAAAAAGTAAATAAATTTCTAAGAGATGTAAATGACAGTTACAATTCTCTTTTTTTTTAAATAATAGAACTTTTCAGATTGATGATGTTACAATAGTAATAGAATACCTTCATTTTCTAGATCAGTTTCATAGTATTATTTCTGATTGGGAAGTTTAATTTATTATTCACTTACTTCCTGATGCTAATCCAATTTCAAAAAACCTTTACCAAATGGATCAATTAATACATATGGAAATGAAAATGTTGTAAGAAAAACTTCATGATAAATATTTTATTTTCTCCTGAAATTCACTATGGGGTGCTCTTATTTTTATATGAAAAATTAATGATGGTTCTA
Organism: Viscum album; assembly: GCA_963277665.1. Taxonomy (NCBI): domain Eukaryota; kingdom Viridiplantae; phylum Streptophyta; class Magnoliopsida; order Santalales; family Viscaceae; genus Viscum; species Viscum album. The sequence goes on along the minus strand of CAUJRU010000032.1, from coordinate 972,077 downwards.
TGAAGATTTTACATGACTATAGTTCATTGAATAATATAATGTTCTAAACTAATTATATTTTTCTGCATATAGATTATTTTTGGATCACCTCTTGGGAGATAAGTATTTTTGAAAGTTATATCTCAAATATTCATATCAATAGGTGAAGGTGAAGGAGGATGACATTCCTAATATAGTATGAAATACAAGGGATGGTAACTATGTGTTTGTGGTAACATTTTTTGGGGTGATAGATACACTTTTATAATTCATGTATCTTATTAATATATTTTTCTATGAATATTGGGATTTTTTTCATGTTTATTGATGATATATTGTATTATTCAAAATTTTATAAGGATGAAAAAACATCTATGGATTATTCTAAAAATCATGAAATAAATGATGTAATGTCAAAAATTTATTAAATGTGATTTTCAGTTATAAAATATGTCATACTATAGAAATACTATAAATAAATATGGAATAATTTTTGATCATACTAAAATTATTGTCGTTGATGAATGACGAAGACATAAAAAAACATACTAAGATCCATAGATTTCATGGATTACTTGGCTATAACGAGTGGTTTCAAGAAAACGTTTAATGGTTACCTAGATAATTAACCAATTTAACAACAAAAGGAGTTATTATCACCTTAATAAGAGAATTTAATGAATGGTTCCATGAATTGAAAAGAATAATATTGAATGCTCTTGTTTTGTCCCTACCATCCAAAAATGGTGACATTTTTATCAGTTGTATTGCATCATTGTATGTACTTATTACTGTAATACAAAACGATTCAGTAAATACTTATTAATCATGTCAATTAAAACTTATTTATCTAAATTATCCTAATCCATATGTTGTATTGGTAGTTGTATTGTTTGAAATAATAATTTAGTTACATTATTTATATAGTTTACAACATAAAATGTTAGTTGATCAAAAAGTTTTGAAGTGTATATTTTATTTTAAATAGTTTAACATGAGATGGAGGATATTTCCTGAATTTGAAACATATTATAAATTCACAATAAATTACAATAAGATAAATTAAACCGAGTTAATGATACATTTAAATAGAAATATTATGGAACATTAACTATTATACATCTATAAATGATCCCTTGGTTAATGAATTGTTGAGTCTTGGCTTCTAAATTTATCATGCATGGACTCCCTTGGTTTTTTAGGTGATATTATAATCATATTTTTCATAGAGGATTAAGAAGAAATAGGAGGATGATGGTGTATTACAAGTAAAGGTTTAACTGGTTAAGAAAAGTAAGAGGACTCAATTTAATATTGAAAAATAAAGTTTTTGAGATTTGGAAAAAGGTTTTGTGTTTCATGTGATACTTACATGAATATAAGACTATTGGTTGAGGGGAATAGATCAATATTTTTGATTTATTCTTATATGAAAATATTTATACAATGCTTTGGAATCATTTCTAGTGGAAAGTTATGAATAAGGACACATCTAGTTTGACATTGAAAATTTTTAATTCTCAAGAGGTAAAAGAAGAATGAAAATTACCAAGGGGTATTCTTCTTCCTATGACACTATGAAAATAAAAAGATAAGAATATATCCATTTATTTTTTTGTGGGATTATGAATTAAATCTTTATTTAATAAAGTGATTTGGTTAAATATATATTTATTAAATAAATATACTCAACTTGATCCTAGTTTAGATAATATGTCATTAGATAAAATTTCCCGACTTTATATGAAAGTGATAATTAGATTACATGGAGTCCCTCATTCCATGGAATCTAATAGTGATCCCAAATTCACCTATAATTTCTTGAAATAACTTCATAAGTCATTGATAACATAATTAAATTTCAACTTATCCTTTTTTCCACAATCTAATTGAATTTCATGGAAAAAAATTCATAATTTGGATAATATACTTTGATTTTGTTCAACTGGTTATTAGTAATGTTTGGATCAACATATCACTTTGGGGGAGTTTCTCATTAACAATACTTTTCATTATAGAATATAGTTGTATCCTTCTGTATCATTATAGGATAACTTGTATTGGAATTAAACATATTGGAATGAATTTAGGGAAAGAAAATTTTCAAGCATTTAATTGGTAAAAGAATTGGTTGGGAAGCTGAAGATGATTCAACAACACATGTGGATAGCATAGAGTAGCAAAAAGGTGGGTATATAACTATAAAACATATCATTCTTTAAAGGTATGTGATTATGTGTATCATAATTATTCTCAATGGAAAAATATTTTGAGCTTCTGTAAAAGGGGAAATTTCCGTCAATATATCATTTTACTATAAAATTTTGCAGAAAATTGGTAATTCTTCCAATTAAGTGGCCATGCCTTTATGTTTATCATAGGTTATGACATAAATCATGATTCACTGTTATGAAAATATGTTCCACATGGAAGTCATGTTTTGGTACCTAATTTTTTGTAGTTTTAAGTGAATTTTTCTTATATGTAATATCCAAATTAGATTTTTGATATCTTAGAGTAGGTGTCATGGAATATGGAGATTCACCTAGTTTTTTGTGCGATGGAAACCAACAGATTGGAGAAGCAACAAGGGAATATTAAAAATGCTTGAAAGAAAAACCTATCCATACTTTATTATGTAATTAATAGAATTTTAAATGAAAAACAATCAAAATGGTATTAATGTAATAGACCAGTATATAAATCCCTGAACCCATGCTTCTAGAATCAGCACATATAAATGTTGTGTATTTTTTTAAAAAAAACAATTAGACTAAAAAAATACACAACATTTATTACTCTCTAGGAACATTTTTTTCTAGGTTTTGGAGAATTAGAGACATTTCTTATAAGTTAACAAAACTATGAAATATAAAATGAATGAAACAATGAGTCTTCATGTATGCTGCAACCTTAATGAATTACACTTTATAAGGAAATCTTATTAAACATTTGGAAATTAAATTTAAAACACATGAATAGAAATTATTTTTCCTAGAAGATGATTTAAAATCAATGGTAAAAACATTTAAAACATTTATATTTAATATATAATAATATATATTTAGGTTTTCAAAAATACTGTAATATAATAATTTTTTAAAATATTGAAAAACATTAAATTTCCATATTAATAAAATTTTATAAAAATTCCTCAGATTCCTCCATTTGAAAATAATAATATCGAAGTATTAGTTATAATACATAGAAGACAATAATAACACCATAAGTCCACATAGTTTTATACCTTACGGGATAATGTCCCCTTATGGTCATGAGTTAACTTCCCTTTACATAACCTTACATTAAATACTCTAGTTCCAAATTTATGGATACATTTTAATAGTTATTTCATTCTCAATAATAACCCAAAAACATTTCAAAATAACACATTCATAAATTTTATTCATTAATATAAAATAATCCGACATACTTATTAACATGTAATATTCATTATTTTGAGAATTTAAAAAACATATTTAGGAGAAATAGATTATAATAAGAAATATCTTTTTTTAATTTCATAAACGTAATTGCATAATATAATAAATAAATAAATAAATAAAAATTAACATAATTTCAGTGAAAACTTATATGATGTCCATATGTAAATTATAAATTTCCTACATGGAATTTCATGGTCAATTTTACTCATGAAATAATAGATTTATTTAGAATTATGACACAAATAATTTTATTCATCTTTTATAAATAAAATATACAAATAAAATAATAACCATAAAATTATTATCATATCCCATGGAGATTTTATTTATAATTTATAAAATATAAAATAAATAATTTAATGAAAATAATAACAAAAAAAATATTTTTTATTGTTTTAAAAAAACATAAAAATCAGATGATATAATACATTAAAATATTAATTCCTTTCACGATGTTCAATCATTCTCAAAAGCATTTAAATAAAAATTTATAACTAAAATAAAAATTATTTTTTCCAAATTGACATGAAAATCCTTACATATTTTCATCATAACGTTTAATGGTATAATTATACTTGAATAAACATTTATAAAAATAAATAATTTTTTTGAAATCAACATAAACACCTTTTCTATGAATGAAATTTGAAATATTTATAAAAAAAATCCTTACGAACTATAAAATGATGATTTTACAAATAAAATTTAAATAAATACCTTATAATAAATATATATATATATTTAAATCAAACATAAAATGACAGATTGAAAACAAATTCAAACCCTTGAATATAGATTTGAAAATAATTGATTAATACCTTTTAATTACTAAAAAAATATAAATTGGAAATGATCTACATATATACATATATAAATAAATCTTTTTTAATAAAACAAAAATTGATAAAAATCATATCTAAAACAAACATGATTTTATAAAATTGAAGTGTTTTAATAGAGTATATATATATACTTATAAAACATTTTATAACATAAATAACCCTTACTTGATGTAAAGATGAATCGAAGTTTGTTTTAGCTATTGGAAACTAGGGAATAAGGATTGAGAGAAAAGTGTGTAGAGATTTTTTTTGTTTCAATGTGTTTGAATGAGGATTTAAATAATGAAAGGTATTCCGATCAAATTAATAATTCCAAGATAAAATATGGAAAATATAGTGCAACAAGAATTTTTAATCAGACAAATTTTGATAATAATTTTAATTTATTCATAAAATAATATATATATATATATATATATCACTATCCTGTAGGTGTGATCACCTGAAACGTATAAAATTGTAAAAATTATGTCAAATGGAGGTGTCTAAGATTTTTTTGATTTTCTAATTTCATTTCTTCATCCAGGATATGAAATATATACTTATATTAATATACATATTCCTTAATAAGATTATTGTATAAAGGAAAGGGAAAACTCCATCTGTCAAGGGTTCAGTTTAAAATATCCCACAATCCTTTACGTTTATGTGTAAATTGATGTAATTTGGGGGTAAAGAGGAATGTATCTTCCATGATGGATTATGATAGGGTCCCATCATCGTCGACCTGCTTGTTGGAAGAAACGTGTGTATGATTAAATGAGGATAGTAATTGGGGATAGATGGAACATTTTATATCATCCATGATTGGTCCAAAGGTTGGGATTAATCCTGAAATTTTAGAGAATAATAATAGTAGGGCTCGATCGGGGAAGGAAACAGAAAGCCAAGATGAAATTTGATCTGATCAGTTGGATCAGATTCAACCTATTGCATCCCAAATTGTATCCTGAGTAGTCTGTTCACCTCCTTATAATACATATAATGACTCCTGTATTTTTAATAACATATAGACACACCAAACGGAGCCTTATACACAGGCTCCTTCCCAGTCTTCAGCCCACCCATGATCAGATTAGTATTCAGCACACACACATACTCAAGCCTGACCTATGGGTTTCTTGAGCTTAATTTTCACTAGGTAACTCCATGGAACCAAAGGCTTGGCCTCATGGGCTTCCATGGTCTATGGTGCTACTTCACCAAATTTTTATAAAAATAAGTTTTCTAAAAAGAAAAATAAATTTTTGAGTATCATATATATATATATATATATATATATATATATTACTTTAGTAACATCATTTAATCCATTTTCTATAATAAAAACCAAATTTCTCATTCTTATTTAGAAACCATTTCCATAGACCAATATTGATTTTAAATTATCTTTTAATAATATAAAACATTATAAGATTAATATTTAATTAAAAAATTATCATTAAATGTCATAATTATTATTATTTAAAAATATTTTTTCAAACCAATTTTAAAAATTTAAAACACCTAATGTCTATTTTAAATTTGAAAAGCTATATTTTTTCAATGGTCGAAAAAGGTTATATAAATACTATGTTTATGGAAATTCGGAAATAAACAAAATATTCCCCAAAGATTATTTCTTTCTTTAAAATAGTTCTACATGTTCCTCTTGTTCGTATCATCACCATTATTTGTCTTTCTATATAATTTCTTATTTTAGTAGGTATAAGGGATGAACGATTCAATTTTGGCCATATTCTGTTGATGGGAGGTGTTCTAGTAGTGATACTAGAACTTTTAAAATGTTTTAGAGAGTAGAAATGATCTTTGATGTAATGTTATCAGTGGTTTGAAAATAAAATTATTCCTTTTTTGTTCATTAATCTATCATTATTATAATTTAACAACATTTATTACCTTAATTTTTTTTACAAATAATATAAGAATGACATGGTTTGAGGCTATCACATTCTCCCCCTCCCTTAACTGAACTGCACCCACAAAATTTGATTATACAGACACCCACATCCTTATTATTTTGAACTTAAATCATTGTATTCATATATAAAGAACTCTATTATTATAATTTATAAAAATTAAATTATAAAAAAAATATTTCCTTCACCAGATCCACTAGTCTTAGAGATTATCTTGAAAAGGTGGGCTTGTTAAAGTCAAATCGATCATCAAAGAAGTTTTAAATTCATCAATTTCATTTCCCTAAACACAACTTAACCAACTATGGTCCAACTCATTTATACAATGTCAGGATCTCGGGAGAGAGGCTTAACATGTGTAAATATTTTTTATAAATTCCTATACTTATAGAATTTAAAATTCATTTATAATTCCATTTAGACTAAAATAAAAAAACATCACCCAGGGAGGCTACATAGAGTTCACCATCTTTTTGCGTTTAAAAAAATTCCTCAAATAATGAAACTATTTAGATTGGCTAAACCATTGTAAAAGAACCTCAAAAGATTCTCAACGATGTGCATTGAGTGGATGTTGTGCATGCACCACAAGAAAATTATAAAATCATGGTACTCAAATGATTTTATGTATATTATGAGTAATTGATATATGGTTATGGTGTTTACAAGATGGGAAAAGGTTTTAAAATGACTCTAATTCATACGGACATGATTTTAAAATTTTATTTTCGTGAAATTTATCTAGAAGAGGAAAAATATTTTTTCTTATTTTTTTGTCTTCCATCTAAAAATATTATGGAAAAGAATATTATAAGGTAGGAGTACATTAATTTTTTATTTCTTCTAATTTTCTGACATTATCTAGATTGTTTCTCAGATACGAATTGTAACCCCTAACCCTATTCTTATGGGTTTAGTGCATATAAATGATGTGTATTATTTTAAAAAAACAAAATTAACATATGAAAAACATTTATTAAATTCCAATTACCTATTCAATATATTTTTTAGATAATTATATACATTACTTACAACATAAAAAACTGTAAAAATTAAAATGAATGAAAAAAAATTTAATTTCATGCACTACATCCTCAATGAAATACAAATCACAAAGACATATTATTAAACCTATGAAAAGTAAATTCAAACATAGGGTGAGAAATTATTTTTCATAGTAAGGGGTTTTAAAATCAATAGTTAGTACCTGTAAAATATTTATTTTCAATAAAAAATACATAGAATTAGGTTTTCCAAAAAATTGAGATATAATAATATTCATGCTATTCTGAACAACTATAAATTTAAAAATTAATAAAATTTTATAAAAAAAACGTTCAATTTTTCCATTTCAAAATAATAATTAGAAAAAATTAAGTGTGAAACATAACAGATTATAAGAAATTATAATTCATCTTTGTCATATCTTATATGGGTTAATGTCACCTTTAGTCCATAGGTTCAATCCCCATGTGATAACAAAACATTCGATACCCTAGTTCCAATTTTTTTTAAAACATTTTAATGGTCCTTCCTTTCTCAATCATAACCAAAAACTAATTACAAATGATTCACCTATAAATTATTTACTTTTATATAAATTAATCCAACATTCTTCTTAAAACTTCATAATCATTTTTTTGGAGAATTTATAAAATCATTTTTAGGAGAAATAAATTATTCTAAACAACTTTTCTTATTTAAAATTCATAAATATATATTCATAATGAAATAAATGAATACTTGAAAAAAAAGTATGGAATGTCTATGATAAGTTAGATGATGGCCATGTATAATTTATAAAGGACATAGATGGATGTGAATGGTAATTGTTACACCAAAATGATAGCTTATATTTTGAATTACCACAAAAAATGATACCATTTATCATTTATAAATAAAATATACCCCAAAATAATATCCATAAAATGATTATCCTCTCCCATGAAAATTTTATTTAAGAAAGAATAAATTTAAAATTTAAATTTAAATTAATTTATTAAAAGTAAACAATTTAATGTAAATAATTTTATCTAACCAATAACAAAACAATGTTATGTTATTTTTTAATCTAAATAATGAACTTATGAGATAATTGATTAAAAAAAATTTCTTTTAAAGATGTTAAATTATTCATAGAAGGTTTTAAATCAATTTTTAAAAATAAAAAAAATTATGTTTTATAGATATTATAGAAAATACTTACATGTTTTCATCATAATGTTTGAAATTATAATTACACTTAAAAAAAATTTAAATAAATATTTAAATTTCTTAAATAAAAATTAAACACTTGATTAAACAATAATTTAGATGGATTTATAAAATAAATCTGTATAGTCTATAAAATGAAGATTTTGAAAATAAAATATTAATCAATACTTTATATATTTAATAAATATATATATACATATGAAAATAAAACATAAAATGATAGAATAAAAATAATTCAAACCCATCCTTATAGATTTAAAAAAAATTATTAATAACTTTTAAATAATAAAATAGATATATATATATTTATTTAAATCTTTTTAAATCAAGATAAAATTTATAAAAATAAAATCTAACCCTTAAATTATTTTTTAAAATTTAGTAATATAAATACATAATATATATATATTCTTAAAAAAATTTATAAAACTGAAACAACGCTTACCTGAATTAAAGATGAATTGAAGGGTGGTCCGGTTGTTAAACACGTGGAAATAATAAGAGAAATAAAATAGTGTATAGTTTTTTATGTTTCAATGTGATAAAATGCAGCATTAAAGTATGTAAGGACATCTAATAAAATTAATCATTCACAAATAAAATGTGGAAAATATTTTTCATCATGTTTGTTTAATCAGTAAAATGGTGTTAATAATTTTAATTCATATATAAAATATTATATATATATATATACATAATTATCCTATATGTGGGATCACCTAAAAGTTTTTAAATTATATAATGAATTTCTAATGGAGGTGTATGTGTTTCTTTTAGATTTCTTAATTGCATCTATTTGTTCATGAAGTGAAATATTTACTTATATGTGTAGAAGGCTTCTATTGTAAGACAAGAGTGGAAAAGAATGGGAAACCTAATCCTATAAGGTTTTGGATAACAATATCCCACCATCATAATAGTTTATGATGAAATCTATGTGATCCCGGTTTGATAAAGAAATGAACATTGATGATAGAGGAGGAAAAGGTCTCGAATGAGTCAACTTACTAGTTCAAATTAATGTCGATAGGGTTCAATCTGGATGAATACCTGGGGTGTATTGAATAGTTTAGATCATATGATATTAATCAAATAGTTGTGATGAAGCCCAACATTTTAGAGAAAAATAAGTTTAAGGCTCGATCAGGGGAGGGAACCATCGATCAGGATGATATTTGATACAATTGGAGGGATAAGATTCATCCCCTGCGGCCCTACTATGAAACCCATGCAGTTAACACACCCCATTATAATACATATCATGAATCATCTGATTTTTATGACATAGAGGCACACCACATAAAGCCTTATACATGGGATCCCACCCAAGGTTTTTCCCACCTATGTTATAGCTATTATTCGGCCCACCTATATATATGTGCATAACATGTGGGCTTCTCTAGATCTATTTGCACTTGGTACCTTCAGGGAATCGATGGCTTAGCCTCATAGGCTTCCATGGTCTACGGTCATACTTCCCTGAATTTTTGAAAAAATATGTTTTCTAAAATAATAATAGAGTATCATATATATATATATATATATCACATTAATTACATCATTTAAACAATGACTTTTCAAAACAATCTAATTTATATTTATTCTTTTGAAACCATTTACATAGAACCATCCCTTTTTAAATTATCAAATTATAATATAAAACATTGAAAGTATAATTTAGAATTAAAACAGTATTATTAATCTAGAAACCCAATATTGATGTACATGACCATTAAATTTCTTTTTTAGAATAAAAATATATTCAGAAATACTTTATTATTTTAGTGTCTTTGGAAACATGGAACATAATCTTCCATCTTGGTGAAAGATCTTCAATATCTCACATAATGATATTTCCCTTATATTTTCCTACCTAAAACATTTCATTATATCGTAGGGAAAAGAAAACATAAAAAGGGTGAGCTCAAATGCATATTAATGGTAAACATTCAGAACATAAATAAACCATAAACATAAGAATGTAAAAACAATAACATAAAGTTTAAATATCAAAATCACGAGTCATCGAATAAGTCATTGTAGTACGTAGAACATATATCAAAAAAGAATATTAACCAAGATAATAACATTGGAATAAAACATGGACTTGTGGAAAACAAATAAGAACATAATATGATTTCCATAGAAACTAATACATTTCTTCATATACCATTATAGTGGAAAAAGTCCATTACCAAACCGAGTTTACATTCCCTTCTAGCAATGTAATACTGAACCAGATTTACTTGTTATTCTAGACCTGTATTAATGAACCTGATTTACTTGTCATTATAGTCATTTCTATCTCATGGTATTTAAATATTAACCAAATTAATTTGGAGGGATATATAGGTTCCTACCATATTATAATGAAATCATTCTTACATGTTCTTCAAAAACATAAATCATTCATCATATCATAAACCAAGAAATAAAATGGGTTTCTTAAACATCATTACATTATATCATAATCCATAAAAAGATCATTCCATCATTAAGACAATAAAATCATAGTAATAATAGGAATAGAAACATAATACAATTTAAGATAATAATCTTAGAATGAAAATAATTTCGATATTGGAATTTGACTTAATTTCTATTGAATATATTCTTTCTTCTTTAAAAAGATTTATTTTCTTAAAATTTCATGCAATTTAAAAAGAAAAGAATTTATTTGAAAATAAACATGAAATAGCGTAGATGAATCTTCTTAGAAATAAGGATTCATAAAACCATAAAAATCTATTCATTCCCTATATGTCAAAAACACATTGTCCTCATACTATTTCCAAAAAAGTAAAAAAGTACCTCATATAGAAAATGAAAGAAATATTCCTTCCAAACAGTTTTAGGAATATTCAGTAATATGTAAAATAAAAAATGGTATAATAAAATAAATAATATTATATACCTAGAAAACATGGATGTGAGTGGTGAATATATACCAGTTAATATTTAAAAATATACAATATCAGATAATAATGAGATTGCAATATTATCCCTTATGTTAGGTCTGATTTCTTCAATATGTTTCTGAAACTCCTCTTTTTCAGGTATCCCTGATTGGTATTCAAAAAAGGACTCTTAATATGTCTTTCATCCCAAATAGTGGCATTTATAATGAATTTAGAGAAGATGTGATGATATTTGGGTAGGGTTTGGCCGAGCCAATTGGCTTTGGAGGTGTGGTTAAAAGAAAAGGAGAGGTTCCCTTTTATAAGATAAGGAAAGGGATCCTTTTAAAACCCATGAAATTTTAATGTATTATAAATTTATTTTCATATTATAATGCTCCAAAACTCATTTACTTCAAAGATAAGAGGAGTATGGGTAGAAATAAACTCAAATAATAAAATTTAGACAAAATTTGATATTATTTTATGAATTATCAGTTTTATTTATCCATATTTACTCTATTTAATTTTATTTATGGAAATAATTTTTTAAATATTAAATGGTTTTAAATATTTACTTATGTGTTATAAGTTGTCCATAATTGGATTGTTTTATAAATTTTAGACCATATATTTCCCACTTCTTAAATATTTAATTGTTTTGTGATTATGAAATAATTCAAGAATATGTTATTTTCATAAAATATCAACACTGTCAATTTTGACACTATTCATTTAATTAAATTTAAATAAAATCCAAAAAAAGATAAAATCGAACCAAATTATTTATTACACTCCTAAAAATTCATTTTCACCTATAAAATTTGTGGAGCACACTAATGTAATGACCCACCAATTCTCATTGCCTTGAGAGATCAACGAGTCATTACTAGGCCTTAAGCGACATCCCCAAGACCCCAAAGGCTGGAAATAAATGATGAAGGGTTTCAAATACAAGTTGGGGGATGATTTAACCTTTTATAAATAACACATAAACCAAACACAACCAAACATTCACTATATGATGCATGATCAAATGAAAGACTAACAAACAACCTCATTTATATCAAACATCATCAAAGTACACAACAGTGGAAGAAAAAACTAAGCATCAAAGTACACATCGGATGAACAAATCAAGACTCTCAAAGACACTACAAATCCATGATCCACAAGATCTAAGCTCCTCAACATTTCCCAAGCATCACCACAATCCTCTAGAAATAAGATGTTTTACCTTTAGTTGTGTCCTAGAATATGACATCTGCCAAAACACCAACATTCCAAAGCAGGGGTGAGTATAAAACTCAGTAGGTTTTCTCTAATGACATCCCTACTCACACCACTAGGATATAAGAGTTAGAAACATTTATATAAAAATAGTTTATATAAAACATTTTGTCAAAATCAGTTTATAACTAAAAATAAACAAGTTTCCAAAACTATTCATAACCGAAGGCATTCCAAAAGAAATTTAAAACAATTTTCTAGCAAGTTAATTTTCTAGAAAAATAACCCAACACACTTAAGAACCATTTCACAAACATTCATTTTTGGCATACCCATCCATTTCCCAACCCATGCTACCAACCATGCATACATCGTTATGATAGTTCCATACTCATGAGCGGTTTCTCGTCGATCTACCAATCTTCACAAGGTAATTATTTCTCATGTGCCATTACACCTTTGGCACAGAGGACAAAGTCATATTTAAACCAAGCCTCGTACATATAGTTACCATGTTCCATTAAACATTGGGAACCAAGAATAAGGTCATATTTTGTCATGACCCGTCCTCGGGGCCCATGCCGTGACTACCCCAAGCCCGCCTTCCATAGGCCAGGGGCTGGCGACTAGCACCAAGGCGTAAATCCCAACAAAAAGGGAAGGGATTTCCTTTGAAAGGTAAACAAGCACCACAGAGAAGTAAGAGGAAAATTAAACACTAAGTAAAAACTATAAAAGTTGTGCTGAAGTAAAAGGGGCCGGAAATACAAGCCCAACTGTAAAGTACAACTAAAGGGGGAAAACAGTAACTGAAAAACAAAAGCCACTACGCCGAGCTGTCCACTGGAAATCCCACCTGAAGGGTGGGTACAGATAGCTCCACTGCTCCTCGGGTCCCGCCGTCCGCTCCAAACACGTTCGGCTAGTGGTCCACCTCCAGGTATCGTCCTGCTACGCACACCTCCACCACGATCAGCGTTGTCCGTCGTCTGCAACCAACACAACGAAGTGCGGGCACGGCCCGTGCAGGGGTGAGTATAAGCTACTCAGTAGGGACCCCGAGACCCCCGAAGGCCTCCCAAAATCCACAAAGGAAAGATACAATCACGAAGTAACATCTGACCCAGCTTAGGTATATGCCCATACATATACCTAAGTCATCAATTCCCGCTCGGCTCCAACGTCCGAGCCCAAGCACAACCCATTACACACAGGAAAGCAAACGTATACCCACACAGGATAGCACAACACAATCCACAAAGGAGAGTAAACATTAAACCCACACAGGATAGCTCAACACAATCCACAAAGGGAGTAAATAGAAGATTCAGCTCACACAAGTATACTTTTCGGATGACGATAAAGATGATCACTGATCCATCTAAGTCGTCGGACCCATGAAGGATCGATAGGTAACTAACCCCCGCAGTGACCCACACAGGATCAGACCCACACAGGATCAGGCCCACGCAGGACCTATAGGCGCTGGCTCACATAGAACCGTTGAGCGCTAACCCACACAGGATCGGACCCACACAGGATCGGGCCCACACATGACCGGGCCCACATAGGACCTGTAGCACTGATCCACGTAGGATCGCTGAGTGCCGTATTCGTCACAGTCCACTGAGGATCTCTGCATAGTCGTCGCCGCAGTCCACTGAGGATCTCTGCACGGTCGCCGTTGGAGTCCACGGAGGATCCCTGCACAGTCGTCGCTGTCGAGGAAGACGTCGCAGCCAGCTCTAGGGTTTCCGCACACAGCAAGCTCGTTCGGGAGGGTCCGCTCCACGAGCCGAGAGGCTGATACATCAAATGACACAAAGTCCGAAGCTGATGTATCCAAAAGTTCCGTATCGTCAACAGGAACTCAACGTCGTAGACGGCGCGTCAATCGGACGCCCGGTCTGAGAGTTATTGGCTTTTTCGTCCCAGGGGCCCGGTTGGTTTTTAAGGCAAAACCAACCCGACCGTACTCCACCTCTGTCCAAACCTCGGGTGGAGTATTCCAAAAGATCCGTCTCATTTATAGGAAAACAACGAAGCTGACGACACGTCAATCAGACGTCCGTAGCTCAAGATATGAGTGTTTCCGCACCGAGGGCCCGGTTGGTTTCGTGTACGAACCAACCCGGACAAACTAAAAGTATTCCGTAACCTTGAGTGCGATATACTGAAACGCCTGTCTCGATCCAAGGATCACGTTGCCGCTGACGGCGAGTCGTTTGTAGGCCCGTAGCTCAAGTTACGAGCATTTGAATGAAAACCGTCCGAAGATGGGGGGTCCGGGCCCGGGCCGACCCGGGCCGACCCTTCCTGGGTCGGCCGAACCCGGTCCGACCCGGTCGGACCGGTCTTGCTCGGCTAGGTCCGGTCCAGCTAGGCTTGGCTGAGCGGCCGAACGGCCGACGCGGGGGGAGCCGCCGCCCCGCGTGACACCCCCGCGACACCTGCGGGGTGTCGGCCAGACAACCGGACGCGGCTGAAGCCACGTCTCGGGTGACGCGGGGGGAGCCGCCGCCCCCGCGTGACACCCGCGGGACACCCGCGGGACATACGCGGGGTGTCTCCCTGGCACCGGACGTGGCTTCAGCTGCGTCCCGCGAGTGTCGCCGCCGCGGCCGGCTTCCGCGGGCCTCCGAAGTCACTCTGGTGGCCCGATTTGCTTCCCGTCTGCGTCGTTGCTCCTCCCGGGTTCCGTTCTTCACTACGGAGCCATCCAACTTCCGTTGCGGCACGTTTCGTCGTCGCCCGTCAAATCCGCATAACAACGAAGAACGGAGGAGGGTCGTCGGGCCGTGTTCGTTTGGCCCGCACCCTCCGCATTAGAGATAAACATCGGGAGAAACAAACATTCAACACATGAATTCAACAATTTTAATAAATTAAAATTGTTCTTATGTCCGGGTTCTTCATTCTTGAACAGAAATAACATGGGAAAAAGGGCAATTCCAGAAATAAAATCCCTACCTCGTTGGTCGTCGTGTGTGAGCGTTGTTCGCGGAATTGCTCGTCGCAGAAGGTGGAGATCGTCGCGTCGTCGCGGAAGGGCGTCGCATCGTCGCGGAACACGGCGTTGAGTCAGCGAACTCAACGCACCCTAAAACAGCAGATTTAATTTAATTAATTAAATCTGTGTTTTGGTAAAGAACCACAAAGGAGATTAAAAAGAAGGTCCGAGACTCTTACCTCAAGCAGCCGATCGAAGATCCGTCGCGGAGGAAGAGACGTCGCAGAAGAACGTTGTCGGCGTCGCGGATCACGGCGTCGCGTCGTCGATTTCTGGGTTCGGCGTTCTTCGCGTTCTTCGCGTTCTTCGCGAAAGAGGATGAAGGTTCAAGGATCCTCTCTCAACGAGTAATCCTCCAAAAGATAGGTTGGTCTTATTTTATTATTATGCCAACACACGAAAAGGGGGTAAGTAACGACCCATAATTCGTTGAATTAGTTCAACGAAAGAAATAGCTCATTTAATTTATGAAATAAACCATCCAATTAAATGGTCTGTTAAGAATTTAAGTAAACGCGTCAGTTGACTTTCATAATGACGGGTTTTCGCGGGTGCGTTACTTAGCAGAAAGAAATGGCGGGGCTCGTGCGGGCCCCACCTCACAAATATCCTACCAAGAGGGTAGGATATTTTTGGATAGTCCCCTATCCGGTTCAACTCAGTTTAAGCTGATTTTAAGTGGATTTAAGTGGCTTCCAAGTGGCTTAAGTGAAATAAAATAAAGTTGTCGAAAAATTGTTTTATTTATTATCCTTAAGCCTGAAAAATTAAAAACCACATCCGAGAAAACGCAACTCCGGAAGAGGCGTTTCTAAGCGAATACCGGCGCTGCGATTTAATCGGTGCCCTCAGAATTCGATTTCGGGCACCGGTTCAAATGTTAGAAAAACCCGCTCGTCCGTTCACTGAACGTACCCGAGCCAAACTTTAGAAAATGATTCTGGGCACACCGGGCCTCGGAATCAGGTGCCGTCAGAAACTGCGCTCTTGTAAAATTCCAAAGAAAATTAAGAAAAAAAAATTCCTTGAAATTTATGGGTCTTTACATTACTCCCACCTCAGGGATTTACATCCCCGTAAAGATACATCAAAAACTAGGGAAACAAATGTGGGTACTGAGCGAGCATATGAGCCTCCCGCTCCCATGTGCTCTCCTGGAGGTTCCCGTGCTGCCATCTGACGCGCACAAGAGGAATCGATCGCCCACGTAGGACCCGCTCCTGTCGATCCTCTATCTCCACCGGGACCTCCGCAAAAGTCACCCCATCATCCACGTCTAGCTCCCCATAGTCAATGATGTGTGTCGGGTCATGCACGTATCTCCTCAGCTGAGATACGTGGAAGACGTCGTGCACCCGGTGCAACTGAGGTGGCAGAGCCAGGCGATAAGCCACTTTGCCAATCCTGCTGAGGACCTGGAAAGGCCCGATGAAGCGTGGAGACAACTTGTCACCTCGGCCAAATCTCCGCAAACCACGTCGAGGTGAGACCCGTAAGAAGATGTGGTCGTCATCCTCGAACTCTAGTGGCCTCCGCCTCCCGTTAGCATATGACTTCTGCCGGCTCTGAGCTGTCCTCATCCGCTCCTAGTTGACCTGGACCTTCTCTGTCGTGGCCTGGATCATCTCTGGTCCCACAAGTGCTGACTCCCCAGGGTCTGTCCAGCACAAAGGAGATCTGCAGGGCCCGCCGTACAATGCCTCGTACGGTGCCATCCCGATGGTGGAGTGGTAGCTGTTGTCGTATGTGAACTCCACCAAGGGTAGGTGGTCCTCCCAGCTGTGACCAAAGTCGAGGACACATGCACGGAGCATGTCCTCGAGAGTCTGAATGGTCCTCTCCATCTGACCATCCGTCTGAGGGTGAAAGGCAGTTCTCAGACGTAGCCGCGTCCCGAACACCTCCTGTAACCCCTTCCAAAGCCTGGAAGTAAAGCGAGCGTCCTGATCGGAGACGATAGTTGATGGCACACTGTGAATCCGTACAATCTCCTAAACGTAGAGACGCCCCAAGCTCTCCACTGAGGCCTACTCTCGGATGGGTAAGAAGTGTGCCAACTTGGTGAGTCGGTCAACAATCACCCAAATGGAGTCATGACCTCTGGAAGTGTGTGGAAGTCCAGTCACAAAGTCCATAGATATCCCATCCCACTTCCACTTCGGGACCTCCAAGGGCTGTACCAAGCCTGCTGGTACCTGATGCTCTGCCTTCACCTGCTGGCAGGTGGGGCACCGTGAAACGAACTCTGCCACAACCTTCTTCATGCCCGGCCAACAGTGCTGTCGTCTGAGGTCCTGGTACATCTTCGCCACTCCTGGATGTACCACCAAAGGAGAAGTGTGAAACTCTCTTAGCACCTCCTCTCGTAAACCGACTGGTACCAAGGTACGTCCTCTAAAAAGGACGTCGTGCTCTGCTCCAATGGAGAAACCATCAGGTGCCTGTCCCGAGGATATCTGTGCACGTCGCGTCTAACAGTGAGCGTCCCCACGCGGTGCCGCTCTGACCCGCTGCAGAAGTGGAGGAGAGACTGTGAGAGACTAAAGGAAGGCTGCTCCATCTCTATCCACAAAGGATATCTGCAAAGAGGTTAGCTCCTCTGTCGCCTCCTCAAGTAGCTAGATGCCCGTCCTCATGCTGAGGGCATCAGCTACCACATTCCACTTCCCAGGAGTATAGACTATCTCAAAGTCATAGTCCAGGAGGAACTCGAGCCATCACCGCTGTCTCAGGTTCAGGCCCTTCTGAGAGAAGATTTACCTGAGACTATGGTGGTCAGAAAAGACTGTAAAGCGTTCGTCCATCAGATAGTGCTGCCATGTCTTCAGTGCGAAGACCACTGCTGGTAACTCCAGGTCATGGGTAGCGTAGTTCTGCTCATGCGGACTCAACTGATGTGATACGTAGGCAATCACGACCCACTCCTACATCAGGACACACCCGAGTATGGTCCCTGATGCATCGCAGTAGACTACGTATCAAACTCCCTCCTCAGGAAACCTCAAGATAGGTGCGCTAGTCAATCTCTGTCTCAGCTCCTGAAAGCTCTGCTGACATCTGTCTGACCACACGAAGGGTTTCACCTTCTTTATCAACACTGAGAGTGGTGCCGCAACTCTGGAGAAGTCTGGCACGAACCGCCTGTAGTATCCTGCTAGACCCAAGAAACTCCGCACCTCTGTCACGCTCCTCGGTGGCTCCCAAGCTAGCACCGCCTCGATCTTCGCGGGATCCACAGCAACTCCCACCTCAGAAATGACATGCCCCAAGAAGTGGACCTCACGTAACCAGAACTGGCACTTCAAGGGCTTTCCATAAAGCTGGTGCTCTCGGAGTGTGTCTAGTACAACTCGCAAGTGGTAGGCGTGCTCCTCATCCGTCGTCGAGTACACCAAAATGTCGTCGATGAAGACCATGACAAATCGATTGAAGTATGGCTAGAAGATCCTGTTCATGAGGCTCATGAACACTACTGGAGAATTGGTTACGCCGAAGGGCATAACCAAGAACTCATAGTGGCCATACCGACACCTGAAGTCCGTCTTCTGCACATCCTCGTCTCGAACTCTGAGCTCATGATAGCCTGACCTGAGGTCTATCTTCGAGAACCACCGTTCCCCCTTGAGCTGATCAAAGAGGTCATCAATCCTCGGTAGCAGATACTTGTTCCTCACAGTCACCTGGGTTAGGCGATGATAATCGACACACAGTCGCAAGCTCCTGTCTGCCTTCTTGGCGAACAGAATCGGGGAAGCCCAGGGTGAAACACTGGGTCGGATGAACCCCTTTTCCCTACAAGACCTCCAACTGTTCTCGTAGCTCTCGAAGCTCTGCGAGGGCCATCCGATATGCTGGAGTGGATATCGGGGCTGTCCTGGGGTACAGGTCAATATAAAATTCTACCTCTCTACGAGGAGGTAGCCCTGGAATGTCGTCGGGAAAGACGTCCGCGTACTGATCCACCACTACAAGAAAACTAGGACACCGCACGTCAACTACTCCAAGGATGAGGCTAGCCAACTGATGTGTGATGGGCTGTCCTATCCTCTGCGTGAGTCTATCCTGTGCTGCTAAGGCTCCCTTCTCGCCGGTGAAGGTGAACCTGCTCCCGTCGGTGCGCACACATCGCACCTTGCGCCTAAAACAGTCAATCTAAGAATGGACTGTAGATAACCAATCCATGCCCAAGATGACATCGTAAGGCCTCGACGCCGCTACAAGAAGATCCTAGCCGAAGCTCTCACCTCCTAGAGTAAGCTCACACTACCGGCACCAGTGCGAAATCATCGAGTCTGCTCCCGTAGGAGTCTCTAGCCGTAAGGATCGAGCCAACAGCTCTGTCGGAATCTCCGAGCTCCGAACAAGGGCAGCGGCTATGAAAGAGTGACTCACTCCTGTGTCTATAAGAACTGCAGCAAGGGTGGAATAGACACAGATCGTACCTCGAATCATCTCTGGCGCGCCGTGGTCCTAGGCCTCCACTACCTGGAGCTGTGCCTGTCTCTGCCCGCCAGCTCCCTGTGGTCGGGGAGGGCCTCCTGGTGGTGGTGGTGGCAAAGCCTCAAAGCATCGCCCACCACCCGCTGCTCGGCCAGCTCCTCTGCCTCGTCCACCTCCTCCCTACGGACCGCCACGGTCGACCCTCTACCTCTTCCTGGGTGGCCCCTCCACCGTCTTCTGCCCCTCGGTACGGCGGGTCGGGCAGTCACGAGCCATGTGGCCCTGCCCGCCGCACTCGTAGCACTGCCTGCCTCTCGGAAGATTGGCTCCGCGCTGAGTGCCCTGCACTGCTGAGCCAGTGTCCCGAGGTCGTCTTCTCGAAGGTCTGGTCCACCTGGAACCTTGAGTCATCTGTCGGATACCTGCTGCCAAAGACTCTGCCACCTGCCGCCCTGCGGTAGGTCTCGCTGTAGACTCAGCCAGAAAGCTCTCGATCAGGTGGGCTCGCTCTAGTACTCCTGCCTGGGTCGGGATGCTGAGGGAGATCAGCGATGCCCAGATCTCGTGTCTTAATCCCTGCTCGAAGGTCCAGTCCCGGAAGAACGGGTCCCGTACCATGTCGGTCGATCAGCGAGAAAGATCGGTAAACCTCGCCGCGTACTGGGCTACCGTCAAGCTGCCCTACCGCAGCTGAAGAAGCTCCTAAATGCGCACCGCACGGAGGGTGTCCGGGACGAACTCTGAGCAGAAGAGAATCTCGAAGTCCTTCCAGATGAGGGAGGCCTCATCGTGTACCTGGAGCATCAAGCTCCACCATCGCCCTGCTGCTGCGTGCAGTAGGCTCGCCGCGAGGATCACCATGAGGTCTACTGGTGTCCTCACTAGTCTGAAAACTCGGACGACCGCCTCCAGCCAGTCCTCGGCTTCCTGGGGGTCCATCTCCCCACGGAACGTAGGTGGTCTCTAGCGATGGAACTCGTGCATAGCTCCGAGGCATCGTGCATCGTCAGCTGCCAGTGCTGGAAGCATCGGGGGCTCGGCGGGTAAAGGTACCGCCGGTGCCTCTGCGGTCAACGGGCCCTGTACTGAGGCCTCGTCGCTCGGCGGGCTGTCATCGCGCTCTACTCTAGGAACCCTAGCTGGCTGCTGTCGTTAGGCCATCCTGAAAAGGAAACAAGTACGCCACGGTCAGAACAGTATACCTAGTGAGCTGACACAAGTAATCACAAAGAAAACATGAAACACACATGCAATCAATGTTTTCGTGCATTAAGTCGAAATTCAGAAGTCAGGGTCCTGGTGTACGGATACGTCGGCCGCCGCACCAACACTGGACTCCCTGGACTGATAACCGCAATCAATACGCTAAACACTATTGCTTCATATAGAAGAAAGATCAGAGTCTCCGGTAGAACCGACCTCCTTTGATACCAATTTGTCACGACCTGTCCTCGGGGCCCGTGCCGTGACTACCCCAAGCCCGCCTTCCATAGGCCAAGGGCTGGCGACTAGCACCAAGGCGTAAATCCCAACAAAAAGGGAAGGCATTGCCTTTGAAAGGTAAACAAGCACCATAGAGAAGCAAGCGGAAAATTAAACACTAAGTAAAAACTGTACAAGCTGTGTTGAAGTAAAAGGGGCCGGAAATACAAGCCCAACTGTAAAGTACAACTAAAGGGGGAAAACAGCAACTGAAAAACAAAAGCCGCTACACCGAGCTGTCCACTGGAAATCCCACCAGAAGGGTGGGTACAGATAGCTCCACTGCTCCTCGGGTCCCGCAGTCCGCTCCAAGCACGTCCGCCTAGTGGTCCACCTCCAGGTATCGTCCTGCTCCTCACACCTCCACCACGATCAGCGCTGTCCGTCGTCTGTAACCAACACAACGAAGTGCGGGCACGGCCCGTGTAGGGGTGAGTATAAGCTACTCAATAGGGACCCCGAGACCCCCGAAGGTCTCCCGAAATCCACAAAGGAAAGATACAATCACGAAGTAACATCTGACCCGGCTTAGGTATATGCCCATACATATACCTAATTCATCAATTCCCGCTCGGCTCCAACGTCCGAGCCCAAGCACAACCCAGTCCACACAGGAAAGCAAACGTATACCCACACAGGATAGAACAACACAATCCACAAAGGAGAGTAAACATTAAACCCACATAGGATAGCTCAACACAATCCACAAAGGGAGTAAACAGAAGATTCAGCTCACACAGGTATACTTCTTCGGATGACGATAAAGATGATCACGGATCCATCTAAGTCGTCAGACCCACGAAGGATCGATAGGTAACTAACCCCCGCAGTGACCCACATAGGATCAGACCCACACAGGATCGGTCCCACGCAGGACCTGTAGGTACTGGCTCACACAGAACCGCTGAGCGCTGACCCACACAGGATCAGACCCACACAGGATCGGGCCCACACAGGACCGGGCCCAGACATGACATGTAGCACTGATCCACGTAGGATCGCTGAGTGTCGTTGTCGTCGTAGTCCACTGAGGATCTCTGCACAGTCGTCGCCGCAGTCCACTGAGGATCTCTGCACGGTCGTCGTCAGAGTCCACGGAGGATCCCTGCACAGTCGTCGCTGTCGAGGAAGCAATCGCAGCCAGCTCTAGCGTTTCCACACACAGTAAGCTCGTTCGGGAGGGTCCGTTCCACAAGCCGAGAGGCTGATACATCAACTGACACAAAGTCCGAAATTGATGTATCCAAAAGTTCCGTATCGTCAACAGGAACTCAACGTCGCAGACGGCGCGTCAATTGGACGCCCGATCTGAGAGTTATTGGATTTTTCGTCCCTGGGGCCCGGTTGGTTTTTAAGGAAAAACCAACCTGACCGTACTCCAACTGCGTCCAAACCTCGGGCGGAGTATGCCAAAAGATCCGTCTCACTTAGAGGAAAACAACGAAGCTGACGGCACGTCAATCGGACGTCCGTAGCTCAAGATATGAGCGTTTCCGCTCCGAGGGACCGGTTGGTTTCGTGTACGAACCAACCCAGCCGAACTCAAAGTATTCTGAAACCTTGAGTGCGATATACCGAAACGACTGTCTCGATCCAAGGATCGTGTTGCCGCTGACGACGAGTCATTTGGAGGCCCGTAACTCAAGTTACAAGCATTTTAACAAAAACCGTCCGAAGACGTGGGGTCCGGGCCCGAGCCAACCCGGCCCGACCCCCCCTGGGTCGGCCGAACCCGGTCCGACCCGGTCGGACCGGTCTGGCTCGGCCAGGGCTGGTCCGCTCGGCTTGGCCGAGCGGCCGAACGGCCGACGCGGGGGGAGCCGCCGCCCCGCGTGACACCCCCGCGGCACCCTCGGGGTGTCGGCCACACAACCAGATGCGGCTGAAGCCGCGTCCCGGGTGACGCGGGGGGAGCTGCCGCCCCCGCGTGACACCCGCGGGACACCCGCGAGGTGTCTCCCTGGCACCGGACGCGGCTTCAGCCGCGTCCCGCGAGCGCCGCCGCCGCGGCGGTCTCGCCCGGCGGCGCGCCGGGCGCCGCCGGCGCTGCCGTGCCGACGAGCCGCGCCGCGGCCGGCTTCCGTGGGCCGCCGGAGTCGCTCCGGTGGCCCGATTTTCTTCCCTTCTGCGCCGTTGCTCCTCCTAGGTTCCGTTCTTCACTGCGGAGCCATCCAACTTCCGTTGCGGCACGTTCCGTCGTCGCCCGTCAAATTCGCATAACAACGAAGAACGGCGGAGGGTCGTCGGGCCGTGTTCGTTTGGCCCACACCCTCCGCGTTAGAGATAAACATCGGGAGAAACAAAAATTCAACACATGAATTCAACAATTTTAATAAATTAAAATTGTTCTTATGTCCGGGTTCTTCATTCTTGAACGAAAATAACACCGGAAAAAGGGAAATTCCAGAAATAAAATCCCTACCTTGTTGGTCGTCGCGCATGAGCATTCTTCGCGGAATTGCTCATCGTGGAAGGTGGAGATCGTCGCGTCGTCGCGGAAGGGCGTTTCGTCGTCGCGGAACACGACGTTGAGTCGGCAAACTCAACGCACCATGAAACAGCAGATTTAATTTAATTAATTAAATCTGTGTTTTGGTAAAGAACCACAAAGGAGATTAAAAAGAAGGTCCGAGACTCTTACCTCAAGAAGCCGATCGAAGATCCGTCACGGAGGAAGAGACATCGCAGAAGAACGTTGTCGGCGTCGCGGATCACGGCGTCGCTGTTTCGGTGCGGATGTGCGCCGGGTTTCTGTTCCGACGTTGTTCCTCCAGGACGCGTGCGCCCGTCGAACCGAGGTGATAGGCGCACGGCTTGTGGCCCCGCAGTCCCGCTTTCCAAAGGCGGGCGGCATCCGTCCCTTATTCAGGGGCGTCTGCTCCTTGATCGAAACCGGGATGATGGGATGTCGGCTCCTCCTCCCGTGGACGTCTCCTCGGAACTCGTTGCCTAATCCGGGTCTCCCTCATAGATTTAAGACGTGCTCGTGAATCTCGTTCCCGGCGCCATGTCTCCATGGAGACCGGTTAATTACGCTGCTTCTGCCCGGATGCTCCAAGGGGTCTGGTCGGGGCAGCAACCTGCGGTGAGGAGACCGGGTAGCTCTGGGTGTTGGGGGCGTGTCTTAACACTGCGACTCTGCATGTCTGCCTTCCATCCCTAATAGGGCTTCTCGAAGGCGTGATGGCCTAAGGCATCCCGCGCTAGGTGCGGGGAACTGTGTTACCTGAGGTTTTCCTCAGCTTCCCATGTTTAACACGGGGTATGTCGCGAGTTTAACGTCCAGCGGGGACGGCATCGGACTGATCAACACGAGAAGTGGATCAGATGACAGAACCCCTTGCGAGGAACCTCCGACGCTGGGACCAGCACATGGGCGGCTTCCCGAGTGAAGTGGAGTGGAATGAAGTGGCATGACCCCACCGGGATGTGGCGGCCCGGGTAAGGATCAGGATGGATGATGGAGTGAAGAGCTTGGACCCCATAGGGGCTTCCTACGTACCGCGCGTTGGCGCGGATCAAAGTCAGCGTAGTTCGGGTATACAGTTTAACGTCATGCTGGACGTCGGCAAGCCGACTCACGAAGAGATCGAGGCCGCCGGGCGGAGGATCGAACCGAACCACCTTGCAAAGAGGGGGATGGAACGGCCGGGTGGATTACAGTTTCACGTCATGCTGGACGTTGAAAGGAAAAAATAGAAAAAGGCAGTGGGGAAGCACAATGGAGATACACACGTGCAGTCTCCCACATGGGCGGATTCATAGGTGAATCGATGCGAGTGTGAACCGAGGAGGGGTCCACTGATGGACGAACTGACGTGAATACGACCGGGACGACCAGGTGGTGGGCTTGAACCTTGGAGAGGCTTCCTACGTACCCTGTTTAGAAGATAGGGATCAAAGTCCACGTAGTTCGTTCTGTCAGGACTTACGCACTGAGGCGACCCGGATGCGGCAAAACTTAGTCGGAGAGGGACTTGGGCCGAAGGTAAGAGACCTCGATCCCTGTCACGCCCTCCACTGGTTTCGGCAGTGGGGAAGCACAATGGAGATACACACGTCCAGTCTCCCACAAGGGCAGATTCATAGGTGAATCGACGCAAGTGTGAACACGGGAGGGGTCCACTGATGGACGAACCGACGTGAATACGACCGGGACGACCAGGTGGTGGGCTTGAACCTCGGAGAGGCTTCCTACGTACCCTGTTTAGAAGATAGGGATCAAAGTCCACGTAGTTCGTTCTGTTCGTAAAACTCTACCCCCGTGGGCGAAGGCCACCCCAATCCCGACATCCCTGCAGAGACGCGCGGGTGGGGGCCACATCCAAACCGGGAGGACCCTGCGTGCGAGACACGGGATCGGGTGATGCTGACGGTTTAACGTCTTTCCGGACGAAGTACAGTTTAACGTCGTGTGTTGAGGACGAAGCGGACGGTTTAACGTCTTGCCGGACGAAGTACAGTTTAACGTCGTGTGTTGAGGACGAAGATGCTTGGCAGTTTAACGTCTTGCGGCACGGACATGGTACAGTTTAACGTCATGTTGGACGAAACACTTGGCAGTTTAACGTCTTGCATCACGGACGAGGATGCTTGGCAGTTTAACGTCTTGTCGCACGGACGAGGATGCTTGGCAGTTTAACGTCTTGTCGCACGGACGATGGAGGCTAGGCAGTTTAGCGTCGTGCAGCTTGGACGTAGATGGCGCCGCCGAGGGGTCCGTGTCACTTCGCGCAAGCCTAGAGGGCCGCACGGGAAGACAACGCATGGTGCGGGCACCCGGGATGAAGATCATCGGGCGCCACGCAGGCGGGTACCCTCAGGGGGTCCAAGGGGGCGACCTCGGCGGATTGCGCGCAAAGAGAAGCTAGGCGCGCAATACCGCGGGTCGGCGCGCAAATGGGCGGGCTGGCGCGCAATTGAGCCAGCGCTTTGCGCGCGAAAGGTAGAGATTGCGCGCACCGGGCTTCGGATAGCGCGCGGGGGCAACGGCTCATTCTTTAATGAATGGCCACTTTAAAACGGGGGGTGCGCGCAATCCGGAAGGATTGCACGCACCCCAGGGGCAATTGCGCGCAAGAGGCTTCTTTTGCGCGCGAATGCCTTTGGGTGAAGAATTATTCAAAGGAAAGGAGCCAAAGGGATTGCGCGCGAAGGCGAACCCCGAGGCTTTCTTGCGCGAAAGAAAGGAGGTTACCTGAAGATCGGCATTGCGCGCGGAAGGGGTTGGATTGCGCGAACGAGCGACTCTTCGAATTCTGGCAAACTTTAAAACGTCGGGGGTCGCCTTATATTTATAGGCAACCCCGGGCGCGGAATCCGGATCGCGGGCGCGGAATTCTCTTCGCAGGCGCGGAATCGGGCCCGGCGCGCAAGGGAGTCGCGCGGGTCACGGGCGCGCAAAATTGCGCGCCGGCCCAGCGCATTGCGCGCATCCCGGGAGGTTTGCGCGCGGCTCGTCAACTTTGCGCGCGGGTCTCCAAAATTCCGCGCAAGGCCTCTGGGCCCTCCGAAACATGCTTCCGACTCCAAATATGACCTCGCTTTCCGCATCCGGAGCTTTGTTTGGGAACAACGGACTTTTCCGGCGTCTACAAAAGCCCCCCCTCGGAATCTAATCAGCGAGAGGTCGCAACGATCGGGTTCCGAGGGAGACGCCGGAATGCCGAAGTCCTGGGTGGCGTGGGACTGTGGCGCGCAAAAAAGGGCGTCGGGCACGAAATTCGCCGGTGCGGTCGCGCAAAGCGCTTTCCGCGCAGTGCGGAATCCCGGCCTTGCCTATAAATAGGGGCCCTGGGTCCCACGCACCGTACACCGGCCTTCCGCGCGACAAGTATTCGAGCTCTCGTGCGCGAAATTGCCCTTTCCGGCGCGGAATTCACCCGTTCGTCGCGCAAACCTGTCCGGATTTCGGCCTGCTTTTGCGCGAACACCCGGGGTTTTACGTGACGGACTTCCTGATTGCGCGCCGTCCACTAGGATTGCGCGCCAACTCCCAAATTTCTCTACCAGCCTCGTCCGATTCCGCACGCTTCATCCCTTAACCCGCACGACTCCCGAAGCTTCTAAGATGGCCGTGAATCAAGGGAATGAGGGGGATGCCGCCATTCGCAGAGCTGAGATGGCGGCGAACGAGGAGGTCTACGGTGCCAAGGAGATTGTTTCCAACAATCAATCCTTGTTCAACTTGCTGACGCCGGACCAGAAGACATATCCGCTGTCGGATAACCTGCCGCTCTGGAACTTTGGCATCCTGGATGAGGTTCTGGTGCCAGGGTTCGAGGTTGATGCGCCACGGACCTGGGTGACTCGGGAGGACGAGCTTCCCCGCTATAACATCACCAACAATGGGCATCCTGCCAGGGAGACCAGGCACTTAGATGTATATGTCCTGAACCCGAGGACGCGAACCATCATCGGAAGTGAGCCTACTACGGAGAACTCTCCAGCCCTCTACTCGAGCACATATCGCCAGAGTGTCACCGACGACACCAAGGACTGGCTGAAGGACTGGGACTTGCGGTCTGGGGGCAATTTCACCAGTGAGTGGGCCTGGGCGTTCTGGGTGCGCCACACTTGCGATCACTTCGCGGAGGAGCTGCGGTACATCGGCCTGTTTGAGGCGGTGTGGACGTCGCAGTTCCACTTCTACCAGCAGTCCGAGCTCGGGCCGGAGCTGTTCACCCGCTGGTCCCCGGATACCAACACCTTCCATCTTCACCATGGGGAGGTCAGCATCGGTCTCTGGGACATCCACTGCATCGGAGGTATCCCGCTGGAGGGTTACCAATACGATGAGTTCCTGCCTCCGAAGAACACCTGGGAAGACAGGTCACGGACTCCCATTCTGACATGGCATCTACTTGACCTGGCTACGCAGCGGCTCGGGATCAAGGACTTCCACAAGGACATAGCCTACAAGGAGTGGTTCAGCCAGTTCT
This sequence comes from Viscum album, assembly GCA_963277665.1. Taxonomy (NCBI): domain Eukaryota; kingdom Viridiplantae; phylum Streptophyta; class Magnoliopsida; order Santalales; family Viscaceae; genus Viscum; species Viscum album. The sequence continues at coordinate 943,677 of CAUJRU010000032.1, read as the reverse complement.
TGGAGCATGACCCCGCGGTCAAGATTCCAGGCAGGGGGAAGCGGTGCCCGACCGCTGCTCAGAGGAGCCGGAACGGGTCGTACTGGCGGGTCCTGGAGACGGGCGACTACCGCTCATGGGGGTACCGCGTCATCGAGGCCCGGGACCCAAATGTCCGGTATGCGGCGTTCCTGGCCGCCTTTCTGAGTGGGTGGCTCCTGCCAGTGCGGGACGTGAGGATGGGCATCCGCCCGACGACACTGGTGATGGCGGGCGCCATGGCCGCCAACAAAAGATACAACCTCGGGGTCCCAGTGCTGGCGAAGCTGTATGCCATCCTGGGACGCATCTCGCGAGGGGGGTTGCCACGAAGGATCTGTGGGCCCTTTCAATTCTTCCACGGATGGGTGGCTGCTCACCTTGGTGGGTACACGTTTCCAAACGCCATCCTTCCTCCGGGCAACGGCCTGCGACCCTCCCTGCTGAACATTGAGGGGGTCGCTCCGATGACCCTAAATGAGGAGGGCGTGAGGATTCGGATTGGAAATCATGCCAATTTCAACTTCAGACCGTTCCCCACTCCCGTTGGCCAGATGATCGACAACGGGCAGGGTCCGCTGGAGCAGCACGAGTACTTCCTGAACATGCGGGGCGGGGTGCTCGTGGCTCGGATCGACGGGAAGGTGATTTGCGAGCCCTACGTGCCAACCCGGTTCGCAAGGCAGTTTGGGTGTCTTCAACGGATGTCGAAGAGGGTATTCACTGCTGTCCAGGAGGAGACGAACCCTGGCGTCCTTCGCCAGATGTGGCTGATGTTCGCCGCTTTCGGCTCTGGCGAGGTCATCACTCTCCCTCCTACCGGGGTCGACGCAGGCTTGGCAACCGAGTACGCCGAACATTGGGCCATCGCGTACCCTGAGGGGCTTCTACGGAAGCTAGTTCGGCGGCTCGAGGTCACCCGTGCGGAGACCGGGCGTCAAGGAAGGAGGCGAAGCGCCGCCACACAGGGGAGAACGGAGGCGCGCCAAGCAGCGGAGCCGGCGCGGGCAGGGACTTCGGCGGCGGGCACATCGCAAGATGCCGCCATGACTTCAGCGCCCAGAGAGGGGGCACATGCGGTGGTCGAAGAGCGGCCTGGGAAGCAGGTAAGTCGTCTGCTCGAACCCTCCCACGATGCAGTCTTCCCAGCGCTGTGGTCGGCCTGGATGACCCTGCGGCAGTCACTGGGGACCGAAGCCATCTAGCGAAAGATACTCAGAGAAGGAATCCATCTGCCAGAGGTCGGGTGCCTCCAGATCGCCGACAGGGTGAACTTCCACCGGCGGTATGCATATATGACGGCCATGGGAGAGTACGCGCGCCAACGTGGTCAGCGTGCGGAGCCGTCCCTTCTGGTGAAGGTGATGCTCGGTCGAGAGCCTGCTCCAGAACAGATGCCGCCGGAGGGAGATGAGAGTAACGACGACTCCGAGGAAGAGGAGGAGACGGGGGAGGATGAAGGTTCTGAGGGAAGGTCCCATCAGGGGAGCCCACGGGAGAGCGGCGAGGTGGCCGGCTCTGGAAATATTGATATTACTGAGCTCCTCGAGGTCCGCTTCTATCCCTACTCAACCTGCTTCATCCATTCTCTTATGCAGCTTCTAACCCACTTCTCCACCTTTCTCAGGAGTGCGTGGATGTCGGTCAAGAATCCTCAGTAGGTGTAGGAGAGGCGCCAGCAGGACAAGGCGGGGGCCAGACACTCATCATTGAATTGACAAGCGCGGAAGGGTCCCCTGCTGCAATTGCTCCTGCGGCGATCGGGACAGCGGAAGATGACGCTCTGGATTCCCGTAAGTCTCCTTACTTTACTATTGGTGCTTGCCGTTGAAGATCCATGATTAACCGCGGCATGCCTTGTGTAGTGATCTCAACACTGGAGGCTCGTCGGGCTGCCGAACCCGGGCCATCCACGAGCGGACCAGTGGCGGACCTGCCGCCTGCTCCGGAACAGACTTCCCAGACCGAGCCGGCCCCACCAACTGCTGATCAGGGGGCTGCGGACGCCGGCGGTGCTGACATCGGAGAGAGGTCGGGGGCTGACGAGGGTGTCGACGCCGCTGGGGCGAGAGAAGAAGGTCGCCAAGATGTTGGGGAACCTATCCCCCGTGAGGACATCCCAGGGGCGGACCCTGCAGCAGACCTGCTGGCTACCTTACCTGCCTACCGGCCTGCCGACCCCGAGGATATGGACGACTCGGACGCGGAGGCGGTCGAGGAGAGCCGGATAACGCGACGCAGGGGGTGGAAGTGCATCCAGCGCTTCCTCAAGCGAGACCCATCGAAGTGGCTGGGGCGTGTGGGATCCCTTCAAACCTGGCTGCGCTTCCTGTGTGTCGGGGGAGCTGATGCTCAACGCCTCCATCTGACGGTCCGTGATTTCATGGCCGAAAAGATGCGTGAGAGCCGCCGGCGTGCCGACGTCGCACAATGTCGGGACATGTCAGAGAGCACGCGGGCGCTCCTCGTGGCGGAGCAGGAAGTCCGGCGTCTCGAAGGGCAGGCGGCAGAGAAGGAGGCCTTCGTCGCAACGTGCACTGAGCTTGTGGAGCAACTAACGGCCCAGCTGGATGACGCCCAGGTACAGCTGACGGAGGCGGGCCAACAGATGGTCACACTTCAAGTCGAGCGGGAGCGCGCACAGGCCAGGATCGACGAACTGCGTGCTGCGACTGCCGACGAGGAGAGGGCACGCAGAGAGCGAGAAGCAACCCTGGAGGCCACCAGCCAAAGGGTAGCGGCGTTAGAAAGACTTATTCAGCACGCTAATCCCTAGGGGCTTTGTTTTTGCCATTTCTAGAACATTTTGCTTCCGCTACTCAATATTTCGATCCATTTGTATGAATCACCATATTTATCTGCATCATTTGGCTTAACATGCTCAACCACAATTCATTGTCTCGCGGGAGCGTTAACCAAGCTTCAGGCATCCGTAATTGGGTCTGGATTTCTAAAGAAAAGAGGGAGGTCATTCCTACTAAAGGAGACCTCAAACCTAATCAATGTATCATCCCCCCAGCTTGTTCCGACACACGAGCGGGACAACGCTAGGGGCGTTGGGATTTTATACGATCATAGGGAAATGAGAAAGGGTGAATCGCGTGTCCCGAATTCAGAAATCCACAACGGTCGGCCTTCCAGGAAATTCCCAAGACGGCAAGCGGACAATGGATCAATCGACCATACTACTGCAATAGACGGACCGAAGGTCATCATTCATATTGCAGGAGGCGGATCACATGTCATCATCAATGCCGCTTTGGGGGTTCCTTCAGGCACAAGGGTGGAAATCCGGATCAACAGGGCATGCGAAGCGTGGGGAGAAGTGATGACTTGTTCGGACAGAATCCAACGCTCCCAAAATTGCGCCATCGTGGGGAAAGCGTATTAGGCGGATGCACTAATCTGGCCGTGAATCACCTCAATTCTCAGACAGAACCTCTTTGACGAGGAAACTGTCGCTTCCCATCATTGCGATGGGGCATCCCGAGCTGGATCGGGGAGAATATCATAATTGCACCACTCTACCAGAAGCCAGACCAGACGGTCAGCGACGAGGAGGGGCGGGACTTAGCGATCCCTGAGGCTGGACCCGAGTCGAGATGCCCAGGCATTCCTACGTACTCCATCAGGCTGGAGATCAAGCCACACGTAGTTCTGAAAGTGCAGTTTAACGTCATGTAGGACGTAGAACCCCGATTGGGGAGATCTTAGTTTAGGGTCGTAGAGCTTGGACCATAGGAGCAGATCTTATTTTAAGGTCTTAGAGCTCGGACCATAGGGGCAGATCATAGTTTAAGGTCTTAGAGCTCAGACCATAGGGAACCTCAAAGTACGCCACATCGTGGTCCTATCCCCTGGATATGCGAAGATGCACTGAGGGATAGTGTCAAGAGTGCCGAGATTTTGCCTGGTCGGAATGGGGGGCGGAAAACGTAATGTGAATCATGCGGCCATTCACTCAAGGACTGGGGGCACCGGCGTAACGATATGGGAGTACTGCCGACCGTGGCAGAAAAGCAGCATCAATATCGCACTGACCGTTGATGGAATGGGGCAAGAAGCGAGCATCAACCGCTCAAGCGCAGGATTCATATCGATTTGCTGCCCGAGGCCCTTGGGGGCACCAGCCCGAGTCGGTGGGAGAGCACTGAGGCATTGTGTCCAGACCGCTCACAGGGGCTCCACCCAGGGCGTAGGCGATGGGTCCGAATGAAAGGGAGCACGAAGCCTGAAAAGTGGAAGGAACCTGACCAAGCTGAACCTGACCCTCCTGGCAATAAACCAGAGTACTCTTGACACCGGTGGACCACTGCAAGGGGTCGCGGGACACGCCTTGAGGGTGAACCGAAGGCGGCGGATTCCCCAGAGAAGGGGGGAATCTCTAAGAGGTGGGGGGATGGACCCGAAGTTTCAAACATCTGGGTGTTCCTACGTATCCCATAAGGATGGGAATCAAGCCACACGTAGTTCTTGAAGCGCAGTGCAACACAATCGGGCACCAGCGCGGGGAGGGGTGCGGGTCTGACCCTCGCACACAGAAGAAGCGGTATTTGATATTTCTTGTTTGTCCTTAAAGGTGGATTGTTTTTCTTTGTGCAGCGACATGCCTGTGATTAAGAAATCCCTGGCGTCGCCACAATAATCAAGCCATGAAAGGCATTGATGAATGACGTGGTTATTAACCAGCGCCCAACGTGAGTGTCCTCTGAATAGAACATCACAATGCAGTGTCGTTTCTCGTCGGGCGGCCAAGACGATCACAGTTTACGGTCGTGTGGTAGGACCAGACAACACAGTTTAAGGTCGTGTGGTTCGGACCATGGAGGAATCCGCTCATTGCGATACGGCGGACCCAGCGGAGGTGGAACATACCCAGCCCTGCGGTCGCGCACGATTCCAGGAGAAGGATCCTGGGATAGGGGCCTGCGTATGTCTATCACCCGAGGGGCAGAGATGCTAGCCTCCAGCTATACTGGGCCCAGAACACAATTTTTCGGGCGACTCCTTCCTCCTTATGGGGACGAGGGTCCAGCTACACATGGCCCTTAGGGAAGACATCAGCATATATCCTTGGTGCTCAGATCGTGAGAGCCTCGAAAGACACCATTACCCTGGTTGGCCTGCCTAACGTGCAAAGGTGTACTGAAGGTCAGTATGAAGAGAGTGTCGAGACTCCACTACAACGCCCAAAGGCAGAGCGTGATGAGGACTGCGCAACCAATTTTCAGAGCCTGAAAGAGCCGACATGGCGATCAAGGATGTCGCTGACCATATTCGCCACACAACATCCGATCGCGTCAGCCTAGGATGGGGCAAGCAAGCGAGCATCAACCTCTCAAGCGCAGGATTCATATCGATTTGCGGCCCAGGACCCGCCGGTAAATCGACCCGGAGCGGTAGGAGAGCACTGAGGCATCGTACCCAAACCGCTAACGAGGATCCCTTTGAGTGAAGGCTCGAACCAGAGGAAGCGCGAGGCCCGACAAGCAACACAGGACTTGTCGGGATTGAATCCGACACTACGGGTCATAGACCGAAGTACCCAAAACATGTTAACAGATCATCGGAAAGGGCCGGAGGACTCACCCTGAGAGCAACCAAAAGACGGAAGATCCCCGTGATCAACCAAGAGACGGGGCTGGACCTGAAACACAAGCGTTCAGGCGGTCCTACGTATCCCATAAGGATGGGAATCAAGCCGCACGTAGTTCTTGAAGTGCAGTTTAGTGTCATGCGGGACGAATAAGGAAAGGGGGAGCGGAAGGCATCCCCAACCGTGGGGGGCGTACAACGTGGCGAGCAAATAGCCCTGCGTTCACACCATACGCCGCATACCCAGAGGCAACTGGGCCAAGGGCCCGAGATGGGATGGAAATTCCCGAAGGATGGGGATGGGCCTGAAACATGAATGTTCAGGCAGTCCTACATATCCCATAAGGATGGGAATCAAGCCGCACGTAGTTCTTGAGGGGAAGTTTAACGTCATGCAGGACGAAGACGCTTGGCAGTTTAACGTCTTGCAGCGCGGACGTGGTACAATTTAACGTCATGTTGGACGAATGCTGAACAGTTTAACGTCTTGTAGCTTGGACGAAGTGCACTTAGGCAAAGTACTGCTTGAGGAACCTAGCGTTGGTGGGAGGAGTGACACGCTCACCATCCATAGTCGCTAGGGAGTACGCGCCATTGGGATAGACCTTGTGGACAACAAAAGGTCCCTCCCACTTGGGCTCTAACTTGGGCAGCTTCCTGTCGGGGATCATTGGTGCTCTTAGGGATAATACCAGGTCACCCTGCAGGAAGGAGCGGAGGCGAACCTTCTTATTGAAAGCTCGATCCATTCTGCTCTGATGCCTCTCCAAGTTGTGCAAAGCGCGAAGTCTTTTCTCATCCAGTGCTTCCAACTCGACTAGACGGGCTTCAGCAGCTCTGTCCGGCGCTTGCTGGTCGTAGACCGCAGTGCGCAAGGACGGTAACTGGATCTCGATGGGCAGGACGGCCTCAGCTCCATACACCAGGGAATAAGGGGTCATCTAGGTGGAATTGCGAGTCGTCATCCGATAAGCCCAGAGGGCATTGGGGAGCTTGTCCGACCAACTCTTCTTGTTCTGACCAACCATCTTTTGCAGAATGTTAGAGAGGGTTTTGTTAAACGCCTCAATCTGTCCATTTGCTTGTGCATGATAGCGAGATGTATGGTTCGAGCGAATGTTGTACTTGGCGTACAACTTCTTCAACTCGGCTGCTCGGAAATTGGCTCCGTTATCCGTGAGGATAGCGTGAGGCACTCCAAATCGGTAAATGATGTTGGAGGTCACGAAGTCAGCGATCGAACAGGATTTGACCTCTCTGAGCGGAATCGCCTCTGCCCATTTGGAGAAGAAGTCTGTGGCGGTCAGAATGAACCGGCACTGGCGAGCTGTCGCCGGCGGGTAAGGTCCCACAACGTCCAGACCCCAGACTGCAAAGGGCCAAGAATACCTGGTGGTATGGAGAGGCTCCGGCGGCCGATGCACAAAGTTCGCATGAACCTGGCACGCATGGCACCTCCTGGCATACTCGATGCAGTCATGGATCATGGAGGGCCAGAAGTATCCCAACATCCGAATCTGGTGGGAAAGCTTCGGCCCAGTCTGATGGGCACCGCATGAACCAGCATGAACCTCTTGCATGACTCGTGGGATCTCAACTCCATGAAGGTAGCGGAGGAGAACACCATCAAATCCGCTTCTATAGAGGATCTTCTCCAGGCCGGGACTGCTCTGGAGGACAAACTGCGATGCGCGGCGTCGAACTCGCTCGCGCTCGGCCTGATCCGACGGGAGAATGCCATGTTGGAGGTACTCAACCAAAGGCGTCCTCCAATCAGGGGCTGGTTCGACTGCCATATCTGGGGTACTCGGGGCTCCAGGCATAGGGGCAACCGTGGTGAGATTACTTACCGACGGGCCGCGATCTCCCTCCGGGATAACGGGAGCGATGAGCCTTCGGTGCGTCACGCGGATGATTAGGTTGTCCTGTTCAGGCTCTGCAAGTGACGCAGCAAAGCTGGCCAAAGCATCTGCTCGACCGTTCTGCGACCGGGGAACATGGACAATTTCCGGCCGAGAAGGGAACTGGGCCATCAGAAGGAGGGTGCACTCCAGCAATGGCACAAGTTCCGGCTTCCTGACAACATAGTCGCCATTGATCTGCTTAACGACCAGCTCAGAGTCCCCTTTCACACACAGATGGGGCACGTCGATCTCGAGAGCCAACTCGAGGCCGGTGATGAGGGCATGGTATTCCGCCTCATTGTTGGTACAACCCTCTAACAACAGGAAAGAGTATGGCAGCACGGCTTGCTCCGGGGTAATGAAGACGATACCCAAGCCCACTCTGTTGAGCTTAGGATTATCGAGTCTTCTACCGGTGGGGCTCCGGGAGGCACCGTCAAAGTGCATCTGCCAGCATGGATCGACTCCATCGACCGAGAGAATGGCCTCATCAGGAAATCCTAGATCCAGCGGCTGATCCGCGGAGGTCGGGTGAGCAGCCAGAAAGTCTGCCAATGCTTGCCCTTTGATGGCCTTCTGAGACACATACCTGATGTCGAATTGTTGGAGAATCACATCCCATCGCGCTAGACGACCAGTCAACATAGGCCGGCTCAGGATATATTTCAACGAGTCTACCCGAGAAACCAACTGTACCTCGTGGTGCTGCAAGTAGTGCCGTAATTTCTGTATGGCAAATACGAGCGCCAGGCAGCTCTTCTCGATGGGGGAATACCTGACTTCCGCATCGAGGAGCATGCGACTGAGGTAATAGAGGCTATTCTCTGTTCCCTCGTTGTTCTTCTGGGCGAGAAGGGCACCCAGGGACCGTTCCAGGGCGGTCACATAGAGGACCAGCGGCTTCCCGGATACAGGCAGCATCAGAACCGGAGGTTGAAGCAAGTACTGCTTGATTTCCTCGAAGGCGGTCTGACACACTTTATCCCATACATAGGTGGCACCTTTCTTCATGAGCCGAGAAAAGGGCTTACACTTGCCGGCCAGATTTGCGATGAATCGGCGTATATAGGCTAAGTGGCCTTGGAACCCTTGCAGTTCCAGGATGTTACCTAGGGGAGGCATCTGGCTAATCGCCTTGATCTTCTCTGGGTCGATCTCAATACCCCGGTATATTACCACAAATCCAAGGAACTTTCCGGAGGTGACCCCGAAGGCACACTTCAACGGGTTCATCTTCAGGCAGCGAGACCGGAGGAAGCCGAACACTTTCTCAAGATCTTTGAGATGGACCTGACGCTGGCACGATTTGACCACCAAGTCGTCGATGTAGCATTCCACCAGTGTGCCGAGAATTGGCTTGAATATGCGGTGCATCGCCCGTTGATAGGTGGCACCTGCATTCTTCAGGCCGAAGGGCATGACCTGGTAACAAAAGATACCTTGGGGGGCCCTGAAGGCAGTGAACTCCTCATCCTCAGGGGCCATCCGGATTTGGTTGTATCCGGAGTATCCATCCATGAAGGAGAGGGCCTGGAACCCTGCCATGGTGTCAATCAACAGTTCTGTCACCGGAAGGGGAAAATCATCCTTCGGACAGTGGCGGTTGAGATCGCGGAAGTCGATGCAGACTCTGATCTGCCCGTTCTTCTTCCTGACCGGCACAATGTTGGCCAGCCATTTGGGGTACTGAACTTCCCTCACGAAGTTGGCTTTGATAAGCTTGTCAACTTCGGCCTCAACCATGGCACCGTGGAATGGGTGCATCTTCCTGGGAGGCTGCTTGAACCCGCGATGGTTCGCCGGGAGACCAAGGCGGTGGACGGCTACCTGAGGATCTAGCCCTGGCATCTCGTCATAGCCCCAAGCGAACACATCACGGTGCTGGCTGAGGAAGTCCACGTACTGCTGCCGCTCCTCAGAGGGCATGGCGGCACTGACCAATGTGGGTCTTGGATCTGCTTCGGTTCCAAGGTTCACCTGCACTAACTCATCGACCGTGGCGGAGACGCCCTCGTCAAAGGTTGGGGGTGCGTCTTCCACGTCCTCTCCACTTGGGGAGGGATCGTCCACGAGAGAGACTGCGTTGGAAACTGCATTGGGGCTACCAGATCCTGCTGGGCCGCTGATGCTGGCATGGCCGGTCGCGGTCATCTCATCAGGAGACTCACAGGCCGTCGAGACCATGGCTACGTCCAACCGATGGATCGGGAGGACGTAAGCGTCATCCAAACTTTCCCAGGGATCACTCGCAACAGCGACAGGCTCGACCTCACCTGCCAGGATCTGCTTATCCTTGCTCTTGTAATAGTCCGCGTCCAGATAGCGGGCTTCACATGAGGCAAAAGGAGAGGCATCTCCCTTAAGCACGCCTACTCGACCATTAAGGGAGTATTTAAGGCATTGGTGGTATGACGAGGGAACCGCCGCATGAAGGTGGAGCCATGGTCTTCCCATCAATGCATTATACGCAGTGTCTTGAGAGACTACCATGAATTCGGTGTTGGAAACCAAGTCACCGAACTGGGTCTTCAAACGTATCTTGCCGACCGGAGTTTGCTCGGTGCGGTCGTACCCCTGGATCCTGAGGTCGGAGGGAATCAAGTCATCCTCAGACAACCCCAATATCCGGAGCGTCCGAGTGGGAATCAAGTTAATCCCGGACCCCGTGTCGACAAGACAGCGCCGGACTTCAAGGCCATTGAACTGGCCAGTAACATACAACGGACGAATGTGTCCCTATATAGGAGGGTCTTCATCCTTACCAGAGAACGAGATAACTGCCTGACATTCGGCGTCCTCAATCGTTTCGGCGTGAAAGGCCTCTGCAGCCGCAACCTCTATCTCAAACTGGAGGGGGCTCTTCAGGGCTTCAGCGAGCGCCTCGCGCATCTCAGGTGACATGCGCAGAGTCTCAAGGATGGAGAGCCTTGCTGGGATGTCGGCCAAGTGCTTCAGGACATCATACTTTTTGGCCAAGCGCGAGCCCCTGGTTGCAGGAGGTTGCATTGTGGTTGGAGGCATGACGGGCCTTGCCGGTTGGGCCGGCGTCCGACTGGTGCTTGGCGCATCTTGCTGTTCATTGGTTGAAGCCCGGGAAGTGGTCACCGTACTGGGGCCAGGAGGCCGGGATGGACTCGTGGCAGGACGGAGCTGGTCGCGGCGTGGCTGAGGCGGTTCTGCCTGGTCCCACACCACAAACAGTGGCGGAGGTGGATCCTTCATCCCCGGATGGGGGGGCTGCGCGCGCTAAGCTCGGTTTTGAGCCTGCTGCCTAGTCTTAGTGGCGTGCACGTCCTGGCTGGAGGTACCAACTGTCGTGCCCCAGCGACTCCTGTTGTTGCGGTTCCTCCGACGGTGGCGACGACCGGGGACACTAGGGAGGTCCACCTGGTGTTCTTCAACGTCGGGAACTGAAAAGGGATTTACCAGCTCGACGGTATTAACCGAAGCGTACCCAATACTGTCATCGGACGAATCATTCATCACCGGGCGGATCTGAGGAGGGACCCCCATCTCCGGGGGCATGAAATCGCCGAGAGTGCGGGATAGTGGCGGAACTGGCGGGGCGCGCTCTTCCTTCTTGCGCCGCCGCCATTTGCTCTTCTCGGAGGAGGCAGGCTGGGACGACGATGCCGAAGCAGCACCCGCAGATTCTGGGGGCTCAGGCTGATTCAAGCGCGCACGGATGATTCCATGGGCGCGAATGATCGTCTTGCGGGCCATCCAGTTTTTATACTTCTGGGATCCGCGGTCGGAGACCAGCTGCCATTCGTCCTCATTGCCGCTATCGTCATCTGATCCCACGAACACGCCCGCCACTTGTGATGGAGCTGGGCCCAACCTGATTACACTATTGTTAATCTGGTCTTGGAGCCAGTCCTTAAACACGTAGCACCGCCGGATGATGTGCCCCAGGGCCCGATGGTAAGGGCAGTAGCGGGGGTTATCCGTGAGATGTGCCTCCTCCGGCCTCCAACACTCAGGCAGTCGCACAATCCTCTGCTCCAGGGCACTCCGGAAATAACCGGGGACCTGATCCTCGTGAAATGAGTAAGTCAGGTATCGCGGGCCCCTGGGAGCGTGGTCTTGACGAGGAGCTGGAGGGGCCTGCCGAGGAGGTGGACCCTGATTATCTCGCCCGGGTTGTGGCGGTACATTACGCGGAGGGGCCGGCCGGTTCTGGGGCTGCCGCTGCTGGGCCGGGAACTGAGCCCGTGGAGGCGGATTCTTGTGAGGCTGTGGAGCTGGCCTCGCCAACAGCAGATCCAACGGCCTGGGGGCCTCTATCTGGGCAACAGCAGGGGGCTCAGCCCTGCTGACTCTCCTTGCAGGAATCATAGGAGGCAGCGGGTGTGCCTGACTGGCCTGTTGCAGGGCTTCCTCAAGACGTTGAGCTTTGTCTGAGAAGTCCCTGAACCCTCCGGGGTAATTCTGAGTGATCAAGGAAGGGACCAGCTCGGTCTTGACGTTCCCGACGCACATTGTCAGCAACTGCTCCTGAGTCAATGGCATGTCAAGGGAATACGTGAGACCCTTCCATCGGGCGACGAAATCCGCGACTCGCTCATCAGGCCTCTGCTTGCACTTGAAGAGGTCTGCGATACTCGTCTTCCGGGTTGTGGAACTGAACTGGTAGAGGAACTGTCTACGAAGGTCCTCCCAGCTAGTTATCGACCCGACGGGGAGCTGGCTGTAACAGACAAATGTTGGCCCTTCCAGCGTCTGGACAAAGCAGCGAAGCTTAGCGGCCTCTTGCTGCGCCGGAGTTCCCAACATAGGCCCGCACCTCGAGTTGAAATGGTCCAAATGCTGTGGCGGATCTCCAGTCCCGTTGAAGGGGGCGAAAGTGGGATTCCCGAATCCCGGAGGTGCCGGCATGTCATCCACCCATGCTGGGTATGGCTTGCCGTCCGGTGGGATCGCCACTTGCCGAGTCTCCAAGGCTTCCAAGCGGGCGATGAGTGCCGCCATCGGATCGTCCGGACATGGGTTCCAGTCCTGGCGAGGATCTCTAACCACGAGCGCGTTGCATGGCCCTTCAATCGGGTCGTCGACCGGGTCGTCGAACTCGGCAGCTCGTGGGATGGCGGGCGGAGCGGCCCTTGGGGCAGCGGGAGGAATCCGAGCGGGGTCTCTCTGGTAGTCACACCGCTCGGGAGGGTGTGGTGAAACATACCGCGCCCTCTTTCCATAGGCAATGGCCTCCCTCCTGTCGGCGAACACGGCATAATCACGGTTGCTCGGGAGAGTCTCGTCGAGGGGTGGTTGTTCCTGTCCCTGCTGTCCTGGCCTAGGATCACCGTACTCAGGCCGCCGTTCTGCAGCGCGCTCGGCGAGGAGCTGTTCAACTAGCTTCTTCTTCACGGCGAGCTGTTGACGTAGCGTAGCCTTCTCGGGATCCTCGTCTGCCCTCTGCATGGAGACAGACGGGTCGGCGGGCTTTATAGCCTTGCCGTGCTCTTTACCTTTGCTGACGTTTCGGCTCAACGTCAGTGCTTCAGTGGGTGCGGGGAGACCCAGGAGGCTCCTCTGGTGACGAGTAACCCTCACTGACGGATCCAACGATGGCTTGTATTCGGGGGGAGAGCCCCCACCGAGAAGTTCCAAGTCGTTCCCCTCTCCCGACAGGTCAGCCATATTGACCGTTTCCGTCCCTGGGGATATACCCTCAGGGCCACCCAGCGAATCGGGCTGTCGGTGAATCGCACTGAAGCGTAGGGCAGCGTACTGCCCCCATCCACGGATATACACGTGGGGAGTGGCTTCCTCGATAACCTTGCGGAGTACTTGAAAACACTCAACGCATCATTGTTGGAGGGCCTCGTGGTACTCAAATGACCCGGGGTGCCGAACCGCGGGGAGCGTGGCCAGGTCAATTTGATGGCACTGCTCACCAATATCCTCCAGGTGCACTTGACACCTGGGATATGGAATTTGTAGGTGGTGAAGATGGGAGTGAGTCTCCCGGAGAGTTCGGCGGAAGCATTCGAACTCATCCGGGGTGAGTGATTCGGGTGCATCAAAGCCCGGTCCTGCGACTGGCCAAAACTTCTCAGGGAAGTGGCCCTCTACAAGGACGGTCCAGAAGCTCCACGACTCAAACTCGGGACCCAGGTCTCCTTGGTCCTCTTCAACGACTGGGAATGGACGGGGAACCGGTAGTGGTGCCGAGGCGGGCCGCTGGGCCGGCGGGCTGGCCGGCGGTGAATACGGCGAGCAGGCCGATTGACCTCCATATCCCGGGCCGCCCTCTGAGGGTGGCGGTGTCCCAGCTACCACATCACGATAGGACGGGCCGGCGAGCGAACATCCTGCCGTAGCGTCGGTGCTCGCCGAGGGTGCACTGGATCGTGGTTCGACCATCGGTCCCCAGAAAAAGTCTCCGGCTTCTCCGATCGAGGCAGAAGGCGCTTCCGGAGGGGCCGGTACCAACCGCAAGCTTGATCCTTGGGGGTCTACCAGGCCCTCGCTACTCCGGATATACCTTCGGAGAGAAGCGGGGATCATATCGATCTCGCTCTCGGGAAGTACGAGGCTGACGTGCCGCATTCCTACCCCTGCCCCTGACTGGCGGGATTGGGGGGAGGGCTCTGTCGCCGAATCATACTCCGCCTATGTATCAGAGAAACAAACCGGTCGGATCTCTGTCCGGAATTCCGTAACATTCCTCCCTCTACGTCGACGCCTCGCCTTCCTTCCCCTGGGTGGTTCTTCGGGGCATGGCTGATCTCTGTCCTGGCATCCTCTGGCCGCACCGTTTCTGGGGCCAAGAGGACTGGAAACCAAGGTGCGAGGCGCACCGGGACAGATATCGAAGGGGACGCGGGGAGAGATGATTCCAGGCATGCCTCCGGGCCGGGATCGGAAGGTGGGATGACCCATGCCTCTTGGATCGGCCACACGGAGTAGACCCTACTGGTGAATAGCGCTGCCGCGAGGTGGTCCGCGGGGGCTATTGCTTGTACCAACAACCGGGAGAGTCAACCCAACCTGCCTCTGGGGCGGTCGGGGCCTCGATCCAGGTCGGGCATAGAAGTTCCCCTGCTCAGGATGCGCAGGGGCCTGGTGACTGGAGCCAGCAGTGGCTTGGGCCAATGCGGCTGCCGTTGCTAGGGCCCCAAGGTGGGCGTCCTCTTCCGCTCGTGCCCGACGTTGGCGTCGGGATAGACGAGTCAGGATCAGCGGTGCAGGCAGGTGGAGAGCCCGTTCTTCGACTTGAGAGGCCTGGCGGCGATGTCGGCGTGGCCTAGAAGGAGCCCTGATCGCGGATCCCTGGAGCGAATCTCGGATAGGGTGGTCCCGGGCGTCTTCCACCTCATCCGCATAGGGAAGAGAGCTGTCGGAGCGTTCCGGGGATAAACTCCCGAAGCGGTTGGACGTCGAGGTAGGCAGCGGTGCCTCCCTACGCGGCCCTCGGGGGCGGCGTTGGTGGCGAGGTGCAGCTTCCTCGAGGTCTAGCTGAGCCATGTCCCTGGTGGGGATGACTCCCTCTTCCTCATATCTCCGCACCAAGTTGTTGATCACCCTTCTCTGGATGACCTCCGAGGGGGAGAGAGGGCGTGGTTGTCCCGCAGTTGCGGCTGCTGGGACGGCTGTGGAACGGGCGGGACCGCGCGGAGTAGCCGCGTCGGTGTTTCCCCTACCCCTGCGCCAGTGGGCGGGCGGTGATCGGGCATTGGATCGGACGACCTGATTTTTGAAGATAGGGAGAAGAACCCATTAAAACTGATAGGAAAAGGAATCGACTACCAATCATTAGTGCCACAACTTCTTGCGTGGGGGAAACCCAGGACATCGACGTCGTGAGACGGAGTGCCCGATTTCCCCTCCCAGTCCCTGGCGGGTCCCGTGCCCCGGCGCAGAATGCTCGGCCGGGCAACATGCCAATCTTCCAACACCTCTGAAAGCTATCGGTCTTCGTATTGAGGAGAAGAGATTCACGTCGGGTTCACCATTTTTCTGTTTCGGTGCGGATGTGCGCCAGGTTTCTGTTCCGACGTTGTTCCGCCAGGACGCGTTCGCGCGTGCGCCCGTCGACCTGAGGGGATAGGCGCGTGGCTTGTGGCCCCGCAGTTCTGCTTTCCAAAGGCGGGCGGCATCCGTCCCTTATTCAGGGGAGTCTGCTCCTTGATCGAAACCGGGATGATGGGATGTCGGCTCCTCCTCCCGTGGACGTCTCCTCGGAACTCGTTGCCTAATCCGGGTCTCCCTCATAGATTTAAGACGTGCTCGTGAATCTCGTTCCCGGCGCCATGTCTCCATGGAGACCGGTTAATTACGCTGCTTCTGCCCGGACGCTCCAAGGGGTCTGGTCGGGGCAGCAACCTGCGGTGAGGAGACCGGGTAGCTCTGGGTGTTGGGGGCGTGTCTTAACACTGCGACTCTGCATGTCTGCCTTCCGTCCCTAATAGGGCTTCTCGAAGGCGTGATGGCCTGAGGCATCCCGCGCTAGGTGCGGGGAACTGTGTTACCTGAGGTTTTCCTCAGCTTCCCATGTTTAACACGGGGTATGCCGCGAGTTTAACGTCCAGCGGGGACGGCATCGGACTGATCAACACGAGAATTGGATCAGATGACAGAACCCCTTGCGAGGAACCTCCGACGCTGGGACCAGCACATGGGCGGCTTCCCGAGTGAAGTGGAGTGGAATGAAGTGGCATGACCCCACCGGGATGTGGCGGCCTGGGTAAGGATCAGGATGGATGATGGAGTGAAGAGCTTGGACCCCGTAGGGGCTTCCTACGTACCACGCGTTGGCGCGGATCAAAGTCAGCGTAGTTCGGGTATACAGTTTAACGTCATGATGGACGTCGGCAAGCCGACTCACGAAGAGATCGAGGCCGCCGGGCAGAGGATCGAACCGAACCACCTCGCACAGAGGGGGATGGAATGGCCGGGTGGATTACAGTTTCACGTCATGCTGGACGTTGAAAGGAAAAAATAGAAAAAGGCAGTGGGGAAGCACAATGGAGATACACACGTGCAGTCTCCCACAGGGGCGGATTCATAGGTGAATCGACGCGAGTGTGAACCCAGGAGGGGTCCACTGATGGATGAACCGACGTGAATACGACCGGGACGACCAGGTGGTGGGCTTGAACCTCGGAGAGGCTTCCTACGTACCCTGTTTAGAAGACAGGGATCAAAGTCCACGTAGTTCGTTCTGTCAGGACTTACGCACTGAGGCGGCCCGGATGCGGAAAAACTCAGTCGGAGAGGGACTTGGGCCGAAGTTAAGAGACCTCGATCCCTGTCACGCCCTCCACTGGTTTCGACAGTGGGGAATCACAATGGAGATACACACGTGCAGTCTCCCACAAGGGCGGATTCATAGGTGAATCGACGCAAGTGTGAACCTGGGAGGGTTCCACTGATGGACGAACCGACGTGAATACGACCGGGACGACCAGGTGGTGGGCTTGAACCTCGGAGAGGCTTCCTACGTACCCTGTTTAGAAGACAGGGATCAAAGTCCACGTAGTTCGTTCTGTTCGTAACACTCTACCCCCGTGGGCGAAGGCCACCCCAATCCCGACATCCCTGCAGAGACGCGCGGGTGGGGGCCACATCCAAACCGGGAGGACCCTGCGTGCGAGACACGGGATCGGGTGATGCGGACGGTTTAACGTCTTGCCGGACGAAGTACAGTTTAACGTCGTGTGTTGAGGACGAAGCGGACGGTTTAACGTCTTGTCGGACGAAGTACAGTTTAACGTTGTGTGTTGAGGACGAAGATGCTTGGCAGTTTAACGTCTTGCGGCGCGGACGTGGTACAGTTTAACGTCATGTTGGACGAAACACTTGGCATTTTAACGTCTTGCAGCACGGACGAGGATGCTTGGCAGTTTAACGTCTTGTCGCACGGACGAGGATGCTTGGCAGTTTAACGTCTTGTCGCACGGACGATGGAGGCTAGGCAGTTTAGCGTCGTGCAGCTTGGACGTAGATGGCGCCGCCGAGGGGTCCGTGTCACTTCGCGCAAGCCTAGAGGGCCGCACGGGAAGACAACGCACAGTGCGGGCACCCGGGATGAAGATCATCGGGCGCCACGCAGGCGGGTACCCTCAGGGGGTCCAAGGGGGCGACCTCGGCGGATTGCGCGCAAAGAGAAGCTAGGCGCACAATACCGCGGGTCGGCGCGCAAATGGGCGTGCTGGCGCGCAACTGAGCCAGCGCTTTGCGCGCGGAAGGTAGAGATTGTGCGCACCGGGCTTCGGATAGCGCGCGGGGGAAACGGCTCATTCTTTAATGAATGGCCACTTTAAAACGGGGGGTGCGCGCAATCGGGAAGGATTGCGTGCACCCCATGGGCAATTGCGCGCAAGAGGCTTCTTTTGCGCGCGAATGCCTTTGGGTGAAGAATTATTCAAAGGAAAGGAGCCAAAGGGATTGCGCGCGAAGGCGAACCCCGAGGCTTTCTTGCGCGAAAGAAAGGAGGTTACCTGAAGATCGACATTGCGCGCGGAAGGGGTTGGATTGCGCGAACGAGCGACTCTTCGAATTCTGGCAAACTTTAAAACGTCGGGGGTCGCCTTATATTTATAGGCAACCCCGGGCGCGGAATCCGGATCGCGGGCGCGGAATTCTCTTCGCGGGCGCGGAATCGGGCCCGGCGCGCAAGGGAGTCGCACGGGTCACGGGCGCGCAAAATTGCGCGCCGGCCCAGCGCATTGCGCGCATCCCGGGAGGTTTGCGCGCGGCTCGTCAACTTTGCGCGCGGGTCTCCAAAATTCCGTGCATGGCCTCCGGGCCCTCCGAAACATGCTTCCGACTCCAAATATGACCTCGCTTTCCGCATCCGGAGCTTTGGTTGGGAACAACAGACTTCTCCGGCATCTACAGTCGCATTGTCGATTTCCGGGTTCGACATTCTTCACGTTCTTCACAAAGGAGAATGAAGGTTCAAGGATCCTCTCTCAACGAGTAATCCTCCAAAAGATAGGTTGGTTTTATTTTATTATTATGCCAAAACACGAAAAGGGGGTAAGTAACGACCCATGAATTTGTTAAATTAATTAAACGAAAGAAACAACTCATTTAATTTACGAAATAAACCGCCCAATTAAATGGTCTGTTAAGAATTTAAGTAAACGCGTCAGTTGACTTTCATAATGACGGGTTTTCGCGGGTGCGTTACTTAGCGGAAAGAAACGGCGGGGCTCATGCAGGCCCCACCTCACAAATATCCTACCAAGAGGGTAGGATATTTCTGGATAGTCCCCTATCCGGTTCAACTCAGTTTAAGCTGCTTTTAAGTGGCTTTAAGTGGCTTCTAAGTGGCTTAAGTGAAATAAAATAAAGTTGTCAAAAAATTGTTTTATTTCTTAACCTTAAGCCCGAAAAATTAAAAACCACACCTGAGAAAACGCAACTCCGGAAGAGGCGTTTCTAAGTGAATACCGGCGCTGCGATTTCATCGGTGCCCTCAGAATTCGATTCTGGGCACCGGTTCAAAAGTTAGAAAAACTTTCTCGTCTGTTCACTGAACGTGCCCGAGCCAAACTTCGGAAAATGATTCCGGGCACACCGGGCCTCGGAATCAGGTGCCGTCAGAAACTGCGCTCTTGTAAAATTCCAAAGAAAATTAAAAAAAAAAATTCCTTGAAATTTACGGGTCTTTACATATTTCAACCAGGCCTCATACACGCAGCATGAATACCCACCACATATTCCCTTAAATCATCCCAAAACACCCTTTCAATAAAAAAACCTCTTTATTGAGGACAATTTTTATCAGAACCATTTCAATTCCAAACCATTTCATTTCCAAACCATTTCAATAAAACTCCATTTTATTGAAAACCAATTCCATCAAAACTATTTCAATATCAAACCATTCCAATAAAACACCATTTTTATTGAAAACCCAAATTTCATCAAACCATTTACAATATCCGCAAATCCATTATTTAAAATGAACATTTTAAATTCAAACAGCCAAATCACTTTGCACAACAATTCCACAAGATATTAAGATTTCATCAAAACCATAAATCATCACTAAAGAAGATTTATTCCATGCTTTTCACAATCAAATCCATTCAAACAAACCAATTTGAAACTAATCCAATCAATTCTAAAAAGAGGAGTCGAGAACGAAGCTACCTACCTCAAAGGTTTTCACGAAAACCCTAATAAATGGAGAACGCACCAGAAAACCGGGATGATTCTTCAAAAAACCATCGTAGATCTCTTCTCCTTGAAATATCATGACCAAATATCATAATATTTGGCATCCACACAGTTATATCTACCCATAACGGGCATAGATATATTAAACAAAGAGAAGAGGAGATGTAGATATAAGTTGATCTAAGAAACAGAACAAGAACGAAGAAGAAAGATCACTTACCTCAAGAATTCAGATTCGATTCTCCAAGAGAAGCCTTCAGATCACCTCCAAAAAGCTTGGGAGAGGTTTTACAACCTTCAAGAGAGAGAAATCCCATGTTAGGGCCGCTTAAGAGAAATAAAGGCACTTAGAGGAAAAAATGAATGAGATAAACTTTTATAGGATCTCATTTATGTGGCTGCATGGTTTTCTCACACGGTTAGACAAACCGTGCGCTAACCATGCGTTAGCCACTACCTCAACAGACCCTTCACACATGGTTTGGCTGCACGGTTAGACAAACCGTGCGTCTCCCGTGTGTGAGATACGACTCCAAGACCATTTACGCAAGGTTTTACCGCACGATTTAGACATCTCGTGTGCCACCCGTGTGACTTCCCCTTTTCCTTAAAACCTCAATCAAAGGTCTCTTGACTCTCCCATTCATCACCCTTAACTTTTATAACCATTAAAATCATTAAGTAAGGGTTACATACAAAAAACCAGGGTTAATACATTCTCCCGACCATTGGCCTTTCCATCCTCAAAAAGTAGAAAACCCTCACAAAAAAGAAAGAGTTCTGGCCACTGCTCTTTCATTTCCTTTTCACGTTCCCAAGTCTCTTACTGAATCAGACCATGCTACCATAAAACCCACACTAGACCAATTCTTTTTACAGGCAAGACAATCTCTTGCCTATCCACAATCCGTACAGGGATATGTATCAATGACGTATATAGCTCTAGGTCAACGTGATCCCATCTGATCACACGGTCAAGATCAGACCGATACTTTTTCAACTACGATACATGGAATAAATTATGCACTAAACTGAACCATGGTGGTAATGCCAACTGATATTCCACCTCTCCAACCCATTCCAGCATATCAAAAGGGCCAATGTATCTTGGAGATAACTTTCCCTACTTCCTGAAACGATGATTTCCAAGCCTAAGAGAGATTCTCAAGAAGACGTGTTCACCCACAATGAACGACAATGGTCTCCGATGGGGATCTGCATAAGATTTCTGATGACTCTGTGCTATCTCCATCCTCTTTCTAATCAACTGGAATTTCCCTGTTATTTCCTGGACAAGGCTCGGCCCAACTAGTGAAGTTTCACCTGTTTACACCCAGCATAGTGGAGAATGACAAGGACGCCTATACAATGATTCAAACGGAGCCATTCGTATTGAGGCTTGATAGATCTTATTCTATGAGAAATCCACTCTCGGTATATGCTCCTCCCATGAGCCACCAAAATCCATTACACAAGCCCGAAACATTTCTTCCAATGTTTTTATTGTCCGCTCGGATTGCCTATCCGTCTGGGAATGATACGCAGTGCTCATAGTCAATTGAGTTCCAAGGGCTTGCTGTAATGATTTCCAGAAACGAGATGTGAACCTTGGGTCTCTATCAGAGGCTATAGTCCCTGGTACACCATTCCTATATACCACTTTTCATATATATATTTTTGAAAGTTCTTCCATAGTATGGGTTTCACGAATAGGGATGAAATGGGCCGACTTAGATGATCCACTATCACCCAAATGGCATCATGTTTCTGGACCACTCTTGGAAGAAATGTAACAAAATACATTGCTATTTGATCCCATTTCCACACTAGGATAAGTAATTATTGTTACATATTGTCCGGTCTCTGATGCTCTTCTTTGACCCGCGGACAAGTTAAGCACCGTGAGACAAACTCAACCACATTCTTTTTCGTGTCGCTCCACAAAAACTGCCCCTTCAAGTCCTTATACATCTTCTGTGTACCTAGGAGTACATCCAATCTAGAATGGTGGTAAGAATGATGGATTTGTTCCCGATGAACCATAGGTACAACCATCTGATCTCGGAAACACAACACTAAACCCCCATCAAGTTTCCATCCATCAATCATGTCCCTACCATTGAGTTTTGAACTTACAACAAAAAATTCTAAATTAAGAGTTTGTACTTCTTTGATCATATTTATTATATCAGGAACAATTGTAGATGAAATGAAAACTTTAACATCACCTCGGTCTTCGCATTATACATGCATGTCGGCTAAGACCGACATCAACTGCCATTCATCTGATGCTTCTTTTACTAGTTGAGCATATAAATTTCTACACAATGCATCCACAACTGAATTTTCTTTTCCTGGTGTGTCCATAAAATCAGTGACAAAAATTTGGAGATACTACGTCCAAATCCTTTTCCTTAGATTCAAATCTCACTATGAGAAAATGTGTTTCAAGCTTTTGTGATCCGTAAAAATAGTAAATTTCTCACCAAAGAGATATTGTCTCCATGTTTTCAAAGCATGGACGATAGTAGGCAACACCAAATCATGTGTTGGGTAATTATTCTCATGCACCGTCAACAAACATGAACCATAAGAAACCACGTGATCTCTTTGCATGAGAACGCAACCCAACCCTAATCCTGAAGCATCACAATACACCACATCCCCTGCCCTGATTCTGGCAAGATCCAGATAGGTGCTGATGTGAGGAGACTTACAGTTTCATATGCCTTCTTCACGAAAAAAACTGGTGCTTCCCTAGGATATATACTTGGTTAAATGAAACCCATTCTTCCCAGCTCCTCTAACTGCACTTTCAATTCCCATAACATTGTTGGTTTTTTTCGGTAAGACAGAAGTGATATAAGACTGGTCCCTGGGAGGAGATCAATTGTAAACTGCACATCTCTTATAGGAGGTAACCCATAGAATACTTCAGGAAAAACATCCATGACCAATCCACCACTGCAAGAATAACACTATGCTTAACACCCTTTACCAATTCCAATGACAACACTACCAACTGAAACGATAACGTGTCCACTGCTGGTGCCAACAAACCTGTTACATGCTGCCTTTCATGCATTTCTCCTCTAAAGAGATGTCTAATTCTATCGTGTGTCGTAAAATCTAATGTTTGTGCATTAAAGTCAATATAGGACTTAAAATCCCCCACCCAATCCATTACCAGGATTATGTCATACCCATCCATCTCAAGAACTGAGAAAATATCCATTAGCTCAAACTCTCCCACAACGATACAACATGCTCTACACAAGAAGGCTCGACGATCTCTTCGACCTAGAGAAGTTGAAGTTTCAAAACTGAAGGCTTTATTTATACCCTTAAACCGAGAAACTCAAACACACATACAAAAATAAAAGAGTGTGAAGTGACATTTTGAAACAATACTTGCAAGAAGGAAGAATTAAAAAAGAATAGTACTTGGCACCATGGATGGTCCCAACTGTTCATCCACCAGATCTTGCTCAGCTCCAAACAATTCCTTGGTGGCCACACATTGCTCTTTATTGATCTACCATCAGATTATGTGTCGTACTCTGGCACTGTGAATAAGTGTCCCTCCCCTGATTGAACCCAACATTAGAGTTCCTACTATTCCCTATGTGTACCACCATGCTTCCTTCGCCTGAAGCTCCCAATTGATCCCGCTCAACCCCCGATGCTCGATTAACCATCTCTGTGTAATCACTGATACACAACACTAACATTTTGAATGGATCTCTTACCTTAACCCCACTTCAATGAGATTTTCATTCAACGTTGGATACCCTCCACCTCAGGAGGAAACCTCATGAAGCTCATAAACATAGTTGCATACTCCATCACTGACATATGCTATTTCATCAGACTGAAGAAATCAGTTGTGCGCTGAATTCTGAACGTATATGGGTAGAATTTTTTATTAAACAATTCCTCAAAACCCTTCCCACGTCATACCCTAGTTTATTTCTGCTTGGACTACCAAATACAACCACTAAAGAGAAAGATATTCTAACTTACACATTTCTAGTTTTACTTTTAACTCTACTTGTCTCCCCAAGAATTCATAAATTCTTTTCATTCTTGACAACCATGTCTCTGCCCTTTCTGGGTCTGGATCACCCCTAAAAATGGGTGGATCATACTTTTGGAACTGAGCCTCATAATCAACATGCTTTGGCTCTTCCCATTCACACGTCCCACATCTTGGAAAGCTTTCACTATGATCTGGACTAACTTCTGGATCACCTGGGGCTTGGTGAAACCACCTTTTCATCGGCCACTTCTGGTTGGCCTCTATGAAACCTAAAAAATATCTATATACAAAACACCCAACCTTGAGTCTCACTTCCATATATATAATGAATTCCCATTTCAAATCGCATTAGAAAACTCTATCACAATGAAGCTTTTCCCCCTTTCCAAATTTTCCATTTTCTTAATGGACAACGATCTTCATCAATATCACTCTCTACAAAATGTGGCTTAGCATTTTAAATTCTTTCACATCAACTATCACAACATTGTTTTTTCAAAAACAACATTTTTCCATGTTCAACAATTTTTGAAATCATTCACCATTATTTTAAAAAATCAACTTATTTTCAAAATACATCTAATACCTAGTTTTCAAAATCTTTCACTTGAAAAAAATTTCTATATCTTTTTTAAAAAATTATCACCATGCACAAAATCCTTACTCATTCCTCACAATGATATATGAAATCCTAGTGGGAAGTAATTCCTCTATAATGAATTTCGTGCTCCTATCATTGGATAAACCCATGACAATGATATTTACAATATTCTAGAAGTGTATCCAAAACACTTATGTACCCAACACCCTGGTAACTAGAAGTTCAGCATAAACAGGTTTGTTATGCCCTTTTATGCTGTACATTTCAAGTTCTGACAATCTATTTGCAATGAACCTCCAATTCTCATTAGCTTGAGAGCTCAACGGGACATTACTAGTCCTTAAGCGACATCCCCATGACGCCAAAGGATAGAAATAAATGACAAAGGGTTTCAAATACAAGTTTGGTGATGATTTACCCTTTTAGAAATAACCCATAAACAAACCACAACAAAAAATTCACTATGTGATGCATGGTCAAATGAAAGACCAACAAAATACTTCATTTATATCAAACCTTGTCAAAGTACAAAACAATGAAAGACCAAACTAAGCATCAAAGTACATAGTGGATGAGCAACTAAAGACTCTCAAATGACACGACAACTCCATGCTCTATAAGCTCCAAGATCCACAACATTTCCCAAGAATCACCACAAGCCTCTAGAAATAAGATACATTACCTTTACCTATGTCCCAGAATACGACATCTGCAAAATCACCAACGTGCCAAATAAGAGGTGAGTATAAAACTCAGTAGGTTTTCCCCAATGACTTCCCTACCCACACCACTAGGATATAAGAGTTAGAAACATTTATATAAAAACATTTTATAAAAAACATTTTCTCAAAATAATTTTATAACTAAATATGAAAAAGTTTTCAAAAACCATTCATAAACAAATGTATTCCAAAATAAATTGAAACCAATTTTCCAGCAAGTTATTTTTCTAGAAAAATTACCAAACACACTTAAGAACCATTTCACAAACATTCATTTTTGGCATAACCAACCATTTACCAAACCATGATACCAACCATGCATGATTCATTTAGACAGTTCCATACTCATGTGAAGTTTCTCATTAATCTACTAAGTCTTTACAAGGTAGTTGTTTCTCATGTTCCATTACACCTTTGGCACTGAAAGAAAGTTCATATTTCAGGCACGCCTCATACATATTTTTACCATGTTCCATTAACCATTTGGCACTGAGCACAAGGTCAAATTTCAACCAAGCCTCATACATGCAACATGAACACCCACCACATATTCCCATAAATTATAAAAAAACACCCTTTTAATAAAAGCATCTCTTTATTGAAAACCATTTCCATCAGAACCATTTCAATGATGAATAATTTCATTTCCAAACCATTTCAATAAAACTCCCTTTTACTGAAATCCAATTCCATCAAAACCATTTCAATCTCAAACCATTCCAATAAAACACCCTTTTTATTAAAACCCCATATTTCATCAAACAGATTACAATTTCAGAAACTAAATAATTTAAAATCAACATTTTAAATTCAAAGATCCAAATCACTTTGCACCACAATTCACCACGATTTCACAATTTCATCGAAATAATAAATCACCAATAAAGAAGATTTAATCCATGATTTTCCCAATCAAAACCATTTAAACTAACCAATTTGAAAGTAATCCAATCATTTCTAACTAGAGGAGTCAATAATGAAGCCACCTACCTCAAAGGTTTTGAAGAAAACCCTATCAAATGGAGAACACACAGGAAAACCAGGATGATTCTTCAAAAACCCGCCTTAGATCACTTCTCCTAGCAAGATCAAGACCAAATATCATCATATTTGGAATACACACACTTATATACACCCATAACGGGCATATATCTAAGAAACTAAGAGAAGAGGGGAAGTAGATCTAATTAGATCTAAGAAACTAAATAATAATGAAGAAGAATGATCACATACCTAAAGAATTCGGCTTCGATTAGCCAAGTGAAGCCTTCAGATCACCTCCAAAATGCTCGGGAAAAGTTTCCCAACCTTCAAGGAAAAAAAATCCCGAGTTAGGTCCACTTAGTAGGAAAAACGAGGCACTTAGAGGGAAAAACGAGTGAGAATCACATTTATAGGATCTCATTTAAGTGGCCGCATGGTTTTCTCACACGGTAAGACAAACTGTGCGCTAACCGTGCATTAGCCACTACCTCGACAGACCCTTCACACACGGTTTGGATTCATGGTTAGACAAACTATGCACCGCCCGTGTGGAAGCTACTGCCTCTAAGACCAACTATGCATGGTTTTACCACACAGTTTAGACAACCCGTGCGCCGCCTGTGCGACTTCCCCTTTCCCTTAAAACCTCAATCAATGGCATCCCGACTCTCCAATTCATCACCCTTAACCTTTATAACCATTAGAATCATTAATTAAGGATTACATTATAGAAACCATGGGTACTTCAATTAATTAGTTCATATGATATTTATTTTCGTGTTTTTAAAACCATTTTTTTGATATTTGTATCAATAAAATAATTTGTACATCAGTATTGTGTCATCATTAGTGGTAATAATTTAATCTCTAAAAATTAAAAATAAATTCAAATGATGTGGATAATTTTATTATCTTTCTTAATATTATTTTTTTCTTGTTTTCTCTTGGTTTTCACTATATTTAAATTAGTATACTTATAATATACATGAGAGTGACATGTTATCACCTACTTTGGTTTTAATTATAATTACATAATATTTATGGAAAAAAATTCCTTTAAATGAATCAATTACGACCCCTATGAGATATCGTTAGACTTTAATTCATCCTATAGTATTTTTAGTTGTTAGGTTAATTTTATTATCTTTATCATCTTGGTAGTTACCCAAATTCACCTGTTTTACCATTAATAGTAGTAAATCAGAATTACCGTAGTTACTATTCGAAATATCCAAAAAATAAAACTATTGTATTAACATAATTTGGACCAACTAATTCCAAATATGGAACCCATTTTTCATAACTCAAAACATATAATTGGTAGAAAATTAATTTAAAATTAATTCCAATTGTCAAAACCATAAAAGTGTGTTTTTAAGAAGTAAAAACATATCAAAATATTGTCATGTGTTTATGTCCAATTTTAAAGTATAATTTCATAGAATAAACAAATTTGAATTAAACGATAAAAAAAATCCAATTACATTTTATAACCCATTAAAAACATAATATAACTATATAAATAAATTATAAGAAAAGGTAGTTTTGAATTAAAATGATGTATTTTCACTATTCATCAAAATATAAATTTTATTAGAAAAATAAAAAAAATTTGAAAAGGAAAAATATTGATGTCCCACTTCAGAAGAAGATATTTAGTTTTTCAAATAGATTATATAAAATTTCTAAAACATAGATTTCAAATTGGTGTTCCATCAAAAGTCCCCATAACTTCTTTTTTAAATACATCTTTTATCTGAAAAAAATGAATTTTTTCTTCTATCATGTTCTATAAAATAAAAAATGTGAATTTTAATGTTATATAAACTTAAAAATTAGGTTAATATTGTCCATAATGGATTTTTTTATATAATATTTTTATAATATATCATTGTTTAGTGAAACTGAGTATTGCATAGAACACATGCTATCGAGGAAGGTCTCTCTTGCGTGTAATGCAATCCAAGTCAGTGTTTTATTTTGGTAATGCTTAATTTTCTATTGTGTAAAACATAATACAAAAATATTTATTTTATACATTTTAAAAAATCTATACTCAGTATTGAGTGAAATTAATTATATCAAAATAACTTGAAATTGTGTGTAACACAAGCCAGGAATAGTGTTGCGTATACTGAAAGAAAATATGGTTTTCATACTGTGCAATCTAATCATGGTGTAACATACAAATCAAGAAATATAGTATATTAAATATAATCTATCTTATAAAATCATATGGTGTTACATTATACCCCCAATAAAATTATTTTCACCCTCAAAATTAATTGGGGTTATAACAGGTTTACTACTTGAAATTATCTTTCATAGAAACCCTCATTCTAAAAAAGAATACTAAATCATTATTTTAATCAGGAATGTTAAAAACATAATGGTTACCCAAAGTATCTCATCACTAGGTTTCCATGTTAATGAACATAGGTGGGAAGTGAAAACATTGATATGGAATAGAAGTATAACTGTCATATTCTAATGGGTAGTGATAGAGAACTACGTTTGGAGAAAGGTAACAACCATAAATCCATAAATATGTGATTATTTAAGGGACTATATGATTCATTTTATAAGAATTTGGTAATATAAAATATTTGGTTTTCATGTTCCTTCCCCTAAACGTTGAAGATTTTTGCATGACAATAAATACCTACATGATTTTAGTAAAATCTCACCTTTGTTCGTTCCTTGAAAAATTTATCCTTCAGCTATATTTTAAAGAAATTAAGTGTAATTTTTTATTCATGAAGTGTTCGTAGATTATTCCATAGAATGGTAGGTCATTCCATCTGTCTCAACAAAAAGTTAAGCACATATAATCATATATGCATAAGTCCACCTATAGTGAGATAATACATTAATCTTACAAACTTAGACCGAAATATAACTTATACAATCCACAAATGGATAACATTACAATCCTACCAGAAACTAAAAATATAAAACATTAGAAAAAGGTGAACTAAATTGACTTAACATTTATCTCCTATATATGGTAAGTTAGTTTTTGGTTACCACATTAAAAAGATGTGAATAACATAACCATGTTTTTTCTTGAAACATGTAAATAATATATATTACTGTAGAACATTTGAGAAAACATGAATACTATCAAAATTAACAAGTTACACACATGAGAAATTCCAAAACATATAGATACTCAAACCATGGTATCACTTTGTCCTTATATCAGTGATGTGGTCATTAATACTATAAAACATCCCATTATCTTCGTATGCCTTCATTATGCACATATCATGTTCTTTCCAAAATGGACCAATACATATATATTCTAATATTACATAATACAATAAAATAGATTCAATAACACTATTTTGGAATCCAATTACATAAAAAATTAATCAATCCACCACTTTGTTGTACAAATCAACATCATCAATCGTGATCTCATGTGACTTCCCATTATATTTTTAAATTTGATGTTGCTGACATCGACTATCATTAATCCTTTGGTTAGGGGATTGGTTATCATAATGGTCCATTTACTTGAACTTGTAGAATTGATTTTTTGGTGGTCCAATCTCTGTAGCTTTTTCTCTATTCACATCATTATAAACATTTTTCCTATAACATTAGCACTCAACTACTCGATGACCATCTTTTCGACACATTAAATATTTTCGAGTCCCTTAAGGAAAATCTAAACAGTTCTTATTGTCACAAATTGAGGATAAAGAAATAGTAATATTGTTTTCACCATTGCTTTGGTATTCTCCCTTGTATTTCACCTTTAATTTCTTGTAAAAACCATGAGATTGATATTTAACGCCAACTTCTATTTCTACCTTTATCCACTATATATTCATATATACTAACGTCTCTTATAGCTAATTCCATTAGAAGGGTTGGTTATAAGATACTTATGAATCAATCAAATTTACTTTTTGGTTGGATCATAAAACCAGAAGCAAACCTTGCAAGTCTTGTAATAGTTTCCTTGTATGTACCAAAAAATTCATCATCCTTTTTTCTTAAACTAATGAAAAAATTTATCCATATTCAATTGAAGAATATGAGGGAATTAATTTGGAAAAATAAGTGTCATGAACTCATCCTATTAAATTTATTCTATTTCATCTTACTACCATTTATTCTTGATTGGGGTCCACCACTGGTCTGCTTCACCTTCTAAATATTAACCATCCAAAATGAATTTTTCATATTTTGAATAGTGATGGATGGGAAATATCATTTCAATGGTAATAATCCATTTTTCAGTAATAAGTGGATCGTAATGCCCACTGAAATAATGTTGGTGATTCCTTATGATGGACTCTACAGAATGTTGTTTATGTCTATGCTCATTTAGATGTCAAGAATGATTCATATCTTTTGTGAGTTTAGAAATAAGATTTTTCATTCCATATCCCGTAAAATTTCATTATTCATGAGCAAAATAATTTCATTTCCTAGTGTATATATCAATAAAATGGTTCCTTTGGGTTATATACATTGTCTAAAACCCAAAAAGAAATAATGTGAGAGGAAAAAATCATAATAGGAAAACAACATAATCAAGTGGGGGTACTTTCAATATCTAACATCTTAGGTTTAATCCTAGGTTATTCATGATCATTTCCATAATTCTAGGACTATGACATATAGTTAGACTTACCCATAGGGACATCCTGAGACATACCTTATAAATATCTCTAGGGATCTCACTAATGTTTCTGCATCCTAGTTTCCAAATGGTAAGTAAACCTTCATTCTGTTACCAACTCTAACGACCCATGCTTGACATACAGAGACATTAAATTTCTTTTGCAGAATACAAATATATGCCCCAAAACCATATTTTTTTAGTGTCTTTGGAAACATGGAACATAATATTCTATGTTCATGAAAGATATTCAACATCTTCTATAAAGATCTTACCCTTTTGTTTTCCTACCTAAATCATTGCTTAATATACTGGGGAAATGAATACATAAAAAGGGTGATCTCAAATTTTATGTAATGGTAAACATTGGGAACATAAAAAAAAACTACACATAATAATATAAAAACATTAACATAATGTTTAAATATCAAAATAATGAGTTAGGAAATAAACTTGGCAGTACGTAAGGTGTAGATCATAACGGAACATTAACCATTATAAAATAACATTGGAATAAAACATGGAATTGTACCAAAAAATAATCACATAATATTATTTCCATAGTTTCCAGGGAATTGCTTCGAAGACCATCATAGTGGAAAAATTCCATAGCTGAACAAGGTTTAGTTGTCGTTCTAGTAATGTATTACTGAACCAGATTTAATTGTTGTTATATCCCTCTATTACTGAACCAGATTTACATTCC
This sequence comes from Viscum album, assembly GCA_963277665.1. Lineage (NCBI taxonomy): Eukaryota > Viridiplantae > Streptophyta > Magnoliopsida > Santalales > Viscaceae > Viscum > Viscum album. The sequence continues at coordinate 912,340 of CAUJRU010000032.1, read as the reverse complement.
GTTCTAGTCATGTCTATCTCAAGAGATATAAATCCTTACCTAATGAATTGGAGAGGGTTATAGTTCCCACCCATATCATAATGAAATCATTCTTACATGTTCTACAAAAACATAAATCTTTCAACATAGCATAACTCAAAAAATAAAATTGGTTTCTTAAATATAATTTCATCATAACATAATCCATATAACAGATCTTTCCATCATTAACACAATAAAATAACAGTAATAACAGGGATATAGACATAACCCTATTTAATAGAACCATATTATTTTGAAAGTAATTTTGATAAAAAACTTGAACTTAATTCATCAGGAGAATATCCTTTCATCTTCAAAAAAAATTATTTTCTCCAAATGATGTGTATTTTCAAAAGAAAATAATTTAGGTGAAAATAAACAGGAAATAGTGTAGAGGAAGATTCAAGGGAATAATGAATAATGAAACCCTAAAAATCCATTCATTTATTATAAGTTAAAAAAAACATTCTCCACTTACTTTTCCAGAAAATTCAAAATGTTCCTCGTATGGAAAATGGACGAAAGATTCCTTCTATACCGTTTAATAAAAATTCAAAAAATGGGTAAAAATAGTAAAAGAATAGATATAAATTTATATATTTCGGAAACATGTACATGAATGATAAATATACGCAATAAAATTCTTACAAATATTAAATCCGATATAATAATGAGATTTCAAATTTATCCCTTACCATAGGTCTCATTTCTTCGGTTTGTGCCCAAAACTCAACTTTTTGGGTATCTCATTTTGGTTTTCCAAAAATGACTCTTTAGAGTGACTCCCTCTCTAAAGGGTGGCCTCTATAATGAAGTGAGCGATTTTAGGAGGAGATGTAGATAGGATTTTTCTAAGCAAAATGGATTCAAGGGTGTGATTAAAATAAAAAGGATATGTTACATTTTCTTAGAGAGGGCATGGGTACCTTTAGAATGTCTTGAAATATTAATTTATTATAAATTTATATTAAGTTTATAATTCTCAAAAACAAATTTATTCTTATTATATGATTAGTATTGGTCGAATTCATATCAATCAATAAATTTTAAACATGTTTTTATTTTATTTTAAACCTTCCTATTTTGATTTATCCTTATTTAAGATTTTAAATTTTATTTATGGTAATAATATTTTAAATATTAAATGGTTAAAAGTATTTATTTATGTGTTTTAAATAATCCATAATTAGATAATTTATGACATTTTCTACCATATAATTTTCACTATCTAATTTTTAAATATTTTTGTGACTTAAATAATTTAATAATATGTAATTGTTTAAAATAGCAATAGTGTCAATTTTGACACTATTAATTTATTTGACATAAATAAAATCCACACAGTAGATAAATTCAAACCGAAATATTTAATATACTCCATACATGTCATTTTAATCTATAAAATTTGTGGAGAACATTAATTAGTTCATATGATATTTATATTACTATTTTTGAATCCATTTATTTGATATTTCTATTAATAAAGTAACTTCTACACCAGTATCGTGTCATCATTATTGGTAATTATATAGTCTATAAAAAGTATAAGATTATTTACATGATATAGATATTTTTATTATATTTATGGTACTATTTATGTTCTCTGTTTTTTTCATGTTTATCACTATATTAAAATTATTATACATATAAGACAAATGAGAGTTATATGTTGTCACCTTCTTTTGTTTTAATTATTATTACATCACTTTCAAGGAAAAAAGTCAATTAAATAAATTAATTAATACCACCATGTGATACTGGTTGACTTTAATTAATCTAATAGGATTTTTCTAGGTGTTAGGATAATTTTATTATCTTTATCATATTTCTAGTTACCCTAATTTACATGATATAACTTTAACTGCGGTAAATTAAAATTACCATAGTTACTATTCATAATATCCAAAAAAATAACATTAACATATTAAAATAATTTGGATCCACTAATTCCAAATATGGAACTAATTTATGTTAATTCAAAACACATAATTGGTATATATTAATTTAAAATTAATTACCATTGTCAAAACAGAAAACTAGGTTTTTATAAAGTAAAAACTTATCAAAAGATTGTCATGTATTTATATCAAATTTAAATGTTAAACTACTTCCAATGAAAAAATTGGATTAAATGATAATAAAATAACCCAATTGAACATTTTAACTAATTGAAACGATAATTTAAATATATAAATAAATTAAAAAAATGTAGTTTTGAATTAAAATGGATTATTTTTCACGATTCACCAAAACATGAATTTCATCATAAAAATACCAAAATATCAAAAAAATATAAATTTTCATTATTATAATCATAATAATACTTTTATTATGTCAGATATAATATAGATATGTGTTAGAAACTAGATTTAATACTGGTGTCCCATTAAAAGATGGAAAAACTGTATTTTTTTAAAAAGACTTTTTTTATCCAAAAGGCTGAATTTTTTCATATATAATGTTTTAGAAAATACATAAGATGAATGTTAATGTCATATAAAATTCAAAATTCAGTCAAAAATATTCATAATAGAAATTTTATATTATATTTTAATAATATATCATTGTTTAGAGAAACTCGGTATTGCATATGATGCAAGCTATCAGGGAAGGTCACTCTTGTGTGTAACGAAATCCATTTCATTGTTCCATTTAGTGCAAGATTACTTTGTTGTTTCATATAATAGAATCCAAATATATCTATTTTATAAATTGAAAAAAATCTATACTCAGTGTTGTTTGAAATTAATTCTATCAAGAAAACATGAAATTGTGGGTAACACAATCCAAGAATACTGTTGCATATACTGGAAGCTAATATGGTTTTTCATATAATGAAATCTAATCATGTTGTATAGTAAAACACTATACATAAAGTAAATTATATTGAATCTATCTCATACAATCTCATGGTGTTACATTATACCCCCCTTAAAATTATTTTCACCCTTGAAATTCGTCGGGGTTAAAAAGGTTTACTTCTTGAAAGTTTTTCCATAGAAACCCTCGTTATAAAAAGTAATACTAAAACATCATTTTAAAATGGAATGTTAGAAACATAATTGTTACCCAATGTAACTCATCACTGGGTTTCCACATCAATGAACATAGGTGGGATTTGAAAACATGGATATGGAAGAGAAATCTTACTGCCATGTTATCATGGATAATGATAGATAACAATTTTGGGAGAAAGTTAACAACTAGAATTCCATAAATATGTGATGATTTAAGGGACCATATGATTCATTAGATATGAAGGTACTAAGATAACTTTTTTGGTTTTTAGGATTTATTCCCTAAAAGTTGAAGAATGTTTCTTGAGAATAAATACATACTTTATTTTAGTACAATATCCCCATTGTTCAGGCCTTGAATATTTTTTACTTCATCTCTTATTTAATGAAATGATGTAGAATTTTTAATTCTTGAACATTATGTAGATCTTGTGGTATAATTATATGGGATTCCATCTATCTCAACAAAACATTTAGCACAGGTAATAAAATATGCATTAGTCCACCTATAGTGAGATAATACATAGTCTGACGAACTTTAATGAAAATATAACTTATACTATAGATAAATTGTTAAAATTATAGTCCATCCAAAATTTAAAAATATAAAACATTAGAAATAGGTGAAATAAATGAACTTAACATTTATCTTCAATTTACTATAAGTTAGTTCATGGTTATCACATTCCAAACATGTTAATACCTTAATCATTCATTCTCCTGAAACATGATAATAACATGGATTACCATAGAACCCTAGTAGAAAACAAGAATTCTTCCAAAAATAACTCTTTTGACACCCCAAAAATACCAAAAAATATATATATTCAGACTTTGTTATCACTTTGTCCTTATACCAGTCATGAGGTTGTTAATACTATCAAACATATCTTTATCTCCTTATCACTTCATTGTGAACATATCATGTACTTTATAAAAACATTTCAATCATTTTTCATAGATACTAGTACTGTATAATTTTGGAAAACCACAATGGACCAATACAAAGATATTCCAATATTTTGTAATACTATAAAAGAGATTCAACAACACTATTTTGGAATCCCATTGCATAAACACATAATCATTCAACCACTTAATTATCATACTCAATATGACCAATAGTGATCACATGTGAATTCCCTTTTTCGTTTTCCTGAATTGGTTGCTAATGTCAATTTTCATAAACACTTTGATTCGGGTATTGGTTAATAATTCTGAATTTCCTTGCACTTGTAACATTGAAGTCTTGGTGGGGAATTCTCTATAGAATTTTCTATGTTCTCATCATTAGAAAACTTTTTCCCATTACTACATCACTAAACTACTTTATGACCTTATTTTCCACGCTTGAAACATTTTTGATTCCCTTAATGAAAATCTCCACCATGCTTCTTTCCACACCTTGAGTATACGTAAACATTCGTCTTCTTTTCAACATTTCTTTGATATTCTCCTTTGAACTGCATATTTTTTTTTTCAAAACCATGAGATTGATATGTAACACCATGTTCCACTACTACCTTGATAGAGAAGTGCACAATCGCTTTATAGATAATAAGTTATCCTCTAGCTAATGGACATTGAAGATTTATTTTTATGCCACTAATGAATCAATCAACATTACTTTTTATTTAGATTATAAAACCAGAATCATACCTTGCATGTCTTGTAAAACATTCCTCATATGTACCAAAATATTCATCATCGTTTTACATAAATTCAAGGAACTAATTTTCCATCTCCATTCAAAAAATACAGGGGATGTACTTGTTGAAAAATAAGTTCTAGAACTCATCCCATTACATTGATTCAATTTCAAAAATTGACCTTGTATTCTTGATTAGAGTCAACCACTACTCTAATTGACCTTCTAAATGATAAACATCCAAAATTACTTTTCCATGTTCTAAATAGTGATGGATGGAAAATAAATTCTCAATGACATGGATTCATTATTCAAAAATAAATGGATCAAAAGACCCACATAATGATGGCGGGTGTTGCCTCATGAAGGACTCGACAGAATGTTGTTCCTTTATATGCTCATTTGGAATTCTATAATGATTCATAGCTTGTGTAAGTATAGAAATAAAATGTTTTCCTTCCATATACCATAACATTTGGTTGTTCAAGAGGAATGTAATTGCATTTCCCAGTGCATTGATCATTATGACGGTTTCTTCGGTTTCTATCCATTGTCAAAAAACCCAAAAAGAATAGTGTTAGAAGAAAAATCATAATAAAAAAACAACATAATAAAGGAGGAGTAATTTCAATATATAACATATTAGGTTTAATTATAGTTTATTCAATATCATTACCCTATTTCTATACTTACCTATTGTGAGATCCCCAGACATACCATAGAAATATCAATAGAGATCTCACTATAATTATGCATCCTAGTTTCCAATAGTTAACTAAACAGTCACGTTGATACCACGTCTAGAAACCCAAGCTTGGCATACATGGATATTACAGTTCTTTTTTAGAATAAAAATATACACCCAAATAATGTATTAGTTTAGTGTCTTTGGAAACATGGAACATAATCTTCAATTTTGGTGAATGATCTTCAACATCTCCCACAAATATCTTCCCCTTTTGTCATCCTACGTAAAACCTTTCATTATATCATGGGGATAAGAAAACATAAAAATGGTGAGATAAAATGCAAAATAAGGTTAAACATTGAGAAAATATATCAAACCATAAACATAATAATGTAAAAACATGGACATGAATTTGAAATATCAAAATCATGAGTCAGGGAAAAAATCATGTTAGTATATAAGGAATATTTCATAAAGGAACATTGACCATGATAAAATAGCATTAGAATAAGACATGGAATTATAGAAAAGAAATATACATATAATATGATTTCCATATTAGCCAAGTCATTGCTTCCAGGACCATCCTTTTGGACAAAGTCCATTACTTAACTAGGTTTACTTATCATTCCAGCCATATATTACTAAACTGGATTTACTTGTCATTCTAGCCATGTATTACTGAACCAGATTTACTTATCATTCCAATCATGTCTATATCATGAGATATAAATCCTTACCCAATGCATTTGGGGAGATATAGGTCCAACCCATCTCTTTGTGAAATCATTGTTATATGTCTTCCGCAGAAACATAAATCATTCGTCATAGCACAACCCAATAAATAAAATGGTTATATTAAAAATCATTCCATCGTAACAAAATCAATATAAAGGATCATTCCATCATTAACACAGTCAAATCAAAGTAATAATAGGTATATAAATATAACACTATTTAAGATGATCATCTTATATGATAATAATTTTGATAAAACACTAGAACTTAATTCCCAAAGAAAATATCCTTTCTTTTTTAAGAACTAATTCTTTTCTCAAAATGTCATGAAATTTCAAAAGAAAAAATTTTAGTTGAAAATAAACTTGAAATAGTGTATAGAAGCTTCATGGAAATAAGGAATCATGAAACAATAAACATATATTCATGTCATATAAGTTAAGAACACATTCTCCTCATACGTTTACCAGAAAAGTCAAAAAGGTTCCTTATATGGAAAACGAATAAAAAATTCCTTCCATACCATTTAATATAAATTCACTAATGGGTAAAATAAATAACAATAGAAGAATAGAAATAATATTATATATTTTGGAAACCTGGACATGATTAAAAAATATACCCGAGTAAATACTTAAAAATAATCAATCTTAGATAATAATTCGATTACGAAATTATCCGTTACCTTATGTTCGATTTCATCCGTTTGTGTATGAAACTCCTCTTTTTCAGGTATCTCATATTGGAATGCACAAAAGGACTCCTTAAAATGGATTTATACCCAAAGGGTGGCCCCTAAGATGACATTATGGAAGTTGGGAGGAAATTTGGGCAACGGTTGGTCATGCCAAAGGGCATTGGAGGTGTGATTAAAGGAGAATGATAGGTTCCCTTTCATAAGATAGGGGAGGGAAACCTTTTGAGTGTCTTGAAATATTAATTTATTATTATGTAATTTTCAGTTTATAATGCTACCAAACTTATTTATTTAGAATATAATATGTGTATGGGTCTAAATCCTCTAATCTTATAAAATTTATACATGTTTTAATTTTATTTTAAACCATATAATTTGATTCATATTTATTTAAGATATTTAATTTAATTTCTGGTAATAATATTCTAAATAATTAAATTTTATAAATATTTACTTATGTGTAGTTAATTATCCATAATTGGACACAATATGAAATTTTATACCATATATGTTTCTATTTGTAATTTTTTAAATTATGTTTTTTGTTTTTAATTAATTTTTCGAAATGTTATTTTTATAAAATATCAATAGAGTCAATTTTGAGACAATTCTGTTTTATTGAATTCACATAAAATCCACAGAAAAGATAAATTAAAAATAAATATTACATACACTTCCAAAATTTCATTTTTACCTAGAAAATTTGTGGAGCACATTAATTAGTTCACATGATATTTATTTTAATATGTTTTAAACTATTTATCTGATATTCCTATTAAGAAAATAATTTCTATATCATTATTGTGTCATCTATAATGGTTATTATTTAATATATAAAAAATATAAATAAATTAAAATGATATAGAAAATTTCCATAGATTTATACAGACTATTTATGTTTGATGTTTTATCATTTTTTTCACTATGTTAAAATTATTATACTTATAAGATATATAAGAGTGACATGGTGTCACCTTCTTTTGTTTTAATTATAATTACAGCACATTCATGGAAAAACTGCATTAAATAAATCAATTAAGACCCCTAGGTGATATTGGTCAACATTATTTTATTATATAGTATTTTCCTAGGTTTTGGGATAATTTATCTTTATCATATAGTTAGTTACCCTAATTAACCCGATTTACCTATAACTATGGTAATTAAAAACTACCGTTGTTACTATTAATAATATCTGAAAAATTAAAATAACCTATTTACATAATTTGGACCCAATGATTCCAAATATGGAACCCTTTTTCAATAATTCAGAACACAGAATTTGTAGAAATTATTTTAAAAGTAATTATCCTTTTCAAAACTGAAAATCATGTTTTTTAGAAGTAAAAACATATAAACATATTTCCATGGGTTAATGTACAATTTCAATGTGGAATTAATTACAATGGAATTTTTTTTATTAAACGATAAAAACATAATCTAACTACAGTTTAAACCCATTTAAAAATATAATCTAACAATATGAATAAATTAGATGAAAAACAGTTTTGAATTAAAATGCAGTATTTTTCACTATTCATCAAAATATGAATTTCATCAAAAAATTACATATATTTCAAAAAAGTTAAATTTTGATATCCCATTTAAAAAATAAGATGACTATTTTATCAAATAGAATATATAAAAGTGGTAAAAACTAGATTTAAAATTGGGCTTTAATCAAAAGGCGAAAAACACCATTTTATTTAAAATACTATTTTAATATGAAAAATTGAATTCATCCTTATATCATATTCTCAAAAATACATAAGATTAATTATAATTTCATAGAAAAGTCAAAAAAATTTAATACTATAAATAATGCCAGGTTTTATGTAATATTTTAATAATATATATTTGTCCAGTGAAACTTGTATTGCGTACAACGCAAGAAATCGAGGAAGGTTTCTCTTGCGTGTAATGCAAGCCATGTTAGTGTTGAATTTAGTGAAAGATTAATTTGGTGTTGAGTATAAAATAATCTAAACATAGTTATTTTATAAATTGAAAAAAATCTATACTCAGTGGTCCGTGAAATAAATTCTATCAAAATAACATGAAATTGAGTATAACACAAGCCAAGAATAGTTTTGCATAAACTACAAGCTAATATGGTTTAGCATATAACACAAGATAATGTTGGTGTAGTGTACAAAATAAGACATAAAATAAATTAGAACAAATATATCCCATAAAAACTCGTGGTGTTATAAAAAATATGATCATTTTAATTATTTTTAATTATTATTTCAAATCCATTTTAAAATATTAAAAAACCTAACGACTACTAGAACCTCAAACAACTATATGTTTCAACAATAGTCACAAAGGGTCTTATAAAGTTTGTGTTTAAGGACATTTTGAGAGAAAAAAAGATTCATCGATGTTAATTCTATTCTTCAAAATGGTTCTATATATTCCTTTGGTTCTTAGCATCATCATTATTCTTCTTGCAATATCTTTTTTTTATTGGATGATCCTAGGTATGAAGGATGTTTGTTTGGACTTATTATATAGAAGAAAGGTGTCCCGTTAGAGATAATAATACTTTTAATGATGATTCTATAGTATTAATGACCTCTTGATTGTATATAAGTATTGTTATTAGTGGTTTATGAATAAAATTATTCCTTAATTGTTCTGAATTCTTGAATTCAACTAAATAAACAACATTTATAGAAAATAATGTTAATAATAATAATACACTTACATTATGGTGTTGTGTAATAAACCAATAAATTTTAAAAAAATCATTTTCATGTAATATTTTTATTTATTTTTTATATTTTGAAGAGTTATACTCAATATAACAATATTCTGTATTTTTTTTAGTTAAAATTAAAATAGTATTTTTGTAGTAAATTTATTTACATATATTAAATGGTTTAATTTAAAGGAATGATGTCAAAATATTAGAACATTCATTTAAAAAAAATGAAATCTACTTTTATAATTAGTGTATCAAAAAAATTTATGTGGGATTCTTTAGATTTTTCCGAGAAAATTGAATTTTTATGGTATATAGAAAAAATAAAGTTTTTTTAAAATCAACATTTCAATTCATTAAAATTTCATTGTGAATATAATTTTTTACAAATTTAAAATAATTTTTATATAATTATATGTAATCAAATTAATTTCGTTTTTTTAATTACCATAACTCATTTTTATATGTTCTTGTTTGGTCTTAAAGAATAATTTTTCAAAATAATTATTTTTCCTTGTATATTTTATTTGAAAAAAAATTAATTTTTTCCTAATAAATAAATTGAATCATGAAAAATTTATTCTATATTTGGAATCATGATTTCAATTTTTGGTAAATAGGCCACTTTAATTTTTTTCATTATGAATAGTAAGCACGGTAAATTTTTTATTACCATAGTAAAGGTATAATTGACTAACTAGGATAAAAACAAATATGATAAGGCTTAAAATTCATTCCGAAACATGATTTTATTTGTTTTTATGAATCGTTTTCAGCCATAATCGTCCTAAATTTGAACATAATACATTTTCTTTCATTTAACTATGATTTTTACCTTCATAATATTTAATTAAAGGATAATGTTGAAAATGTCAATCTATTTTTTTAATATCTATAATATTTTAGGATAGGGATAATAATAAATTATCATTGGTTCATAATGCATATTTGAAATATGAATAGATTTAATAATCATGTTATTTTCATTTTAATTATTATTAATTAAATAATTACACTAAATTCTTATGCAACGCCACCACCATTTTTGTGAAAACATAATAAAAAATATTTGAATGATGTTAAAATTTGAAAAAGTAATATTTTTTGGGTCAAATTTATTATCATAAGAAGTTAATATATTAATATAAAATTTTAGGAAATTATTAAATATTTATATTTGAATTTAATTATAGTCCATTTGACATTAAATTCTAATTAAATGAATAGTTCAAACATGATATTAATTATATTCTTCAATAAACAATATTTTGTTAAATTATTTAAAATTCATAAAAATCATATCATCAACCATGATGAAATAATATATATATATATATATATATATATTATTTGATTATATTTTATTCTGTTAATTTAAAAACCTATATCCATATACTTCATCCATCAATTGTGAAACTAATCCGTCATTCTTGTGTATGGTAAACTACAACCTCACGAACTAATGAATTTTTTTTTCCTTCCCCACTTCTTAATTCTAGTTATAATGGTATATATAATTTATATGTATGATATTAATGATAAAATTATCTTATTGGATAGATAATATATGATCTACATGTTATGTTGGAATGGCTACAACAATGACACAATGGGGCTGAATTGTGTCCTTTTAAAAATTTCACGATTCTGTTTCTTAATAGTAAGAGATGATAGAGCGGTGTTTATATATGAAACAACAAGTAGTATATAAGAGTAGATAAATAGAACATGGCTATTTATAGTTGTTGGGGGCATGAATATCCCCGAGTCCACTCCACCAATCATCTTCTCTATAGTCTTATAAAATTTCACTACTAAGGTCCTCATATCATAAGACCAATCCACAGCTGAGTGCAGGAAGTTGTTACACTTAAAAATAAGACTTAAAAATAGAGCCTTATGGTTCTTTTTCATGGAACAAAAATATCCACACCTTAGAATGAGAAGCTGACACTCCACCATGACCAAAACCGAGCATCTGATACTCAAAAAAATCAATAGAGATTATTTTGATTAAACAATTTAAACTTCAATGTTGTAGTAGGACACAATAGATAGAAGATGGATCTTGGACATTATAAAAATAATAATCCTTAAAATATATCTGAAGAGATCTAGTTACATAAAAGATAATTGATTTTAGGAACAACAACAAAAACCGAGCATCGTTCTTCCAGGATTGAACAAGAATATCTCCAAAAAATGTCCTCATTTCTGAGATGCTCGATCATTATATCACTATAAAATAATTTTCACTAGAAAAATATAAGAATAAAAAATTATCAACATAGCTGAGTGAAATCTACACATCCTTCATAGAAATATTTATTACGATATAACTCCTATGATGATTTTAGATCCTCAAAAGATTCCTGATAAATCAAGTGAATTCAAATTCAAAAAATTAGAGCTCAGAGCAGTCATAACTTCTCTTAAGAATAGGAGAGAAGAGCTCTAATGAATACGATCCTTTAAAACAGTTATAACGATCTTTGAATTGGTATAATTAGAGCCTTAAAGCACCCTGATATTCTATAAATACTGTTGCAGAATCTATGATAAAAATGGTAAACTCAAATTTTTAGCATTGAACATGCAGATTTAAGGTTCCTTAATAAAATGAAAAACCCACAAACATAGGGTTCAACTATGTAACGTAGGAATGATGATCCATACATTCATTCTTGTCAGTATAATTTTTTTAACATAGCATCTTTTATTCATACGATCATCTCTTCAAAATGGAGGATTGACAAAGTCAGGTTGATCACAAAATTATGGATAATGAAACATAAATTTTCTTCTCAAACTAGGGTTACATACTTAAGTAGTGTTCTTTATCCATGCATTTTCTTTTTGAAAAACACTTGGTTTCAATAAAATGTAATATTATTTATTAATATTTTTATTCCAACATAAGTTTGATTGACTATCCATATAGATCCTTTACCATATGTTTTAATACAAACATAGGTTATGTTCCTTATGTTACGTTCATCAGCGTGAGGAATGAATAGTGATCCCAGAAAATAGAAAACAATGAACAATGTTTCTAGAATATGTTTGACAACATTCTAAACACTTTCATGAATATTTATCAAAAATGAAATTCTTCAATATCAGTCCAAAATAAGAATTATAAATAAAATTAATTCCCTAAAAAATAGTTAAAGTAAAATCATTAGTAAAATAAAAAAGGTTATGTCTAAGCATCAAAGTCAATAATATTTATAGAGTATTGTTGATACAAGACATTCTCAACAATATCCCCCTTTTTTATGATCACAAACCCCATAATTTAAAACTTATAATTTAGAAATTTGCAAACATAAAATGAAATAAATTTGATTTGACAGAATTATTTCAAAACAAAAATAAATAATTTGTTTTTCTAAATTTGTACACTTTTGTGAGATCAAAAAAATTAAATAAATAGAGTAAAACATATTTAATGTCAAACATATTAGAAATAAAAGGAAATTATTAATTGAAACATATAGACAATGAAAGTTTTATTTATCATGAATTGAAGAAATGAAATAGATTATATGACTTTGATATAAGATAGTTATTTAAATGTTTAAGGTGAAAAAAGTTTAGGGATTGGCTAGGTTGGAATTATGAATGCATTGAAACATATCCTTCAAATCAACAATTTGTACCCACAAATTCTTCATCAAACTATCACCCAACTGAATAACTATAATCCTAAAATAATAACTAACATGTAGATTCTCAACAATATTTACTTTCAAAATGTCATGTAGACATTATTCATTCTTCATAAACTGTTTTAACTTCTCTGTAAACTGCTTAAGCCGCAATCAGATACTAGGTTCTCCTTGAGTCAATAGATCAACATGAAATTTGTGATTCTCTAAAAGAACTAAAAGAGGATCACTATTGAATTGCAGGTTCTCTAGAAGAATATTCATGTCTTCCATAATAGATATAGTGTCCTAAAATCTTCTATTTATATCTTGAATGGTATTAGGATCAAAGGAAGATATTCTGGTCTAACCCATGGTATTTCAGATCGATTTAAATTGACTCCCCATATACTGCTTGAGATCTATAAAATATGACATAGAAACAGTTTTATACATGAGTCTTCCAATCTCATTCAACATATCCCACTTAAAAGAATCCAAATAATTTCTTGTAACAGTTCTTTCATGAAGCTATTTAATCTTTTTCCTTGCAATTTTCATCTCTTTTTTTATATTATAAATATCTTAATAAGTCTTATTATACATTATTAAAAGTTCCTCAACCGTATTTTTCAGAGAATCAGATGTTCCTTCAACTTCATGTACTGGCTGACCAACTGCCACAATTTCTAAATATTATGAATGATAATTTTTCATAAAATAATACCCTGGATTTGCAATTAATTTTTTACTGGAATAAGAAAAACTTTCATGAACTTCAGTTTGGCCTTCAGTTACATGTTGAGATCTTTTATCCATATGATAAAAACACAGAAAATGAATTTTTTAACAATCTCTATATCCGCATTTTCAGGTCTGATTAACTATTTCTCTCCTTGGATAGCTGGTTCTTCCTCCTCAACAACTATTTCATCAATAGTTATCAGGTCTCTTATCTGACATTCAATTTATTGATCTTCCTCAAGAAAATATTCCTCTAAATTTACTAACCTAGATAGCTCTCATAAACCCAGCATTATATCATTAATTTGTTGAACAAGTATAGTACTAGGATTGACAACAAGTCCCTCCTGACATTTTTCATCCTCCGTTTCTGCTTCTATATCATACTCAAGCCTCCAATGAGTTAGTTGAGAAATTCCATTAATTATAGATTTATCTACACCTTCATTTCTTAATCCTCCATGATCCACCAGACAAAAATATCATGAGCTTTGTTCTTCCTAAGAACCAATAGGTGAATTTTTTAATTTTAAAGTACTCCAGAAAAATCTAAGCTTCTTAAGAGTTACAACTTTAATCATGCTACTTTGATGGAACTTAAAACATGCGTCAACTAACCAGATTATATCCTTTTAAAAAAGGATTCAAGAAACTATCTTTTTATAAAGACAAATATTCAGTCAAAAAAATGATATACATTTTGATATACAAAATATTTTCCATATCATCCATCCTTGGCACAATTTCGGTCTGAATAAACATTACCAAATTTTATGATTTACCTCATGATCCTTAACAAACATTTTCCTTATGTTATTTTTACTAAACAGAAAAGTCAAAATGTCTTTGGAAGAATGATCCTTATCTTCAATAGATCGAATATCAAAATAAAAGTCTTCTCCATGTGGGCTATTAAAAATTTGTGAATCTTTAGTGGAGGAAATAGAAATTTATTTATCTTTTATACATGAGAAACTTTAATCTTAAGAATCACCAAAATAAATCTTTAGACTTCTATAAAAATAGTTAATCTCTAAATCGTAATGAAATTCAGAATTTACTTCATTTAAAGAAATCTCTAGTCCTTGAAAAGATAGTGCATGTTTCAGAAGAAAATATTTTTGGTACAACCATACTAAATCCACTAATTTTCCTTAAATAATCATTCGTCCTGAAACACGTTGTCGCTTAGGTTCACTGGCTTCGCCCACTTCGACTCTCTCGGTTTTCTCTTTTTCTAAAAATCCGAAAGATTGATATTTTCTGTCTTCTAGGGTTTGGAAGAAGGATGAAGGATTTAAGCATGGTGAAATGATTTGGTGAAAAAAGGGTTTGGTAGTTTAAATATTTCTGATAGACAACATATATCCTCGTTTCCCATTTCATAGAGTAATTATTAAGAATTCATTATAGTCAAGTGGCATAAATAAATTTAAGACAAAATAACAAAAAATTATAGCAAGATAAAAATTAATTAAATTTATAATAAAAAAATGATAAATGAAATAAAATAAAATTACTAATTAAAAATTAAATAAACTTAAATCACACATAATAAAGTAAAAACATGCAGTGGGAGGGGGTTTAGTGAGGATATCAACAAACTGATATTTAATGTTAAAAAATTATAAATATACATCCTTTTTAAGAACAAGATCTCTTAGAAAATGATATCTAATATCACTATGTTTAGTTCTAGAATGACTTATGTGATTTTTTGAATTATTTATAACACTTGTATTATCACATAAAATAGGAATATTATTAAAATTTAGTTGAAAATCCATGAGTGTGTTTTTTATCCATATAAATATTGAACAATAACTTCCCACAGATAAATATTCTTCTTCAAATGATCATAAGTAAATGGAGTGTTGCTTCTTACTCGACCAAGATACTAATGATTTTCAAAAAAGTGACATTTTCTTGAGGTACATCTTTTATCTAATCTACAACCTCCAAAATCTACATCTAAATATGATATTAAATGAAAATTGGAAGATTTTGGATTAAGAATAGATTGAAAAACAGTTCATTTCAAATATATAAAAATCATTTTAAAACCAATAGGATGAGATTCATTAGGATTTTTTTGAAATATATCACATATACAAACAAAAATATTAATATCAGGTCTTTTAATAGTAAGATATAGTAAACTACCAATTATACCTCTATACAACTTGTTGTCCACTAGTTTTCCAGCTTCATCGAAATCTTGTTTTATATTAGTACACGCGGTAGTTGTCTATGTCTTATTGTTTTCAAAACCAATTTTTTCAATATATTGGTAATATATTTAATTTGGTTTAAAACATTTCCATATTCTTTTTGAAAAATTTGATGTCCTAAAAAGAAATTTAATTCTTCCATCATGCTCATATAAAATTCATTTTGTGTGAGTTATGATAAATCATTACAATTTTTTTATTTGTTGATCCAAAAACAACATCATCAACATAAATTGGTACAAATAGAAAATTAGAACAATTTTTTTTTAAAAATGGTTGGATATTACAAACTAACAGTAAATCTATATTTCAAAAGAAAATAATGTAATATTTCATACCAAGCTCTAACTTCTTATTTATGTTCATAGAGAGATTTATTAAGTTTGAAAATGGAATCCAGATTTTTAAAATTTTCAAAACCAGAAGATTTATCAAAATAAACATACATCATTAAAAACCCATTTAAAAAATGGAAAATTTAAAATTAATCTAATATAATTTAATATTCATATGATATGTATAGGTTAAAAGATTTCTAATTGGATTTACTCTAGCTAAGGGGAAAATTTCTCTCTATAATCTATACCTTCTTCTTGATTATATCCATTGGATACTAACTTGGCTTTATTTCTAGTTATAATCTGTTGATCATCTTGTTTATTTCTAAAGACCTATTTCTTTACTATAATTGGATAATTTGTTGGTATTTCAACTAATTCACAAAAATTATACCTTTTACATTGGTTAAACACTTCTTCCATTGCTATCATCCAACTCTCATATTTTAATGCTTCTTCAAATGATTTAGGTTCTAATTATGAAATAATGGAAGAGAATTCAACTAGGTTTCCAATACATCTTCTCGTTTTAATTCATGTGTCTAGGTTTACTATAATAATTTTTAACGTATGATCCTTTATGATTCTAAAATGTCCCTGTAAAACACATGCAGGTTCTTCATTATCATTTTCTTCTGAACTAGATGGATTTATATTTATATTTTAAACTTTATTTCTTTGGTTTTCAAGTCCCACGTTATCAGGAAAGTATATGGTTAATCAGTTTTATGTTCATCTTTTTTAGAATGATCTATTTAATCAAACATAACATGAATTTATTCTTCAATAAACATTGTGTATCTATTAAATTCTCTATAAGATTTAGATGTTAGAGAATATCCAAAAAATATTCCTTCATCCATTTTTTATTGAACTTACCAAGATTATCCTTATTACTCAAGATATACACCTTACATCCAAAAACATTAAAGTAATTTACCTTAGGATTTATATTATTCCAATGTTCATTAGAATATTTTTTAAAATTAGGCAAAATTGAAAATATATTTATAATATATTATTTGTTCTTAAATCTTCTTCCCACAAGTAGGTTTGAAGGCTGTATTCATTTAGTATTTTCATAGCCATTTCATGAATAGTTTTATTTATTCTTTCAACAATTCCATTTTTTGAGGTTTTCTTGGTACAGATTCGGTGTGTTTAATACCCATATTTGGTAAAAAATAATTATATTCTTGATTCTCAAATTCTCCACCCTGATCACTTCTTAAAGAAACTATCTTAAATCCTTTCTTATTTTGAACTCTTTTACAAAAACTATCAAAAACAGTAAAAGCTTCATTTTTGAGTTTTAGAAAAAAGACCCTTATAAATATAGAATAATCATCATATAAAAAATATACATATAAAATTCCTACCAAACATGATACTCTTGATGGTCTTAATAGATCTATAGGAATAGGTTTTAGGGGATTTGATGTACCAATTTTGCAAATTGATTTGAAGGAGGAATCTTGCTGCTTACCAATTTGACATGCATCAAAGAATCTATCACATTAAAATTTAATACTAGGTAAGTTATAATCTAACTATTTCTTAGTTAATTTATGAAAATAATAAATATTAAAATTTCTAATTTGTCTATTCCAAATCCACAACTCATTTATCTTAGCAGTTACACAATTGACTTTCTGTTTATGTAAGGAATTCAAATCCAGACTGTAAACATTATCTATTCTAGGTGCTCTAAACATAGGAAATTTATATTTGAATATGGAACATGAATTTTTAGTAAATGAACACAATATTAACCATCATAGTTTTGAGAGATACTTATCAGATTATGCTTCAATAATTTTACATGCAGGACTTTGTTAATTGAGAGAATCTTTGGATCACTAACTATTCAAAGTCCAATTATCTTTTTTTTGGTATTATCACCAAAGGTGAGTATGCCTCCATATATTTGAGTTATTGTGTTTATCATTGTTGGATTTACAATCATATGTCTATAGTATCAACTTTCTATGAACCATATAGATTTTTCTTTTTTGGAGACATGTTACCTAAAAAGACAATTAAAACAATTGATATTTTTATAACCCATATCTTCTTGGGTCCAGAAGTGTTAGCTAAAAAAATTTAGGAACCCAAATATACATTATTTTTACATGACTTATGTAATTTACTTTAGATAAAATCTTTGAAACAAAAGATCAACTTATTTGAGTATTTCTCAAATAATAGTTTTTTGTTATATGTCCTTTGGTTCCACAAAAGTGACAAGTAATGGTTTTTGAATTGAGAACAAATTAATTCTTATAAAGCTTGAATTTTTCACCCTTAATACCTATACCTAATATTTCTTTTTTAATGATATTTTTTTATGATTTTAAATCAGTATATTTTCTCATTTTATAAAAATAAGATCAGAGCTTTTAGACGTTTCTACTTCATCCTTTAGTATTTTAATCTTATTTTCCTAGTTTGTATAGTTTGTAGTATATGATATACATTTATCAACTAACTCTTGATGTTGTTTAAGTAATATATCTCTTTCTACTAAAATAAAATTAGGAATATTCTTTAAATATTTTTGTTTCTTCAATACGGAGACATATCTTTCTTCCTATAGAGTGCAATAGGTACCCATTTTATCATTCGAATGAATAGACTCGTAATCATATGAATAGTATGTTTGTACCTTATTTTATTTATCCATGAATCACATATTTTATATAATATTTTATTGTTCCTTCTCCGAATCATAAATAGATGAGCTACCGGTGTCTTAAGAAACAATCCATGTAGCCTTCCTTACACTTTTGTCTTTATTTTCATAATTGGTATTTTTATGATACTTGTTTTCTATCTTTCTCTTCTCACCTTTTAGTTGAGGACAATCAGGTCTTATATGACCCAATTTTTTAAATTTGTAGTATCTAACTTCTCAATATTATTTTTCATCCTCTTTAAATGGATTTTTATTCATTTTTTCTTTTTTTAAAACATGTTAAACTTTCTAGAAAATTGAGCCAGCTATACTTCAGAGTCATATGAGTTTGAAGTCCTTTCTTCTCTATCTTCTTGTTTAATATTTCTGTTTTTCTTATGAGATGTCCCATTTAACACAGTATTTTACTTTTTCACAATATTTCTATGATCATTATATTCTTCTTTCATTTATGATTTATACATTATCAATGTCCTAATGAGTTCCTTCATTGTCAGATTTTTGACAGGAGATGATTATCGAATAAGAGAAGATATACCATTCAATTTTGAAGTAAATAATCTCTGTACTTTCAATGCGTGATCTGATTTATTGATATAATCAACCAAAAATGTAATCCTGTTAAAAATTTCTCTAAGCATTCCATTCATTTGAGTGACTCTTTCTCCATAAAACAATTTTAATGTATCAAACATCAATGTTTTTCTGCATATCTCATTTTTGATACATTGTCTATACCTCTATCAGTAACTGAAATTGTCTTCCACATTTTATAACTTGTTGGACATTTTGATACATGATTAAATTCATCTAGTACAATGCCACAACTGATAGCATTCATGGATTTGGATTTCATTTCATATTATACTTCATTTTCAGCATCCCATGTTTCTGGTTTCTCAGAAATATGATTTGGAGATGGAAAATATAAACAAAATCTATATCAATGATAATTTATATAAATAATAATCCTTGATTTCTAGAACCCATAATTTCCTCTATTGAAATATGGTGCACCAACCATAAACAATCCTTTGATTGGATCATTCATTTCCATCATTATATAGATATTACGTTTATATATTCTTATAGATCTGTGAAAAAACTCAACATTTGATACCAAATGATAGGTTGGAATGGATATGAACATGAAACAAGATGGGTTGAATTGTATCCTTTTAAAATTTTCACAATTCTATCACTTAATAGTAAGGTATGATAAAGAGATGTTTCTGTATGAAGGAATAAGAATCAGATAAAATCATATAAATAGAATAGAACTATTTATAGAGTTTCGGGGAATGAATATCCCCTACTCCACTCCACCAATATCCTTCTCTCCAGGTTTGGTGAATTTCACTAGTAAGGTCCTCATATCATAAGACCGATTGACAATAGAGTGCAGGCAGTTGTTACCCATAAAAATAAGGCTTACAATAGATCCTTCAGGTTCTTTTTCAGGGAACTAAATTATCCACATCTTAGCACAAGAATATGACACTCCACCATGACTAAAACCTAGAATATGATACTCAATAGCATCAATAGTGATTTATTTGATAAAACAATTTAACGTTCATAGTTACAGTAGCACGCAATTAAGAGAAGATGGATCTTCGACATCAGAAGAATAATAATCTTTGAAATATGTCTGAAGAGATCTGGTCTCACAAAAGATCATTTATTTTAAGAACAACATGAAAAATAGTGCATCTCGCTTCCAGGATTGAACATGTATATCTTCAAAATTTAGTCATCATTTCCGAGATTCTTGATCGGTGTAGCATTATAAATTAATTATCACAAGAAAACTCAAAGAATAAAAAATTGTCAACATAGCTAAGATAGATCCACACATACATCATAGAAAGATATATAATGATATATCTTGATATAATATTTCATATCAAAAAAAGACACCTAATAAATTGAGAAAATTCAAATTCAAAAAAATAAAGCTCAAATTAGTCATAAAATCCCTTATGAATAATATAGAAAATATTGTTTGAATACAATAATTTTAAACAATTATAATAAGATTTGAATCAGTCGAAATTGAGCTTGAAATTGCCCTGATATTCCTCAAAGACTGTTGCCGAAAACTCTGATAAAAAAATTAAATTCAAATTTCCAGCATTGAAAAGGAAAATGTAAGGTTCCTTCATAAAATGACAAAACCACAAATATAGGATTAAACTAAATAAGATATGGATTATGATCCATAAATTCATCCTTTTTAAAATAAAATTCTAAATGTACAATTAATTATCCATATGTTAAACTTTTCCAAAAATTGGGTTTACAAAGTGATGTTGATCAAAAACATTAAGCTTGGTGATCCATATGTTTGCATAAAAAACATAGGGTTCCATTCTTACATAGTGTTCTTTGACCATAATTTTTATTTTTGAAAAATGCAAGGCTTCATTCAAACGTAGTGTTCTTTATTCATACATTTCATTAAACATAAGGTTGATTAACTATATGCATTAATCCTCTTCTATATGTTTTAATACAAACATAGGGTATGTTTCTTATGTTATTTTCTTCATCATAGGTAATAAAAAGTGATTCCTGATAATAAAAAATAGTGAAAAATGTTTCCAAAATACCTTTTAGAGAGTTCCAAACAATTTGACAAATATTTCTCATGAAAGTAATACTTGAATATAATTTCAAAATAATATTTATGAATAAAATTAATTCCTTGAAATATATAGAAAGTGAAATAATTAATAAAAAAACAATGGTATTTATGAGAATGAAGATAAATACTATTTATATATTATTGTTGAACAAGATATGCCCAACACTACTTTATTACCATTCCGTTCAATGAAAAATGATTACGTTGACTGTGTGTACATGCAGGTAACCACCTCCACAAACAGATGTGATACATATTTCATAACCACATCATATGGAAACTTCAAATAAGAATATTTAATTAAATAATATTAATGTTATGATATAATAATAAATTTTTAAATAAAAAAATGATACATACCTTCTTTCCATCATTTCAATTGAAAAATAGAAACATTTCTCACTGGTATATAAGTATACCATCTCTATGTTGCAATGTAATTAATTTTCCAAAAGAATCATTCTTTTATGGTTTTAAAATTGTAATTAATGTAATAAAATGATAATTATGCCATTATTATTATTTTAGATATGAAGGAATAATGACATTTTTAACCATTGTCACCTTAACAATGTCATTTCAGACAAAGAGCCTAATAGTGTCAAAAAATATAATATGAAATTAATTTATTGAGTAATTTAATATATCATGGTGAATAGAATAATAATAATTTATAAAGTATTATGAATGTAAGAAAGTTATCATAATTTTATTATTCAGGAAGATAAATAATATACAAGGTAAGTTCTACTTGACCTAAGGGACACCAAAGTTAAAAACCTCCTTTTAAACATTTTAACGATTTATTTTCTAAATATTTCCCTTCAATATCCATATTTTAAAAAATATATTAAAGGTGTATTTATATTTAGATAAATAATTTATAATGTACATTTTATGACTATTATTATTTACAAGAAAAATTTCAAAATAATTATTTTAATTTATTTATGAGTGTTTTTTAACATTATTTACAAAAGGGAAAAAATAAGGTTATTTTTTAATGTATAATGTGTCAGTATATTTTCTTCCTGCCATAACCATTATTTTAGAAATGTAAAAATTTATATGATTTCATGTTTTCTTCTCAGAAATACCCTTTTTGTAGTATTTTCATAACGGTTTTTAATTGAATAGATATTTTGATAACATGAAATATTTTTATTATATGTGAAAATAATGTATTTTTATAAGTATGATGATGTAAAATAATTATTTTATCTGTTATTATAATTTTATCCTTCATGGGAAATTTATTTTGATGGTGGTTCCATTATAAGAATAGAATGGGAGTTTTCATTATAAAACAAGGTTGGGTGAACTTGATATAGATCTCTAATGTTTTTGGTAATGGTAATGAGTAAAACATGTAGGTTTCTCGTAAGTGATTATTATAATTTACCTGATCGGTTATTCCATTTATAATATAAATTTCAAGGGTGCTATAGAAATTATGTCCTTTTCTACCTAAATTATTATTATATTTTTTGTTGGTTTTTATGGAATATTATGACATCAAGATATCATTTATTCTTCTTATATTTAATTTAAATTATCATCCACTTCATCAGGTTAAGATTTAAAATATTTATTTGTAAATTTTTCATGATTATTTCCTGATTACGAATAATCCATTATGAGCTTTTTCTTAATGGTTTGGTTTTAAGGGAATTTTTTATTAAAATATTTGTGTTTATATATTCATTTCATTGTTCATAAATGGTTTTCTTATTCAAATTTTATTTTGAAAAATGAAAATTTTGGTTAGTAACCATGATCTGTGAGTTTCATTCTTTATTTCCTTTTAAATTTACCATACTGATATTTTTTTCTCATACCACATTTTTTAAAAAAAGTCATATGGTTGTATAGAAGAGTAGGGAAAAGGATAAGGTCATGATGAAAATTGTGGAAATATTTTATAATGATAAACCATGTTATATACTAAAATATATTTATTGTGTAAAAATGGATGCTAAATCAATGTTCCTACTTTGTGATGTAATGTGTATTTATGTATTGGTGATTGAAAATTTTTATAAAACTCTAAAATAAATAGATATTTCGAAACTCAATAAAAATTTCATATTTAACAACTACAATTTATGAATTTTAAAGGTTGTTTACCTATTGTGAGACTAGTCAATAATAGGTGTTACTGCCTCATCCACTTGCTAGTTTGATTCATTGCACTAGTTAAATGTGTTAGAACTATGACAGTTCTATGCAGGAAATGGAGTATGATTTGTGTTTGTAGTCAGTCCTTAGTGGATGTTCATAATGGTTGATATGAAAGGGATCATATAGTTACAATGGACTATAGTATTGAAGGTGGCATCATTTCCTAGTTTTTTCCATATTTTTTGTCCCGAAAATCAAAAAATAGAGAAATGTGTGTTTAGAAAAGGAAGTTTTGTACAAGATTGAAGGTTTTTTGGAAACATGCGTGCAAGTAATTTTTCAATAGCATAATGTTCTAAAATTTCAAAAGCATGAGGTTCGAAAATAATCTTGAGATGTGTGTGAAAAATGGTTCTTGTATGAAAAAGGAGTGCACACAAAATGAGACGTTTCACATGAAACTGTGGGTTTTTCACGAAGAGGTCGGTGAAATCTATAAATAAGAGGTGACCCCCCTCATTCTAGATCACAAAAAACTTAGGGAAGGTCCATGTTTTTATGAACATAAAATTTTCATGAAAAGGGAGATGTGTGGAAAAGATAAAGTTGCGTGGAAAAGTTAATGCTGCGTGGAAATGTTGAATTTGTGAGGAAATGTTATGGTTGCGTGAAAAAGTTAAAGTTTCATGAAAAAGATAATGTGGCGCATAAAGGGTGTATTTGTGGAAAAGATTTTTCATGAAAAACGAAAATCTTGAACACAAAAGTAAAATTTTATGTGAACAGGGTAGGTATTGCGCTCAATTGTCAATGTAAGCTCAATACATGTTATTATTATCTAGTATAGTGGATCATTTCATTCAATTGCTTTAATTTGGGACATCGATCCAAGAAGTGTCACGTGCCAAATAGAGATGAATACTTTAATGAAAATCTATTAAAGTTACTTTCACGTCGATAAACTGTGTTAGACTTCTCATAGGGTAGTGAGCTTGGGGGAGTCGATAGAAGTGAAACAAGGGATGCAGTGAGCTTTCCCTGAACCATTTTAAAGGTAGTGTTCCTGGAACAGAGTGACTGTTATCGAAATTTTTAATCCATACACTATTGAGGATTGGTCGGTTTTGGTACGATCGACACACTATCAGCGTATGCTCCTTGGACGTAGCCCTTAATGGTAAACCATGTAAAAGTGTTGTGTGGTCTCTTTGCATGTGATTGTTTTCTTTTTGTTCTCTTCATTAGTATAGTTTTAACAAGTTCCTACTAATGTGGAAGCAAGAACCATGTTTTTAAAAGAAACATTTGACACCCTGATTAAGCCCTCCCCTCTCAAGGGGTCCTGGGGTCCTACAAAATCATAGTACCATGTTACTTGATACTTGAACAGAGGGATTCATGCACCTCTTGATCCCTATATTTAGTCTACTACCGTCCTATAAATATCTATAAACATAATATATTTTAAATAAATAAAATTAAAATGTTAGATACTTAAATGGTATTTGTTTTCATCAGAACCACCTAAGGGTGGGGGGAAGAATTATTTTTTGGTAGATATTTTTGATTAAATATTTCCTATCACATGTGATATACCATAGGAATATTATATATTTTAATGTTTTTAAAATATTAAATATAAAAAATAAAAGCATTTTAAAAAACATAATTCATAAAAAATATATAAAATAATGAAACAAAATGAACAATTTATATAATAATGCATAAGAAATAAATTTCTCCTATATAAAAAACATTCAATACTGAATGTATTGGATAATTAAAATAATGAAAAATCATATAAACTATTAAACGTTAAAATTGAACATAGGAAATTATGATATACACGACATAAAAATATATTCCACAAAAAAAATTAAATTAGGTCTTATAAAATAATAGAAAATAAAACTTGATTCAAATAAAATAAAAAGAAAATACAGAATCCCAAATTACATGGATGATGAAAATAACAAATAATACAAAAATGATATCTGGTATTATACATAATAATTTACATTTTCTATATTAATTCTATTTGGATATTTTTTCATTACAGCATTGTATAGATCCCAATTGGAATAGAAACTGTGGACTATGGTGGGATATAATAGTCATTTTAATGCATTCATAGGATAGTGTGACCGGTTGTATAATTAATACCAAAAAACACATCAATAAGTCTTGTATAGACTATTTTAATGGCGCTTCTATAAATTTCAACCAATAGCTCCTATTATGTAAAGACGGTAAATTTTATAATATGTTATTGTATTTCATTCCATACTCCTCACCCATCCAACTCACCCGCTCACAATTATAATTTAATTGATTATACATGAATCTTAATGGGTGGTGTATAATGAAATGAATACATATTTCAACACAAATAATAATAATATTAAAATATTTTGGAAGATCCCCCATATATTGATTAAGAAAGTTCCCTTCGTTAGAGTTCCCTTTACTATCCAAATAGTTAGCCAAAAAATATCACTTCATCCTCTAAGTATAATAATCCTCCATCCCATAATCGATGGGAATCATGAATTTATTTATGTATTATATTATATTCCACAAGATATTGGAATTATAATACGTGAAACCAATAAGAATATTAGAGTCTATTAACCCAATATTTTCATACATAAATAATACAAATTCTTTTATGAATATTCATTACATTATATAAATACACAAGGACTGCAAGGGAATATAGTCTTTATAAACATGGATTAATAATTAACTGGTTCATAAGTGAACTACATAATCTCAAACTATGTTTGTCATAAATATAACCCTTCTTAGAAACATCATACATAATACTATTATTCATTACTATGGAAAAGAAACATAAGAAACGGTGAGTTAGGATTCTTAGTAAGGGAAAACAATAAAGTTAACATGAGAATATGGTAATAAAAGCATGAGCATAATATTATAAAATCCATAACCTTAATATCATAGATCATTATCATGAATCATGGAATAAATATTGTTTGTTAATAAGATATTATTCCAAAAGTCATCAAAGAAGATAATCCATGAGAGCATAACATGGTTAAATGTCATGGAATTATGGCATACACATATTCACAGAAAATAAATTCATATTAGTCAATATATACTTCCATAATTATAATAATTGAATGAGTTAAATAATAAAACCATCCAAGAAGTAATGTTTCACTCCCAACACTACATAGTTGGAAAATTATACTACAAAACTAGGTTAACTACCCATTATAGTCTTTTTTATGTCTTAAGATATCAATATTTACCAAAATAAATGGAGAGAGATATATATGTCACTAATAAAGTAGTTAAAATAATACATATGTGTTTCACAAGATCATAAATTAGTTATCATAAAAAAATGAAAAAAATTAATGGGTTTTATGAATATTTTATCATATAATAAGATTTGTAAATGAAATGGGTTCCAAAATATTTCATCATTTCATTATAGAATAACTTATAGAAAGAGAATCAATTTTTGTAAACATCAGGAAATTATAAACATAAACACAATCTATATATGGTAATAATAAAGATGGTATATAGTTATCATATCCCCAGGGAAGCATAAGTAACATCAAAGTATGTCATCCTAGATGGAAAATAATTTTGAAAGACCACTAGGAACATTCATAGAAGAAAATAACCTTTCTAATTTGAAAATCACTTTTTAAAACAAAAAAATTAATAACTCGTTTTCAAAATAATTTTATTTTAAAATATACATGGAAACATATAATGTATTATTTAATTAAATTATTGGTCCTAATGGTGGAAATTTCTCCCCACATTGTACAAGTTGAAACTAAGATTCCTTTCACATTTTCTCCAAAATTAAAAAGATCCTTTTTAGAAATTAACATGATGATTTCATTTAAAACCTTTTTTAAAATATCTAACATGGGTAAGAAATGAATTTAAAAATTCAATTGAGAATATTATGAACATTAAATAAAATATTTTTAGAGAAAACTGATATGGAAGAAATAGTTTTTTTCGAACAAATAAAAAAATAATGTCAATTTTCTTAATAAATTATTTTTGTCTTGAGTACCAAAAGAGAGGAAAATTAATTAAAAACATGTATTATAAATAAATTACTATATGAAAATAAAATTAATGATAATTTTTTAGATTCAAAACATGAAATTTCATCATTTTAAGATAAATCCTGGAAAATCTAGAAAATTAATGAGTTGTAATATATCCCTTACTGCTTTCGTATCATTTCAATAATTAGACTTGTGAAAGAAAAATCATAGATTTATTATTATGTCAAATAACAATAATAATAATCACTAAAAAAATATAATCATGGTTAGTATTTACCCCAAATAAAAATTATACTAAATATGGCATGTTTCTCACTAATTATAAAAGTGAGATGGAAATCCCTTTCCTTGACTCTTGACTTCAATTGAAAATTATATAGCCTCTTGTATAGAAAATATAAAAATATTATAAAACAATTTTATAATTATATATATATGTAATTATATATTACAACCTTATAACATTTCAATACATTTATTATTAATTCATTATTAAATCATCATTTATGGTTCCCAATTGTTTTGTTCTTCATGAGGGTTTCAATTTGGGGATTCTGGTACTTATACATTTATCATAATTACATCTTATCCAAAGTTTTAAACATGAAATTAATATCATATATTTTAATTATATACAATTTTAAAATCATTTAATAAATTTAGATATATAAATATGAAATGTATCGTTCATGGAGATGGTAGGTCATATGCATGCAATTATTTGGTTTCCATCATTCAACAGATGAAATGAAAGAAAAATAAATAACTATTCACCATTATAGATTCATTATGATCTCATATATATCACATATATTAATGAAATTATTCCTTATTATCATCCATGTTAATTTTATTTGAAAATTAATAATATCAATTAGAGAGGTGGTAATACATCGTACACATGAGAGACGTTATTATAACCCACATTGAATGGAAAGTAAGATGGTATATGTTATAAAATATTTCATGATGTAAAATTATTTTCATACTATAATATATATATATATATTTTACATTTATAATTATATAAAATATTTAGTAGTGGTGATGGAAAATTAATTACGTTAGTTCACTAGGTAGTAGTCCACCATACACATGATCAACAGTTTCATTTACTATTTGGGGGAAGATGCAATGGATATAGGTAATGAAATAAAAATACTAACGTTTATGTAAATTGAATAAATTTATGATATTTTATAATAATGTATTGATAAGAATCGAAGTATTTGAAAGAAGGGATAAAATGATCATGTATAGTTAATTGTATTACAAATTATTTAGAGACTCTTTAGGTTTACAACTATAGACTTATTAGCATCTTTCACTAATAAAAACAAGGAATCTAGGAAATGTTAAGGTAATTAGTGATATTTTTTCTTTCTATCATCAAAATATAAAGGATATTTGAGTTTTGAGACAAGAGGATGAGAGTTCCCCTTTTAAAACCCACTTGGAAACTACTAGGAAATTTATCAATAGGATCCAAAATGAATCAAAGTAATTCCCTATCAAAAAGTTTAAAAATAACCGTATATTATATCATAAGAAAGATAATATTGAATTATTTCTAGACAATTTAATTTTAGAATTATTTTTTGTGTATCTTATCCTTATCTTTTTAGTTTTATCCACAGTACACTCATTTTAACCTTAACCATGGTAACCATTCTTTATAATTGTCACTATTAATTAGGGTCAAATATTATATTGAACTTATTAGATAATATTAATTATTATGATTAAAAATCTGGAATAAATTTTAACATATTCCATTCAAATAAGTGTAAATTATTAATTTAACATTAAAATTGAAAGCATGATGAAAAATAGGTTCTCCAAAGAGGAATTTTTCTTATGTATAGATAGTTTTCATATCAAAAATCAATATAAAATTTATTAAAATAGAAAAATTGGATAAATGAATATATAATTGTAATATTTTTTCATTTAAACCCACCTTAAAATAATTTTGATGTTTTTAGATGCATTATTTGAAAAGATAATTCTTAATAAAAACTATTATTTTTTACTCTTCATAAAAAAATATATGTTCTGAAATAATTCTGAAAAATCACTATATTATAGTTTCATAATGATGACTTGAAAAATGAGGTTAATTTTTCAACTACTGTTTCTAAATTTGAACATAATTATTTTTAAAATACGTGTTCATAATGCCATAATACATCATTTTTAGAAAATTATATTTTCTAAGCTTTAAATTGGATTTATTCACACCTTGAAAACACATAAAGTTAATTTTAAATAAAAATTTATTGAATATATAATATATAAATTACATTATAATAATTCACCAAAAGTCATTTATATACTTTATTTCCATTAAACATATTTTTGTGCATAAAAATATTTTTTTAGAAAAATATTTTCCTTATTATCAAACAATTTTCATTTTATTTTATAAATAATTGGTATTAAAACAAATCATTGTATATATATTCATAAAAATTTTACTTACATAATTTGGTTACTTCTATTATTACCCTCCATTAGAACATCTAAAAAATATTAATAATAAATATTTATATTTTATTTATATTTTGTGTTACATTTAAACAAAGTGAAATGTGTAACGCAAACCGTAGAAGATCTCCATTATTGTGTATAACATAATCTATAAAATAAATTAATTTTATTTGTAAAACAATATTTCATAAAATCATAGTGTGGTATATAATACACCTTTTAAATGAATTTCTCAATTGAATTTTTTTTAACATCAACATTTTACCATTTGAAATGTCCCTTGTTGTAACCCGAACCATACTATGGAATAATAAAACATCTCATAAAATGGGAAATTTGGAAAAATAAAGGATATATGAAGTGATATATAACATGCCTTCAACATATAGAGAACATTAGTGGGAATTTAACATATTTACGTTATAGGGAATACTGTCTCCCAACGACTAATATAGAGTGATAGAGAACATGGTCAAGAGATGGTTATCAACCACAATACAATAAATTTATGACGAGTGAAAAGAAATTTGATTCGTCTAAAATGGTGGTAAATGTATATATTTTTTATCTCAATATCCACTTCTTAAAATTGATGGATTTCATTACCCATATAGATAATTACATATGTAAATATACATACTTGAGATGTGCAATTACATATTTTAATCAAAATTCATCATAGTTCCATCTACTTACCAAAATGATGAATATTTAGGTTAAACATTTCATTACTAATGAACTAAAATGAACTATTATCTGATTATATAATCCATAAAATAATTAAAATTTATTCATAAATTTTATTGTTATTAACTAAAACCAACATGATTAACCATAGATATCAAATATGGATAAATCATAAGATAATAATGATACTCAATCCTCAAAATAATCTATTCCAAAAATTGATAACCTTGTGGTTCCTCCAAAATATTTCTAACATAAAATAAATCAGAAATATTTGAATGATTTGATCTCATATGCATCCATTATCAACTTAATAATAATTTAAATCACCCATAAGGTATTATACTAAAATTTATATACCTTATTCACTTCTATAAAATTCACAATATTATTATATATGATTTTAAATGATAATTCAAATTTTATACATTAAATAATATCTTATTATAGACAATAATTATCTATTGGAAATTAGGGTCCATCCTTAAAATTATATATGATCATAATTGTATTCATAATATTAAATTTTATTTCCTCATTCCAAAATATATTTGGAGATATATAATCAATTCTCAAAATTGAATGAAATTTAACTTAAATTCTCATAATAATACTTTTGTAGTGCTCATTTATAAAAAATTTAACCTAAAAATCCACTCTATACAGCTCCCTAATAACCATGACTAACTTCAATTATTTTTATTTCATAATATTTCCCATTGTAATTTGTCATCAAAGGTTTTTGAAACTTATCATTCCAATAATCCCTTTTGATAAGGTTATTGATTTTCATAATTCCAAAACTCATTTCATTTAAAACATTGGATTGTGGGTTCTTCATTCTATTGAACTCTCTCTATCTATTAATTTCATTAATTTTCCACCTCACATTAAATATATATTCTTTAACTAGATGTATAGGCTTTCCACACTTAATTTACTTCACAATTATACTCGAGAAATTCCCAACATGTTTCTAACCACATTTAGAGATTTTCTGTGACTACAATTTCTATCCACATCATGATTAATTTGGTTTCCAATATTAATCAACCATTAATTTCTTATCATAAAACTAGGAATGTTGTGATTTTAGAATTTCAATTTAGACCTTCATATAACATTAAATTACTTATGTGTAACTACATATGACTCTTATTTACAAACAATTTTGAATTATATTATTTAGGCTACTAAAGATTTGATCATTTTTTCTTTCAATGATGATGATAAAATGGGAAATTTATCTTGAATTTCTTGAAAATTTATTTTCATATGTAGTTGTAGATTCTTCTTCATTTTATTTTACCTCAAGTAATTCATTTTATATCTTTGTATGTATAATAAAATAGGATTAATTTCTAAAAAATATCATCTTTAATGCATCCCATTCCATAAAATAAATTTCTTCATCTCAACTAATATTCTTGAAAATATTCCACCAGTGGTCTAATTTGTCATCCAAAAGATAGATAGTCAAAAAAATTCTCACATTTTGAACACTGGATAATGAAAATTATAATTTTTTTGAAACTAATCTATTTGTAAGGACCTGAAACCAGTTTCCCAAAGATGGTTCCTTATTTTATTACCTTGGAATATAAAAAAGAATGTCACATCCTGATGTAATGAAATGTTTAGTATCATTGGAAGAAAAGATACATACATGTGTTTAACATTACAACTTTATAGGAACTACATCATAACAATTTATTTTTAATCACACATAAACTCCAAGATTGTCATTCCATGTTATTCATAATATACATCAATAGAACCTATGGAAAGTAAAACCTATTATAGGGTTGATATCAGAAACATAGTAAGGTTAAATAATACAGTGTATGGAAATATTAACATTAGTCATGATGAATAACTAAAAATACATTCCTTTAAAAATATACTTGAGCATAATATGGTAGGAATAAACACTGATTAAATAATTCCATAAAACATATCATTGGAATTCATACTAGTTGAGTAATCGTATGGAATATTAGTATATAGTTTCATAATAATGTAATGAATTATCATAAACATTCTTAAATATACTATCAAATTCTCCACTAATACATCTGAAAACGATTAAGGCCTCAACCGAAACCATATATGAAAATTGGAAAAGCCTTAGCCAAGTACATATCTGTTTTGTCTCATGAGACCTATTGATGCATCTAGGGGATATATGAGTCCCAAAACATCACATAATAATTCTTATTCATTCCTCATATGAATGTAGATAAACATAAACATTATATTCATTCATATATAAACTATTATATGAAATGTAAATAACTTTCCCCAAACATAAACACTATCCATTCAAAGTAACATGGTGAATAGTTTCAAGATAGAACATCCACAGTCAAAATAATCACAAACCATTAAATAAAATATGGTACATGATATCATAAATTATTATTCCTGATTACACATAATATTCAACAAGAGTGTAGAAATAGACAAAAGTACTCTTATAAAATCATTGAGTAATTCTGTGGATAAATACTCTTTTACATTGAAAAGTAGAGTTATTTGGAATTTTTTTATAAAACCAGATGTGAAATAATATATTTCTATTGTAATAAAATTATTATTTATATAAAAATAATTGTTAATAAAAGGATATTATAAAGTTCCCTTGAAAATAGGTAAGTTTTCAAGAAATTCTATTGAATTGGGATTGTATTTCAGGAATAGTTTTTTTAAAGATCCTTTTAAAACATGTATATCTCCATAAAACAAAAGACATATTCTTGTTGTTACACATATAAATAAAATTAATAAAGAATTTAATATGATTAAATAATAATAAATAAGAAATTAATTTGGATTAATAAAGAAAATGAGTTACCCGAAAGAAAATGGATGTTCGGGTAGAAAACCCTTAACTTATGTCTTAATACGTTCTGATCCTGAAAATATGGTCCTGGAATATGAAATTAGATTTATTAATAACATAATTCATAACAT
Source organism: Viscum album (assembly GCA_963277665.1). Lineage (NCBI taxonomy): Eukaryota > Viridiplantae > Streptophyta > Magnoliopsida > Santalales > Viscaceae > Viscum > Viscum album. The sequence goes on along the minus strand of CAUJRU010000032.1, from coordinate 878,178 downwards.
ATTCGAAATTTACTTGATTTATTATAATTTTATTATGTTTATTAATGTTTTTTTATCAGTTAATAGATTATATATAATCATCTGTGCGTTCTCATTTTAGTAGTTTTCATAATTGGTTCATTTGTATAAAATTTAATGTAAAAAGATAATTTAATTAATGAATTTATATTATATATTACAAATTTTAAAATATATGGTAAAATGATAATATTAGTCATTTGGTTACATTGGGTGAGGATGAATCATTAGATAAAAGTTTAATAATAAACGCTTGGATTCATTTGGTGGTTTTTTGATCTCCACAAACTCATTTTGTTTTATAAATTAATACCATGTGTAATAAATGATTCAAAAAAAATTAGATGGGATATTTCATATATTATGATCTGTTTCAACCATAAAAATTCTTTCATGATCGTAATTTAAGATGTTAATAGAAGTTGAAAACCTGTCATCCTTGAATGTGATAAATTAATACATCTTAGTTGTTGTTTTCATTCCTGGTATAATGAAGGGGAAATAGGAGATTATAATGAATTATTAAATTATCATAACAAAATTAAAGTAAAATTATGGTACTATATTTATCATTAAATTTTTAGTAAATGAGGTGATTAAAGAAAATGAATGAAAGGAATTTGAAAGAATATAAATGAAATGAAAATAGGAATTTACCTCTTGAATTTATCTTCCTTGGCAGCATCTATTGGGGAGAGGATTTGGTCTTTTGAAGAGACCAATGTCTGATAGAATTGGGGAGGTTATTTGTTTTATAATTTATACATAGAACAAGTTTTGAGATGATTTATGAGAAGAGGGAGTGAGGGGTTGTTTTTATAGCGGAAGAGAGGATGGGTTTTCCATTATTTTAATCATGATTTTATTATTTTGACCCTAGACTATGCGTAGTCTTGATTATTGTGACTCAAAATAGAAATAAGTTCATGTGAATTCTATGAAATGGTCATTTACATCATCCATGTCTCATGGATGATGCATAAATTAATTAATTTAGCATATTTCATAAATTAACGAATTTCACTATTCACCAAAATTCAAATATTTAAAAAAAATAACAAAAAATTTCCAAGACCATTTTTCAATGTGTAGAATTAAAAATTGTTTTCCATTTTATAAAAATAAGTTTTTAAATGATAAATTTTTAATTTTTAAATAAAATCATTATTGATAATAAAAATGATTATTTTAAATTTAAAATTGATTTTACAATACCTTCAAAAATTAATTGTGGACTCATAAAATTATCCTTCATTCATAAGAAAAAAAATTATTTATTGAAGAATAAATTTTATGAAAATAACTTTAATTTTAAATTAATTTATTAATTTAAAATTGTAACAAAATATTTATTAATCATTAAAATATCAACACTTAATTATTAATTTTTAAAATATTCACTCTAATTTATATGAGACATAGATTTTATTTATACTCACATGAAAGATGTTACTATTTGAAAGGGTTAAATACTATTAATAATGGTAAATTTATAAGGTTATGTTACTATTCATAAGAGTAAGTTATTATTCACCAAAAATGTAATTTGATCATACTAGACTATAAATATCTTACTAATCACAACCTTATATATCAATTTTTTTAAAATTCAAATCACTAAAGGGAAAAAATTACAACTAATGGAAGTGTTATAAGTATTTCTTATAAATATAAATGTTTTTTTCTCATAGAATCAATTTGGAATGTATTCCATAATAAATCTATTTTTAAAACCTTGGGGTGTTACATTTTTCCCCCTTACAAAACATTTGACCTCTAATTTACTAGAATGTCCCTCATAAAAAGATTTGGGTTGTTATTAATCATAAAAACCTTTGGCTTCCATATTGCCTCTTAAATTTTATTATTTTTCCAAAGTACCTTTATCTTCTGAGTCATCCAATTCATCAACACTTGTTCTTTAGTGTCTAGAATTGGGATAGGCTATTCTTAGTAAGATAAGTCAGGTTCCAACTCTATACCTTCATAAGTGAGTACATACGTTTGGTCTATCTTGAAATTTTTTTATAATGAAACATGGAACACATTGTGTATGTTAAAAATCCAAGGAGTCATTTCCAAATGATAAGACACACCCCATTCTCTCTAGAATTTCCCAAAGTCCTATATACCTGGGGTGCAGTTTCAATTTATTTCCGAATCTTATTACATCATTATATGGAGATAATTTAAAAAAAACACTATATACCTCATGAAATTCAAAATCCTTCTATCGATTGTCAGTATAAATATTTGCCTAATTTGAGATATTTTGATATGGGTTTTAATATTCGTGACCTTTTCTTGTGTTTCCTCCATATTCTTTTGGCCCACAAACTTCCATTCACATACGTCATCCCAACATGTTGTTGTAAGACATCTCTTCCCATATAAGGCTTCATATGGTTCCATTTGAATACTGTAATGGAAACTATTGATGTTTGAAAACTCCACCAAAGGTAAATAATAATCCAAAATACCTTGAAAAACGAGTGAGAATGATCTCAATATGTCTTCTAAAGTTTGGACCATTCATTTTTACTGGACATCGATTTGCAGTGATGAGAAATAATCAAACGAAGATCAGTGTCCAAATATTTCTAATGAATTTTCAATAATTTATATGAAAATATTGGATCATGATCAGATACAATTGAGAGGGTTTCTCCATCATGTCTCAACACTACATTGATATAGAGTCTTTAAATACACTCAAATGGATAATCCTCCCTTATATCAAGGAAATGTGTAGATTTAGTAAGACGATCATAAAGTACCCATATTGTGTCATTCTTTCTAGGAGTTTTGGGTTATCTAGTAACAAAATACAACATGATATCATCCCATTTCAATGTTAGGATAGGATTAGGATTTATGAATCATGTGGGATGTTCTATTTTAGCCTTCACAAATTGACAGACCAAACATCTTGATATATAATCACTAATTTCCCACTTCATGTTATCCAACAAGAAATGTTCCAAAAAATATCTATACATCATAGTGATACCATAATGTATAGTGAAATTCAAACTATGGGCATCATCAAATAACACCCATTTTAGTTTGGGTATAGCTCGAACACAAAGCTTCATCCCATGCTTTAGAATTTCATCTTCATTTTTGAATTTTCCCAACATCCCAATATTCACATCATTAACATTGTTTTGATGATTCTCGTCAGCATGTTGAGGAATTTTAATCCTTTCTAATGAAGATGGTTGGAAACCAATTTAAAAAGTAATGAAGTTTCACTTTCATTGATGATTCCTATATCCGTCCGTACTGGATCCATGTATATAAGATCCTTTAAATTATCTTTTTGTTTAGAAATAAATGATGCTTCCTACTCAATGAATCAGCTACCTTATTTTCCATTTTGGGGTGGTAGTGTATCGAACAATCATAATCACTGAGTAGATAAAGCCATATCCTTTTCCTCATGATGAGTTATTTTTTGTGAGAATATGTATTTCAAGCTCTTTTGATCATTATATATCTCACATTGTTTATCATATATATAATTTCACTATATCTTTTGATAAAATATTAAAGCTTCAAGCTCAAGATCTGGAGTTGGATAGTTCTTTTCATCAATTTTTAATGGCCATTATACATAGGAAATAACCCTATCATTCTTCATAAGGAAAAATCCAAGTCTTTTCATTGATGCATCACTATAGATCACAAACTCATCATTTTCCAATGGTAGATTTTGGATCGGATAATTCATTAATCCCCTATTTAATTCTTCAAAATAATTCCTCACATTCTTTTGTCTGTAAGATCTTTACCCCTTTACGAGTATGTCTGGTTAACCGGTTTGCTAATCTGGCATTTTTTTTAAACAAATGACTATAATATCCTACTAAACCTATAAAACTATGTACCATGTTTATGTTCATCAGTGCAGGCCATTCCCAAATATCCTTTTTCTATACATGACCAACTGATATTCTACCCTTAAATACAATATATCCATGACAATAAACTAAATGAGTCCCAAATTCACACTTTCTAAACTTCCCATATAATTCATTTCATCTATGTGTCTTTAGAATAATGCAAACATTATTTTCAAGATCTCTATATTTTTTCATTATACCATGATATCATTAATAACTACCACAACAATGTTATAATGATATTCAATGAAAAAACTATTCATTAGATCCATGAAAATAGAGGGTGCACTAGTTTGTCCAAGTGGTGTTACTATACTCATGTTATTCCCATACCTAGTTCAATATATTGTCTTTGGAATATCTTCTTTCTTCACATGCATATAATGATATCCAAATCAAAGTTCAATATTTAACAAATATTGGGCTCAAAGAAATTGATCACATAAAACATCAATACAAGTTTGGGGATACATGTTATTTATTGATATATCATTGATCTCTCAATAGGGAATGCATGACCTTGTAGATGCATCATTATTCTTAAATACAATAATAGGGGCTCCCCATGAAAAAACCCTAGGGTGAAGAAATCTATTATCCCTCAATTAATCTAGTTTTTTCTTCTGTTATACTAATTCCACAGTGGACATTCAATAAGGTGCCTTTTATATAGGTATTGAATCTGGAATTAAACCAATAGATAAATCTACTTCATACTCTAGAGGATGTCCAGGTAAATCCTCTAGAAAAAAATCAACATATTCTTATACAATAGGTATTTCCTCTATTTGAATATTCTTTTGGTCACCCATAGATATCTTTTTATATTCCTCCCCAATAATTGAATTCAGTAGATCTTTTGGGGGTGGATCTAGATGTGAATCATATGGTGAGATTTCTTCTCTAAAGATAAGGGATTCTAAACATTTCATAAAAATTATAACTTCTTTCTTCATAAAATATATTTTTTCATCATTATTTGAAATACAATCCATAATGAGGATTATTTGGATGTTGATCATGGGTATGGTTATAATTTTTTCAACTAAGTCACATTTCTGTGTCATAAGGGGGGTTGATCAACACATGTTTGTTGCAATTATACTTCCCTATGGAGTTTTGACTGAAAACTCCTTCATTAAATCAGAATTTAAATATCTAATTTTCTAGGAAAATTGGGATGATATAAATGAATTTGATGATCCATAATCAAATAATGTATTATCTATGTTTGAAGAAAATATTAATATACCTTCCACCACATCATTAATAACATTATACTCAGCAGTTTAGATATCATAAGGTAGTCCATAATCCATTGTCCTTTTCTAATGACCATTTCGTTGATTCTTCAGACAATCATTAGAATAGTTCACCATCTACCTAAAATTACAACATTGAACATTGATATCTTCATTAATTCCATTCAAATCACCTGCATGGTGGCCTTTATATCAACGCTTATAGCACACACCTTTTCCATTTAAGTAAGAATTAGGGTGTTTCCTTATACAAGTATTGCATGTTGAGAATTTCACCTTTATCTTATTCCCTTTATCCATTCTAACCTTTTCCACCCTATTTTTCATTTGTTTCCCCTTAATGTCATTATACATAGAGAATTATTTCTATATATTGATATAATATGAGACAATTCCTTTGTATAATGTGAAATATTGGGAGACTAGTGACCTTTAGAGGTGTGGATCTAAAACCATGATAGAATCAATCAATATTTCTCCTTGTATTATGTATACAATCTCAAGCATGCCTTTATTTACTTGTAATATTAGATTAATACCTTTCAACACTTTAATCCTATTTTTTTTATGATTTTTATAATTTCCTCTCTATATCAACTAGTTGTTCAGGAGTAAAATTTGATTCCTTAAAATATATCCATTCCATTTATATAATTTCTTACTCCTCCTTTTTTGTTTGAATTAACAACCTACCCTAATCTACATCTGCAGATAGACGATAAAATACTATAAAAACCATCTCCATTTCATTACATCCCAAAGAGAGAAGCATATTTTCTTAACAACTTATCCAATGCTCTGCTATAAAGAGTTTGTAGTCCCATTGAATAATGGTGGTTGTTTTTAAGATAAATCAATATACCATTTCTCCTCCACATTGGGGATTAGGATTCTCCTTACAGTTAAGGTTATTATTCATAATATGAGTCAGTTGTGCATGTATAGTTATAAGTTTCTTAGCACCACTCATATCTCTAGAGCCAACATCATTATCATTCATAGGAGGAAAATCCATACATAGGATTCACACAGTTTTGAATTTTCCATTCCTTCAACAAGGTTTCATTTCTAAATAATTTAATACACTAGTTTAGGATATGAATCATAATATAAAAATCTCAACATAGAAAAATAATTAGAATAAATTGAAATCTTATCCAAAGATAATCTCATTATCATGGTTTTGTGAGGGAAATTTTTAATTTACTTCCTTCATAATGATTTATAATGAAAATGTAAATTATCATAATTATATACCCTAGATGTTTCATACCATGTGTGCAATAATATAGGTTTTTGTATACCAGGATACCATGGGTCAAGCCCAAAACTGCTAGTTAGAGTTATTACTCCAAGGTACATCTTTCCAGAACCACTTCCACTTCTAGTATCCAGACAAAGTTTTATTTTCTTGAAAGATATATATAATCTAATCCATACCAAAATTCATGGATGTTATTGTATGTTTATCCTCAAATACTATCTTTGAGTTTTGTACCCTAATCTATGTTTTCTAAATCTATATTCCATGTTTTATTCTAAAATTCATATGATACCAAATGTTAGGAAACGACCCCAGTTATCAGGATTCGGTCCCTTATTTTGTTAATTTGGAATATAAATAAGTAATTTGTCTCTAGAAGGAACGAATTTTTTAGTTTCTTCTGTAAAAAAAGATACATATATAAGTTCAACATTAGAACTTGAAAGGAAATACAACATAAAAACTTCTTTGGAATCACACTTAATCCCCTAGATTATCCTTCCAATTCATTCATAATTTATTTCTTCACAACCGTGGGAAAATAAAACATGTGAAATGGGTGATATCAGATGCTTAGTAATGGTAACTAATATAGTATAAGAAGATATAAATAGTAGGAATGATGAATAATAAAAAATGATTACCTTTGAAAATACAGTTGAGCATGATATAGAAGGAATAAAATATAATTATATAATACCATAAAACATAAAAATGTATATTACACTAGACTAATAATAAATTGGACTATCAAAATCTTGTATAATAATGAAGGAATTCATAATTTTGGACATTTTGAGTTATATTGTCAAGGCCTCAGCCAATACATCTTAAAATGATTAAGGCCTCAACCAAAATAATATCTGAATATGTTCAAGGCTTCAGACAAGTCCATATATTTTTTTATATTATCATACCTACCGATGCATCAAGTGGAAATAGTGGGCCCCACACATCACTTACTTATTCCAATTCATTAGTCATATTAATGTGGATAAATATAAACAATATACACATTCATTTTTAAATTAATATATGAAATGTTAATAACCTTCCCCAAACATGAACACTAACCATTCAGAGTAACATGGTGAGTGGTTTCAGGATAGCACATCCATAGTGAAACTAATTATAAAACATTTATTATAATATGGTATATTGGATCATAAAATAGTAGTCTCAATTTAACAAAATATTTAATAAGGGAGTTGAAATAGAAAAAAGTATTCTTATAAAACCATTGAGTAATTATTGAGATAAATAATATTTCACTTTGAAAAGAAGAGTTACTTTTAAAAAATATTTTTATAAAACCAAAATTGAATCACTATATTTTTTTCAAAATAAAATGAGTAAATTTAGAAAAATAAGGGTAGATAAAAATATATTTTAGAGTTCCCTTTAAAATTGGTATGAATTCAATAAATTCCCTTGAATCAGGATTATATTTTGGGAATAATTATTGAAATATCCTTTTAAAACATGTATATCTCTATAAAATAATGAAATATTATGGTTTGTACACATATATAGAAAATTAACATATACTTTATGATTAATAAATAAAAATAACTATGAATTTAGTTTGGATTAAGAGAGACAAAGAGTAACTATAATGAAAATGAAGGTTCGGGTAAAAATACTTTACGTTATAACTGAATATGTTATCTCGAACTGTGTTTATGTCTAGATGTCATTGAAGTCTTGTTTTCCCCTCCATTACCCTTAAAAGGGGGCTTATCCAAAAATAAATAAAAAATATGGCCTTCGGGCCATTCAGTCAATATGCTTCGCTCTTGAACATAAAGTCATATAATATAAAATTAGACCTATTAATAACGTAATTAAGAACCGATTAGACATTTATTTGATTTAGTATAATTTTATTATATCATTTTATTGTGTTTTATGGGTTAAGAGATTCAATATCATCATGTGTGAGTTCTTGTTTCATTAGTATTCATGATTGGTTTGTTTTTATGGATGTTAATGTAAAATGAGAATTTAAATCCAGAATTGATTTTATATTTTATTAATATTATTTAATATTTTTAAATGATCATATAATTCATTTTTTATCTTTGGGGAGGTTGAATCATTAGATAAAAATTTAATGATGACTGCTTGGATTAATTTTGTTGTTTTTTGATCACTATGAACTGATTTTTTTTAATAAATTAATATCATGTGTGAAAAATGATTCCAGAACATTACACAGTATATATTACATATATTCAGATCTAGTGCAACCATAAAAATGGTTTCATGATAATAATTGGAGATGGTAATATATTTTGAAAACTCTTCATCCTTGAATGTGATAATTTTATATATCTTAGATAGTGTTTTGTTTCTAGTATAAGTGGAGGGAAAATAAGATATGATGATGAATTATTCCATTATCCTTACAAAGGTATTTTATTTGTGAGGTACTAGCTTTATCATATCATTTGGAGGAATTTAGTTAAGGAAATAAAAATAAATAAATGTTCTTGAAATAAAATAATGGAAATGAAAAGAGGAATTTGCCTCTTGAATTTATCTTCCTTGAGAGCCTCTTTAAGGGATATTATTTGGAATTTTGAAGAGACAAAGGGATTATGTATGTATGGAGGATCTTTGTAGGATAATTTAGCATAATTTAGACAAAAAACGTGGCTTTAAATGAGTGAAGAGAAGAGGGAGTGTGGGGTGGTGTTATAGTGGATGAGAGAAGGGGTTTTCCATTATTTTAATCATTATTTTATTATTTTGGATCAACACTATGAATTGTCTTGAGTCTTATGACTCAGAATAGTTATAAGTGAATTCATGTTTGGACCAATGGTCATTTGTATAATCCATTACTCAAGCATTATGTTTAAACTCATTTATTTAGCATATTTCAAAAATTAATGAATTCTACTATTCACTAAAAATTCATGTATTTCAAAATAATAACCAAAAATCACTATAAGAATTTTTCATTTTGTAGAATTAAAAAATTAACTCCATTTTATAAAAATATGTTTCTAAATTAGAGAAATTTAATTTTTAAATAAAATAATTATTTACATGAAAAATACATATTTTAAATTTAAAACTAATTTTATAATATATTAAAATATTTACTGAGGTCTCATCCAATTATCCTAATATCATATGAAACCAAAATACATATTTAAGAATAAATTTTCTGAATTCTAATTTTATTTTAAAATAAATTTATTAATTTAAAATTACAATTAAATGTTTATTACTCACTAATATATCCACACTTAATTATTAATTTTAAAATATTAACTCCCATTTATATAGTGCCAAGATTTTACTTATACTCACATGGGTGAGGTTAATTTTTAAAAGTTTATATTAATTTTCATAAGTGTATGTTACTATTCATAAGGTTATGTTACTATTCATAATGCTATGTTAGTATTCACAAAAAATGTAAGTTGAACCTATCAGACTCTAAATATATTACTGATCAAAACTGTATATATTAATTTTTTGAAATATTAATCACATAAGCCAAAAATTTATAACTAGCGGCCAAGTTATAACTATCTCCTATAAATATCAATGTATTTTTTTATAATGACTGAGTGTTTATTATATTCTATTATAAATTTATTAGTAAAACCATGGGGAGTTACCCTAATGACCAGTAATTAATGGATTAGAATAAGTAATGAATGAATGAATATGATGCCTCATGAAGGACTCCACATAATGTTCTTTCCCCCTTTTCCATTTGGAATGTCAGTATAATTCATAGCTTGGGATTATTTTTTGACAACAAAAACGCCGGATTTCATTCCATCTCCCGTAACATTGTGTTTCTCTGTAATAAAATCATTTCATTGTTCACTATATTCAGAGTTAACACAATTCATTTATATCCCATCCATTGACTAAAGATAAAAAGTATAGTTTGAACAATACTAATCATATTGGAAAACCACATAATCAAGAAAAATCATTAATAATATGACTTAATCAATATGTCTTCATTTCAATCTTCATCACATTTATTTTAATAGAGGTCATATATGATTATAAACTATTAAAACTAACCATATAATATTCCCAATAGTGTCAAACATGGTTCATTATAAGGCCAATTATCATATACTAGGTCATGATCGAGTCAAACTCATAGTATAATTTTCAGAGTTATTATGCCCCAGAATATATGTTCTGTAACCACATCCACTAATAGTCTCAATATAGGGATGTATTTCTAGGTAAAACCCATAATATTATCATTAAAACTTTTGTATTTCATCTTTTAGAAAGGTTTATACTAAAGAAAATCACTGTATTTTTATTGTGCTACTTTGAAAAGGATAAATGAACATTTCCTCCACTACAAACTCTTGTGGAACATGTATATTATAAAAGAATATTACATATTTATATAGTAATATTATTTATATTACACAAATACATTCCCATGTACCATATATGTTTAGTGTGTTTGGAAACAAGGATATAGAAACAATTGGTTCGTAAGTGAACCACATCATCATCCACTATGTTCAAAATAACTAAAACCCTTTATATACATATCATAAAAATACCCATCTTTAAAACCTAGGGAAAATGAACATAAAGTCCAATGAGATCATCATCTTAGTAAAGGTATAAAGGTATATAACAAGACAATATGTTAATCATACCATTATATAATAATTTTTAAATCCATACTAAGAAAATCATTTATCATGATCATGAATAGTGTAATAAATATTCAAAGTTCATAAGAAATGAATCATATAGGAACCAACTAACATAATCCATGAGATTATAACATAGTAATATTCCAGGAAATTATTGAAAACACATAATATTAGATATTTATTTCATATTAGTAATGTATTACTTCCAAGGCTATCATGGTGTAATGAGTTCACTTACCAAACCATTATAATAGTCATGGATCACACCCAAGAATATCATAGTGGATAAAGACCCTTATTGAACTTTCATCACTCCCAATTATAGTCATCTTTGTCTCATGAGATATCAATATTTACCAATTTTATTTGAGGATGATATAAGCCACTCGTAGAACATAATGAAAATCAATCATATGTGAGCCAAAAGTTCATAAATTACTCATCATATCTGAAAACATCATAAGAAATTGTCCTCTTAAAAATTTCAACATATCATACATCATGGAAAATTATTGTGTTTAATAAACATTTTATCACTTCATTCTATCAAAACCCATTGGAAAAGGAACTTGTTTCATAAACACCTTTCCATCACTAATAATCACCTAAGAAATACAGAGAAGGAATAATGATTGCATAATTTGATCATATCTACAATGAATCATAATTAAAATCAAATGATGTCATTTTATAGGTAAAATCATTTTCAATGATCACTTGGGATATTTCAGGAGGAAAATAATCATTATACATTGAGAATATCATTTTCAAACTAAAAAATGAGAAAATATTTTAAAAAATATTTTTCCATAAAAATAACAATAGAAAATCATAAATAAATCTTTAAATCAATGATTAGGAATAGTGGTAGAATTTTTATAAGACATACAAGTGAAAACAAATATTCCTTGAACATTTTTGAAAAAATTAAAAATATAATTTCCCATAAAATGACTTGATGATTCCATTTAAACCACTTTTAATATTTAAATAATTGGGAAAATGTATATAAAAATCATTTTTGAGTAGTAAAAACATTCTCTATAACAATTATAGAAAAAATTAATATGGAAGAAAAAAATTTCGACCGGAGAGAGAAATAATATCTATTTTCATTAACAACATAATTTTGGTACCATGAGTAAATAAATATAGGAAATTGAAAAAAAAATGTATTCTCATGAAGTAACCCTATGATAATAAATTTAAGTATAATTAATTATATTTAGATCATGAAATTTTACCACTGGAAACAAAATCAAGGAATAACTTGTTAAATATTGAGATTTCTATATTTACCTTATTGCTTTGGTGTTATTTGATTTATAAGCCTCATGAAAAAATAACATTATATAGATATGTTAATCATAGATAATTTCATAGTAGTGACCATAAAATACATTCATAGGATTTATATTCATCACATATAAAAAACACACTGTGAATATGGCATGTGTTTCACAGAAAATGAATGTTTGATGGAAATCCATTACCGTGTGTCTGGTATTACTTAGCAAGCACTGTAGATACAGCTAAAATAAATATAAATTTTTTATAATTAAATTATACAATAATATACATATTTTATATATCATATAGAATCTCATTAAAACATTTCATGACTTTTTTATTGAAAAATATTTATTAAAAATCATTATTTTCATTTATTAACAATTTCATTTCTCGTGAGACATTCCATTGAGTAGTTATTATCCTTAAAAATTGACCATCAGTACATAATATCAAAAAAATTAAAACTTGATATTTATATAATATATTTTAATTATATATATATGTATATATTTAAACCCATTCTTAAAATTTATAGATAGACATATGAAAATCCCTATTATAGGAGACGGTTGGTCGTATGTACGCATAAACATTGTAACTATTTTTTATAGATGGAATGAAAGAAAATTAAATAATTACTCGCATTTAAATAAAAATTATGAATTAAAAAATATACCATATATTCATTAAAATTACCTATATTACCTTCTATATAATGTGTAAGTGAAAATGAATCACATCACTTTGCAAGGTAGTAATTTTCTGCACACACGAACAATGTTATCGTATCCCTCGGGGAATGGAAAATGAGAAGGTATATGTGATAATATAATTATAGAAATAATATTTTGTAAAAAATACCATATATATATATATTAAAATCATGATTATATCAAATCATGATAGGTGGTGATGGAAAATGGAATTTGTTGATTCCTGATGTGGTAGTCCTCCACGCACATGATCAACTGTTTCGTTTCCTATTTGAGGGATGATGGGATTGATATAGGCAATATCCTCAAAATAATAAAATCATAGTATATTTAAGATAATTATGCTAATTTTTAAAAATGTTTTAATGAATATTTATTTAGGTGGAAGAAGAAATAAAATGATTATGCATGGTTAACATCTTTAAAACACTATTGGAGAGCTTGTTTAGGATTATACCAAAATCATTCATATGAGGTTTTAATTATAAAACCAAGGCCTCTAAGACATGCAATGGGATGTTTTTAAGGGATTTTGGAATGTACTGGGCATACTATAAGGATATTTGAGTGTGTAAAGTAGAGGATGAGAGAGGTCAATTAATAAGTGGGGAAGGAACCCACATTGAAACTACATGAAATTTTTTAAATAAACCAAAATGAAAAAGTAATTCAAAAACCAAAATCATCCAAATGACTATATATTATATCATGGGAAGTTTAATATTGAAACATTTCTCGAAAAAATGATTCAATCATGTTTTATTAGAAAATTTACCATTACATTTTTACATAACCCCTAGTAAACTCACTTTAACATTAATCCTAACAACTAATTTTTACTTTTTCACCATTCATTATTATGAAAAGTTAATCTAAATATATTATATAATATTATTTTTTTATAAATTCAAAATATTGAATCCATTTTACTAAATTGTATTCCTAGAATTAGAAAATTATAATTTTAAAAATAAACTCGTAGGCATGAAAAAAGGTTATTTTCCAAAATGAAAATTTTTAAATGTGCATAATTTTTTAAATCAAAACTCAATATCAAATTGATCAAAATTACCTAAATTTGTTAAATAAATATATATTTCAACAATTTTAACTTTTTAATCCATTTGGGAGGAATTATATTTTACAATATCCTTAAATGAATTTTTTTCTAAATAAACTCAGTAATATTTCACTATTACTAAAAATAATTATATTGTAGGAAAATTTATAAAAATTCACTATAAAATATATTTAACATTATTATTAAAAAATTTAATTTCATATTATCAATTAAATTTTATAACAGAGAAACAAAATTAAATTTTAAGGAATTAAAAATTTGATAAGAATGTTTTTTTAGAAAAATAATGTTTTTAAGCATAAAATTGGATTTATTCGTAACCCAAAACCCATAAAGTGAATGGTAAAAATAATTGATTCAATATATTATATATAAAAATCATTAAAATCATTCACCAACAGTTTTTTGGTTATTTTTTGAAAAAATAATGTTTTCCACATAAAACCATTTCATAAAATTATTTCCTTTATTTTCAATTGATTTTTATTATATGTTATAATTAATTGGTGAGAAAATTATTTGTAAAAATAGTAATTTTCCATAATTTACATAACCCTGTTCGAAACCATAATTTCAAAGGCTAGGAAATAATTATATGAAAATAATACTATATTAATAGTATGCCTCTTTTTGGTTATACTTGGTGTTGTGTGAAACAAAATATATTGAACGATATCATTGTTTTGTGTAACATAAGATATCAAGGAAACTAAATATATTTGAAAAATATATTTCATAAAATCTCAGGGAGTTACATAGATTATCACTCCACCATGTCAATACATATGTTTATAATCCTTCCCCCACCCATCTTACTAAATATAATTCTCTAACAACCATAATTGTATCAAGAAGCATTCCACCGCTACTAATTCATTCTCTTATACCTCACCTATATGGTTTATCATCTACATATTGATAAATTGAAACATCACTTACTATTAAAAAATATCCATTTTCACCACAAAATTTATTACATGATACATGGGCTATATAAACTGCTTCATATTAAAGCAATAAATATTCTCATAAAATATTAGGTTGTAGAACCCATAGATTATTTAATGAACATTCACTAAAATAATTTTTTTTTGATATTTTTCAAACTAATTTTATAGGAATTATTTATATTTCTCCCATATATCCTCTAACCCATTGATTAGATTTTAAAACATCGAATTTCCAAACATCATTTTAGCTATGTGACCAAAAACTAGCAAAGAAGTATTGTATTTTGGAAACTCATATAGTTAGGAAAAAGCGTTTATCAAAGAATGAACAATCCATACAAATGCTTCAATATATGACAGATATCATACACATTGTTTTCAAATTTATCACAAAATAATGTTCCATCTGTATAAAATGGAAATGCTAAAAATTAATCATTGTTATAGGTATGTCACATGTTTTCTACTAGTCATGAACTGTCCATGTACCATTAGCCTTGCACATAAAGGGAATTTGGTGATTTCTATTAAAAATAAAATTTTCTAAACTAAACCAAGAACTTTTATGGTAAATCAAACCATATGAAACAAAAAGAATTAAATAGAAATATCTAGAAAGGTATCTATGATCTCATTGTAATGGTAACACATCATAGTTCACTAAATATTAAATAATATTATATACCCATGTATAGGTCATCATAATGATTCAACAAACCATTCACTAATGAAAAGATTCTATAATTGTTCAATAAAAACCCAAAAACTCCATAAAATATAAATTAATCCATAATAAAGTAATATATTATTCAATGAACCCAATTAGTGACACTAGGGGTGTCATAGGAGAACCTTCACATGGTGTCTATGATAGTTCTTGCAATTTTGGTGGGGTGGATTGTCTCTACAAGTACTCAATATCCTTATCTACTACCACCATATTTTTTTATGATTAGTGTTTATAAAAAAACTTCTATTTAGTGATTCTTGGTACTATAATAGGTTTTGGATATAAAATTAAACTTATAACACATTTGCGTTGTGGCATTTTGGTATTTTTAATAATCTTAGTCATCTGTTTCTAAGGGAACAAGACATCTCTACATATTATAACCTTTTTCTCATGTATAGTAAAAATTGATGTATATAAAATCATAATATCTACAGTTGATATGGTTTCATGGAGTACATTTCTAATAATATTTTTTCCTTATGCTCTTTTCATGTGAAGTGCCCAGATCAGTGTGAATCACTGAGAGGGGGAGGGGGTGAATCAGTGATCCTTTAAAACCTTTTTACTAATTGATTCTTAATCAATTAAACCTCTATGGCTTGTTAAGGCCTCGATCCACTCTTCTTATGTCTCTCAACCTTTCCCGGATAATGCAGTAATGAAAAGGCACAGGACACAAGGATTTACAAGGTTCGGCACCAAAGGCCTACATCCTTGCCATGCTCTCCCAGCATGGATTCTCCCATTATAATCTGTTAGTATTACAATGGTCGATACAGCTTCCCACCGTATCTCTCCTGAGTCCCACAGGAGGGTCTTTATATTGCGTCCCACAGTGTTACCAGAGTCCCACTGGCCTGCTCCAGAATCCCACTGAAGACTTCTTCTCCCTGAGTCCCACATGGTCTTCTCTTGGCTCCTCGAGTCACACGAGTAGCTCTTCTTCACTTTAAGCTTCTTCAAGTATCTTCAGCAGCCTGGGATAAAGGCTGCTGGCCTTGCTCTTCTTCTGATCACTTGTGGTGAACAGGTCTTCTCGTCTTTCTCAGGATTTATCTCCTTCTTCTAAGGATGACCTGGCTTCTCTCCAACTACTGAATACTCAGAAAACTGATATTTTTAACTTCAGTCTGGTCCAGTCTCACTTCAAAACAACTTCATGCATTGAATGCATGGAAACTCTGAATCCTCATGCACTGACTACATGGCCTTCTCAATTTCTTCAAGATCCTCTGGTCTTGGTCAACTCAAATGCACACAACCAGATTTGTCTTTGTTCATGTGTGCATGTGCATGCATGCATGCATGCACTCTCCTCTTTCCTCTTCTTGGTGTAGTAGACCCACAAAGGGTGTAATTCTTTCAGCACACACACCTTCTCTGAACTTCACACACTTTATTTCTTTTGGTTACACACTTAAAGGTGTGTTATACTTTAGTGTGGATGTCCTCTTCCTTCAACTCCTAAATGCGTACACTTTGTACACACCTAGGTTCGGCCTTTTAGTTCTTTTGCACACACAAATGCCTATGGCCTCCTCCTCTTCTTGTTGCACACACACACTTTAGTATTCTTTTAGTTTGTTCTTCAAAGTGTGCAAAAACAAGGCTACGGCCTTTTGTTTCTTTGCACATAAACCACCCGTAGGGTGTCTTCACTTGGCACACACACACAAGATATGGCCTTGGGTTCTTCCTCTTCAATTTGCACACACACACTAAGTGTATTTGTCTCAATATACCCGAACTCAAACTAGGCGCGCAAGAAGGTGTGGCCCTCTTCTTGTCTTCAAATGCTGCGCAGGCTCAAGTGTGCAAGGGTGCAACACTGCCGCGGGCGCTTCTGTCGCGCAAGCCTCAACGAACCAAGAAGGCGCGCAGGTGATGTGGCTCGGCTCCTTCCTGTTGTGCAAGGGATGCGCGCAGGATCTCCTCCAACTTCTTTTGCGCAAATATGCGCAAAAGGTACTTCACGAAGCCAAGGGTGGCTTCGGGCTGCTTCGTCGCGCAAGTGGGTTGCGAGGAGCTCCAAACTTCACGAGGCACAAAAGACTCTCACGGGACTTCAAATATTCAAAGGATCAGCAAGCATCCTCGAGGGCTCGGCCTCTCTTTATATAGGCAGAGGCGGTGCCAAAACATCCGCGTGGGATAAATCTCAAATCCCCGAAAGTTTCGGTTCTTTAAAATCTTTCCGAATCTTGAATTTACTCTCTGTTTCATGCGGGCTCATTTATTTTTCATTTCCTCTACGTGCATGCGACTTAGAACGCATGCACAGACTCTTCTCTTCCAATCCATGCAAAGGTATAAACCTTCACGGCCTCGGCAGCGTTGCTTGCCTCGGCCGAACGTCGAAATCCTCATTTGTTGCATGCATGCTCATTTTATAGCATGGATCTGTTCAGTAGGTCCAGACGAACTCAATGGAGCCTTCGGCTTCGGAAATGGTGGCCGGGATCTCAAAATCCATGCTCGGATGGCGCCTGGTTCGTCGGAGGTTCGCAGGTGGCTTCGGACGAGCTCATGGTTGAAGATAGACGCTGGGCCGTTGGATGCGGTGATCAAAAACCTTCGACGGCTTGGATCAGATTGGGAGCGCGGAGGATTAGATGAGCGGCGCCGATCGTCCGCGAGATCAGATGAGCGGCTGGGATTTGCTCCGCGGAAAAATTCCGCATCCCACATCGAAGCGGCGAGCGGATTTTCCGCGCTTTATCACCCTGGCGCTGCCTCAACCCCTCGATTGAACTTCCAACCTCCACGGTGCCGCCCCGCACCGTGTTCTCTCTGCGGGCGCGCTCTGCGCCCACTCTGCTCCCTGCGGGCGCGCCACTGGAGCCCACTCCTTCGGGCGCGCTCCTGCGCCCACGCTGCGCAGGACCTGATCCCCTGCGTGGCCCCGACTTACACACGGCCGCGGCCTCTCGGGCTGGCCCCATGGGATCCCCTTGGGCATGGTGACCTAGTCCCACATGTGCCTTGGGTTGAACCCTTAAGGCTGGCCCTTGGTGGCAAATTTTTTTGCTTGAGGAAACACTAAGTACTTTGTATACAAACAAAGTAACCATGTGTAAATGCCAAATGCCAAACCAAGTTCCCTTCTTTCTTCCTCCCATTTCTTCATTTCTTCCTCATAAGAACTCTTCCAATCTCCTCATCATATAGTCACTACTTAGGAGGGAAATTATAAAGGTTCATCTTCATCAACCGAACTCCTGAATCACTTAAATTCTTCAATGTGCTTCATTGATCTAATCAGAGATCAAGTTGGATCACTTCCAATTCACATGCACTAAGAGTTAGTACATGGACTTCTTTAATCCACTTCATCCACTTAGAAGTTGTGGATGGATCTCTTTGCTTCTCCTCATGCATTTTCAATACAATGCATGGTCTTAAAACTTTGTTGTGACTTTGTATCATCAGGATACAAGTTCTTTGAACTTAAAGAGCAGCTCAACAATCGTCAGATATAACTAGAGAATGTTTCAACCACATCTCCTATGCCACTTAGTGAATCTCCTAAGTGACATGCATCTTAGTACTATGGCCATTCTCTCTTCATCACCATCACCATCACATCCTTTGTCATTCACATATTGAACCTCCTTGACATCCATCCATTCATTCCTTGACAACAACATACCTCATTGACAACAAATGCAACACAATGCATTTCATCATGCATATTCAATTTTTAAAATCTAAATACTATGAAATGAAATTAAGAGTGTTGTTTACTAAAAATTTTCTTATTTGAAATCTTGAAATTCATTGGGTTTGATTGTGATATATTGATAAGGAAACATTAAAATCAAATAGCATATCCCTAGAATATATTATGTGGCTTAGCCAAACTAATAATCCTTATAAAATTATCTAGGATGGTTTTTCTAATCCGTTCTATGAATTAGTTGGGTAATAGGATTTTTGGGATTATACTATCATGTTGGATGTCACCAATCCAATATTTTTCATAAAAATACCAATATGTTTGCACTCCTCTATTAACAAAATGTGGCTACTACATATTCATTCTTATTTCACACTACACTATTAAGTGGATCATCTTGACGAAAACCATCATTCAATCATTCATTTTTTAAAATAACACCCAGACCATTTTAGTCTCATCATTAATAATGGACATAAACTATTTTTTAGATCCCAAAAATATATAGGATATTTATATCTTAAACCCATTCTATATTATTGAAAAAACATAATTTTATGGGTTTAAAGGTATTAATTCCATTTCCTCCCACATTGGTTGTCAAAACCATCGATAACCTATTTTTTAAAAAAATAAAACACTATTTCTTCTATTTATTTGGGAATTATTCTCCCAAATATCCATTTTCATTTTAATTATTCATTAAATTAATTTTATATAATTTTTAAAGGTAATTTTTAATGATCTATTACCTTTTAAAAAATAATTGAGAAGGAATATTGACAATATTTTCCATACAAGTCACTTTTAACTCTCTTTAAAAATATGAAACAATATATATTTTTCTATTTTTCTTCTAGACCACTATTTAACACTTTTTCTATTTTTTCACCGTCAATATGTAAAGATTTTTTGATTCCATTATTTTAAAATGAATAAACTACTTCAATTATTCTATAATTATTATATTTTTTACAAAAAGAAATGGATATTATTTTATTAAATGTTTTGAAAAGGGATTTTATTTCACTTATTTATTAACATTCACTACACATTTCCATAGATGAGAATATTGTAATTTTCATGATTTCATTTTTATAATTTATTTTGAAAATAATGTTTCAGATATCTCTATAGATTCTCATGAAAAGGATTTGGTAGTGAATTTTAACATGGTTTTCAAACAACATTACAAATGATTTATGAATGTTATTCCAAATGTTTAACATTCGTTTTCATAACTAATAATAAAAAAAACATTATTACACATCAAATTAATTGTTTCTATTTAATGGGTGGTATTTATTCAACCGTTATTCATTCACTATTTATACCTCATTTTATTCACAAGTACATATTCTCATATCAATCACTTCCTAGTAAATATAATATCGATCACAGTATGTTTCATATTTAATAATGTAATTGTTTTTTATTGTCATATATGTATTCTATATCATTAATATTATTTAATTATTTGTATACCTGTTGATCTATATGGTGTAAACTCCCTATTTTATATAATTCTAATTGGTTTGGTTTACCAAGGATGACAACTCATTTATTGACTATGAATTTTGGTTGATTTCTTATTGTAGAAAGTATTTAAATTATAATGGACAGTTTTTCAAATATTGATAATTATAAATTAATTCCTATTTCATGAGGATTATGTATTTTTTATTAACTATTCACAAATTTTGAATGAATTAGTTTGGTTAAGTGAAAAACGAGGCCAAATATTGTCCATCGATGCAATAATATACCTCATGGAACAAACTAGACTAGCCTTTGGTGTATGACTAACCAATTATTTATGATTTATTGGAAAAATAAATTAATTTTAATTATAATATATCTTAATTTTTATATCCCTTTAACAAAAAAATACTTATTATTGTCCCTCTATGTTGTTATGTTACCCACAGACATATTGCAAGATTAGGAAATTAGTTATATGGGAATTTTTTATTATCATTTATTCCTTCCATATTATTCATTTGATTATCCAATAATATCTTATATTGTATGCCACCCCATACTAAGTGTTCGAGATCAACATTTTTATGTCACCATTACCCCATGTGATAAATAAAATAGAAACAATAGAAAAATCAATTAAATAGTATTTATTATACTAAATAGTAAATAGGTATCTAGTGAATAAAACACACTACAGAATGAAAGTTTTATAGATTTCAAATAATAATATGTCATATAAACTAATAAATATTAACATAGAATATTAACAAGCATGGTTGGAATAAATTCAAGAAATAATTAATTGAAAAATTTAAGTTTGGCTAAAAACATAAGATAAAATCGAATTCAAATTATTGGTTATATAACAAAAATATAGAAACAATGATTTCAGGGATGAATAAAAAATAGAAAAATGATATTCCATTTTATCCATCATCCTTAAAAAAAATTAATATATTCATCCTATGCGGATAGGTATGCATTTTGAGATTGAATGAAACCCAAAAAGAATAAAAAACCATGACTGTCATGGTATATGACCATATTCGAGGAGTTATCCATAGGATTGTGTGAATGGTTGTAAAATATATACATTAGATCTTTGTAATATGTCTTTTATACACCATTGACATTTTATTTCCATGTAATGTTATGGAGATCTCTTGTGAGCTGCAAGAGATGAAATTTACTAAATCTGAATGTCTTTTATTTCATACCCTAAACCCATCATTGTGATCATAATTTCCTAATATAGATAATTCAATCAAATATCATTCACCACCTCTAATACATTCCCTTATTCCCAGTCAATAGGTTTCATCACCTATATGCTAAAAAATCTCATAATCCCTTAATATACAAAACTATTTCTATACAATGCTTAATTTCAATTTGGGTGCTTGAAACAACATAATAGAATCATTTAAAATCTCTCACAACTCCCATAAAACACTAGTATGTGGATCTCAGAAATTATCAATTCAATGGTCCCTCTTATTTAAACACCATGTATTGTTGCAATAAATTGGTTGTTCGTGTGAGATAATTCCCCAACATATCTCTAATTATATTTATTAGAAACAAAAATATTGAAAATATTTATTCCATATTAGACATAATAACATGTATGATTTTATAGTACAATTGTATTTTTTCAGTAATCATCAAGGAAGAAATGTCGCAAAACATCAACAATTCAAAGCTGGGTAAGAGGATATACTGCCACTATGTAGTGGTGGGTTTTTATATCGAAAGGTTATGGATATAATTATGAATGGTTTCAATAGAATATTTAATTCCTTATAATATGACTAGATCAGATGATTTCAACACATGGATATCAATTGAAATATGGAAAAATATATTGGAATAGACATATTTTTAAGGGATGTTTTGTGAGTGTTATAGTAAAGACATATTCCAAAGAAATCGTACTAAATAAATCCCCCATACAGGATTCATATCCCAAATCAGGATATTCCATTTTCATTAAATAATATTTAATATTATAGTACTTGTAATGATGTTTTATTAATGATTTCATAAATAATTTTCGACACTATATATCGCTTGAGATTCTTCTGGTTAGCCATAATGATCAGAATTAACACTAATGGTGCACGTGAATTGAGAGGGAATAATTGGTGAAGCCATATTTTTTGAGAACTAGTAACATTTAAATGATGTTTTAGATTAAATGACTTTTAATTTTTTTTAAAGGAAAATAGATTTTCAAACATTTAGAAACATATCTCAAAAGTACATCAGTTTTCTAAAAAAATAGATTCTATTATTATTTAATAAGTTTTATTTCACAATTAATTGTTATGTAAGTTTATGTGAGAGTTAGCTTAAAATATTTATTTCTATTTAAATTCACTTTTTTAATTTGATCCTACAAATGACTTCTCATCAACCCGTAATAATGAAAATATATATAGTACTATTTCACAACAGACTACTGAAAAAATAGACATTATATTTTTTTTAATAATTAATGATTGGTCACAAATAATATTTATGAAAAAATAGAAATATATAACAATTAATATTTACCTTAATTATTTCTAAATGGTAATTTTTATCCATCCTAAAAAAATAAAATAAAATAAAATAAATAAATTATAAATTATGAATTATAAAAAACCATTATTAATAAAATTAATAAATATTTAATATGCTATTTTTTCAAAAAATACAATTATTTCACTAGGGGTGGAGGGTAAACTATAGGAGGGCCATCAACCTAAAGGATCTTTACCATTATTTAACATTCATTTTATCGTGTGATTTCATTATCTTCACTTGCATTGATTGTCCTGATATTAACATTTCGTCTCCTACTATTGATGCTTCTTTTATTATTCTTGGTGTTATATTTGAATAGTCTTATCTATAATACTATTTGTATCCTTAAACTCTATATAGATATTGTAATCTGATCCATCATTATCACCCATTGATCTCACTGATTCCATCACTATTGTACCATAATAAAATGCTGACAACGATTATGCACCACTAAAAATGTAATGCCTTGGACCACTCAGGTCCACTCCTTTGCAAAAATCTAGTGTCTGAGGAGTTCTGGGAGCTTAAGGTGACTAATCCCAAAAATATTCCTAATTTCTAGTTCTGTAAACATTGTTTTTAGTTTTTTGAATAGTTTCATTAGTGAGAAAGATGTAAACAGTGTCATCAGAGAGACAGATGTGAACAATGTCATTGGTGAGATAGATGTGAACAGTTTCATTGGTTAGACATATGTGAATAGTTTCATCTATGAGATAGGTGTGATTTTTTTCATTGTTGAGACATATAGTAAAACATTCATTAGTGTTCCATTAGTACTTTCAGCATTAGTGAGTCATTTGTACTGTCTGTGTTAGTGAATCATTTGTAATGTCGGCATCGGTGAGTCATTTATACTATCGGCATCAGTGAGTTAGTTGTACTGTCGACCTCGATGAGTCATTTGTACTATCATCATCGGAGAAGCATTTGTATTAATAGCATCGGTGAGCCATTTTTCACTATTGGTGTTATTGAGTCATTTCTACTATCGATGAAGGTGATTCATTTGTGCTATTGGTTTCAGTGAGAAAATTGTACTATCAGCGTTGATGAGTTATTTGTTCTTTTGGCATTAGTAGGTGTACAGTGTTTCTAGCCATTGGTAGGTGTACATTGTTTCCAGTTTCCTACAGTTTGGCCATTTGACATTTTCTTTGATGAAAAAAATCCTTCAAGGCATTTTTTAAGGGATTTAAGACTGATTCAAACCCCATAACTCCTATATTAATTTTCACAAGGCTCGGGATGCCTTTACTTGGTTATGCCACGTTGTTTAATGAAATATGCTTTTAATGGAAGATCCAGCATATATTAAATTGTTGATCCGTTAAATCTCTAAAAGGGAAGAGATATCTTCTTCCCTTGTTCTACCTTTTTATTCCCTGGTGTGAGACACTAAAATCAATCCTCTGTCCCTTGGTAGTGGGGTGATCGAACCTTAATCCACATATAATTTCCCCATAAAGTTTCATTCTGCTGCATGCGTACCCCCTGTTTTGGTGCAAATATAAAGTTTCAATATGTCATTGAGAGAAGGATTGATCTACCTCTGTTATTTTTTTATTCGATCATTATTCTCTCATTTTTCCTTTCCAAGTCATTTAATGTGATCTCCATGTTCTTAATGGGGTTTTCATGGGTGTCGGTTGGTGTTTTCATACTTTGGCATCCTCAGCTAGATGAAGATGTCGTGGTGGGAGGAGATTGTGATCTGTTTCGTGGATCGTTATCGTGTAAATAACATAAATAACCTTTTGAGGTATTGGATTCATTGATTCTCTATTCCTTTATATGAAACTATTTAGTTATCATGTTTTATCCCACTATATCACAAGGTAATTGACGTAATAAATATTTGAACAAACTTAATAAATTAGTATCAGTCGTATGTTATTGCATCTTGTTTTTATAGATAGTGTGATATCTATGATTTCTTTTCTTAGCATGTCATTCTTCATGGTAATTGGTAGAGAAAAAAAACTCGGATTAATTGTAATTATTTTAAAATGATAAGGAGTCATATAAATGAATCCGGGTGTTATGGCAGTAAGAATGTTTAGTTGAATTAATTAATGATCCATGGGCATGTTGATGATTCATGATAATGAATTAAAAGCATGTAAATTAACTGTCTAGTTAATTTTAAATATTTTACTGCTTATTTTTCCCATGGTTGGAAACTAAAAATAATAAATCAGTTAATTATAGATGTTTTAAAGAACTAGTTTTTTTGATAAAATATAATTCTTGTTAGGGTTCTAAGATACCCTGTTTCTTCTATGTCTGAGTTCTTTATTCTTTGGATACATGAGTCCTCATTATGTATGAAGAATGGATGCCTTGTTTAAAGGCCAAGATCCTAGTTGGTGTGATATTTTTTTCTTGTTTCTTATGTTGTGATGTGATCCTAGATGGCTGTTGTGATATGTGGGGGTAGGGAGTCCCATTGGTTGTAATAGTAGTTGACTCCTAGAGTGGAGAGATGCATCAGTTTATGAATGTGGGTGTTAGGGAGGACAATAGAGATGATGAAATTGGTTGGATGTTAATTATTGGATCCTTGTTGAATCTTGTTGGTTTGTTATCTTCTATACTTTCTCCACAGCTCAAGTTTACTGGTCTTTATAACCCTCCTTCTAAAAGAGGAGAAGATGCATGAGGAATTCCACATGCTTTCCTTATTAAGTTATTAAATGAAGGATGGGTCTACGCTCCTACTATAGGTGGAAAAGACTTGAAAAGTAGTATATCTACTCACCGTGTTATTTTTGGTATCTTAGAATGTTTTTCTAGATTTCCTGGGAATATGGGAAAGTTAATTTTTTTTAATAAATGATTGAATAAATGATGTTAACCCATAGGGTTTGGGATTACTTGGATGAAATTTCATTGTTACAATTTAATGAAACATGGTACTTTTGTTGTGATTCTAAAGAAATATAATTTATAATTGGTAATGGTTAATTAATTTTTAATGAATTTATTAACGTAATGTGAAACTGATAAATTGGGAACAAAGTAATATAAAAAATCTCTTTAAATGATTGTGTAATTATAGGATACCTATTCATAGAAATGGTAGCATCGACTCCCAGAAACATTAACTTCAATTGATTCAAAGACTATGTTATTACCATATTGTTTCATGATGATATAGTATTTTCTATAAATTTTGTGTTTCTAGATGCAACTCCACCATGTTTGTTAGGGAAACTGACAACCTAGGGATTCTGAACCCTAGGGGGTGTATTCCCCAACATTTTGGTGGGAGGATGGATGGTGACTACCCCCTTTGTCCCCACTCTCTTCTCTTGGTAGTTAATTGTGTATGTAGGAACAATGGTTATTTTTCCCCATATATGTTTTTTGGGGGTTTTAATGACTTGTGGTTATTCACACACATACATTATGGATATAGTTTCCTAGGGACTAGTATAGGTGTAACATGTTTATGATCGGATGACATGAGGATTCTTACTTGGTGAGTGGGTTGTAATGGATTGAGGTATAATTTCAAATGTATGATACATGTTATGAATGTTATGGTGGCTCTTGAAAAAAAATGGTTACTTTGGTTATATGGATGTAGTGGTTTTGTTGCATGAGGTACCAGTTTTGTTTCTCTCTCTAGGTGTCTGCATGTAAGCATTTTTTGAGAAAGATGATTAGGATCGGAGATGTTGGGGTAAAATGGAAAACTTGTAGGGAAGTATTAGATGGGTAACCTCAATATTTATTGTTATATTATAGTATCTTGTATGCGATACATGATGAGAGTAGCCATGGTGAGGCTGGGAACATAGTATACATATTAAGTAGATGAGTTAATTTCACGTGTCGTTCATTGTTCTTTATCATTATATTCTTACTTTTTCACAAGAGGATCTTGGGAGGATCCTACTATGTATAATGTTATACTAACCCTATCTATATATAATTGTTTTCTTCAGGTCACATTGTGCAGTTTGGAGATCGGGCTGGCTATTAGTAGCTTGGGGTTAAATGAGCTATCCGGGATTCAAGGTCGCTGCTGTTTTTACATTCTTTTGGTACTTGCAGTTTTCCCTTCTAGTTGTAAATGTTATTGAATGACATTTCATATGCGTACATTGGATTTATTTTATATTACAGTCTCACATGGAGTTGGTTGGTGTCTGTCTTATCTCTCTCTTTCTCACTTTTTATCTTAGAGAGAAATGCCTCCCATTTTTGTGTGTTTACAAAACCCTGTAGGTGAGTAGCCACCTCGGGGATAACTAGAAGTGTTACTTCAGGATCACTATATCCCTTCCCACATTTCTGGACCCGGAGGGGTACACTTTGTGGGGAGGTGGTCATGGAAAAATGGTATGAGAGGTCTCGTTGTGGGATTGGATGAAGTTTGTTTTTAGGGACAGGTGAGGTTGCATGGGTTGGTAGGGAAAGATTTTCAGTTAAGTTTAGAAAGTGATGTAAACACTGGAGACAAGTTTTTATGTTGGAGTTCATGGAAAACTATGATCAGATACATGGACCATTTTTTTTATAGTGTCTACTAAACGAGGTGATATTGGTTTCTGTGTAGAGACCTAGGAATGGATCGTGCATCATTCTTCTTCATTCCTATGTTTTAATGGGTAGACCTTGATATATGTAAACCTAAAATAAATAAAAGAAAATAATTATTTAATTAATGATTTCCCTTATATATTCTAGTTTAATGGGCTCCAATTGTTTGTTAGTTTTTTAGGTATCGATCAAGGTTGAGGTCCTCATCAGATTCGTGTAGATGATGTCCAATAGGATGTGCCAACAGATCGTCGTAGGGTATAGGTTGACAAAGATAATGCTTGGAGGAGTATACTTTGAGAGTTTTAGTGCCATAGTCTATAGAAGTATGAGGGATCATTTTTAGATTCAGTCACAAAATATAGTTTAGAAGAGGTTGAGATAGACTTCCGTTTGATCCATTCTCATAAGGTGCACTATGGGTCTTTGGTTGTGAGGATAATACATAGGGTATCAAGGCAGTTGTAGTTCTTGTTACTCAATTATCGTGTGGATTTAGAGTTCTAATGGGATGAGTTCCAAGAAAAGTTCATAGTTGAGTTTCTTTTTTTGGCTGTGAAGGTGTCCAGTCGCTAGTAGCAGCTTAGCCTTTAAAAGGGGAGCTTTAGTAAAATAGAGTTGGAATCTATTTCTTGAATCTTTTGTGATATAAAGAGGACCTATTTCAAGATGAGGAGTGTTGGGAGATGTATTTTGAGGAGGCATTGTTTCCATAAATCCAACGCAAGTTCACCTTATTTATGCGGAAGACATATCCTGAGAAGATGGTGAGGGAAGAGGTCATTGAGAGGATGTCATCCATAACTAGATCTTCATGAGAGGGGAGTCGATAGGATTCCCCAGGAAGTAGATATATGGTCCATAGTTCCCTTTTTTTAGTGCATATAATTTTTTGTTCGACTGGGGGTAGGTCCCTTCCCTCAGCATCTCATTTTTCTTGGATATGTATCTCCTAGTCCTCTTCCATGGAATCATGTGCTTGATTTTCTTTTGGTGGATTATTTCATAAACAGCGAGAGTTTTGGGCCTTTTACAGCAGTCACCATGCACCAAGTGTTCCACTCCAGGTTCTTCTATTGAGGCAGTTCTAGTTGAGGCAGCAGCAGTAGGTTGCACCAGCTTTGGATTAGTAGAGAGAAGATGGGGAAGGTAGGGGACTACCCTGTGATGCTCCCTATCCCCAGAGAGTTGAGCGAAACTATGGTGGTGGTCGTCATCAGGTTCAGATAGTACATGAAGTATGTTATGGTTATCTTTATGATTTGGCATTTTCCGCGTCAGTCAAGGAAGATGTCATTCGAGATAACTTTTTCTTTTTTTTATGCATGGGTGTATGCCTTGTTTGATTCAGTAGGTATTCACTCTTTCTTATCGCCTTCCCTTTTCCATTATATGGGACTTGAGGTAGATATGATTATAGTGCCCTTAAAATTGACTACACCTGTTAGATGTCGAGCTGACTTGTTTGAAGTATGTAGAGACTATGAGCTAGTTCTGTGGAAGCACCACTCTTGGGGAGATTTCATATGTTTATGGATATAACAATACGATTTCATCCACAGAATTAATTGGTTTTATTTGGTGTAGGAAATCATATATTTCAACCATATCCATGGGGTTTTATTCAATGTTGATGGAGAGATAGTGGTGTCTGTCGGGGATTAAGACCCTCAGATGGGTCATAGGCGTGTTCTATCCATGTCACCCTGATGACTGAGCTAATGATGAGTTGTTCAGAGATTAAGCAGTTGGTGTTCCCTATGTTCACAAAAGAGTACCTTTATGTCCTTCCATAAGAGGTCTTAGAATTACCCACTCAATGATAGATCAGTTTTGGGATCGATCTACAGCCAACAGAGTATACTATCTCTATGTCTCCATACAGTTTGTCCCTATATGAGTTATAGGAGCTGGGTATAGAGATCAATGGTATGTTACAATGTGGATTTCTTCATCCATGTGTGTCACTGTGGGGTGCACCAGTTTTTTTTGTGAAGAAGGTTGATAGTAGTTTTTGATTATGTATCAATTATCATCGCTTAAACGAAGTGACATTGAAGAATCTCTATCCTTTTCCATATATTTATGATTTATTTTAACAACTGAAGGGTGAATGTTTGTTCTCAAATATTGATGTATGGTAGGGATATCATCAGATTTGTGTAAAGGATAAGGATATCATGAAGACTAATCTCCATTGTTTTTATGGTCATTACGAATTCATTGTATTTTCAGTAGGTGTGACAAATGCTCTAGTCGTGTTCATGGGATTTATGAACACTGTGGTTCATGAGTTTATAGATATGTTCATAATGGTTTTCATTGATGACATCCTTGTGTACTACGCATTTGAGGTGTAGCATTTAGAGCTTCTAGATATCTATTTTGGGAGTCCTTTTTCAATAGTAGTTGTTTGGGAAGTTGTCAATGTGTCTGTTTTGGGCTCTAGAAGTTTGTTTCATGGGGCATGTGGTGTCCCAGCTGGGATTAGATGTGTATCTATTGAAGATATATGTAGTTGTGTCTTGGGAATCCCCCAAGATAGTGGTAGAGGGGCGAACATTCCTTGGTCTCGTATGATACTATAATAGGTTCATATCTGATTTCTATCAGGTTGTGACACCAGTAATAGCATTGAACAGGAAGGATCAGGCATTACTGTGGACAGATCAGGGTCGTAGAGATTTTGAGTATCTAAAGGATATGTTTGTTAGTGCTTCGGTTCATTGTCATCCAGTAGAGGCAGTTCAGTTTGATGTTTTTTCTCATGCTTCACGTATAGGGTTATACTACTTTCTAATGCAGTAGAGATTAGTTGTTTGTTATGGGTATCAACAGTCCCATCCCCAAGAATCTAACTATTCAACCCAAGATCTTGACGTATGTTTTATCCTAACGTGACTGGATCTTTTGGTAGTGTTGGTGGATAGAGTTCTTATAGGAATACTACTTTGAAATCTCATATACACATGGAAAGGGGAATGTTGTAGCAGATGAGTTGAGAAAGAAGTTATGTAGTGATGTAGTGTGTGAAATCTTGTGATTCTTAGGGTTCCATAGTTCACCTTTACTAGTGCATCTAGGAATGAAAAAGATGTACCAAGCCTTGATGAATCTGTTTTGGTGGCCTAGGTTGATGTGTGCTATTATAGAATTTGTGTCTCGATGTTTTTTCTGCAAGAATGTGAAGGTAGAGCATCATGTCCCATGTGGTTTTCTTTAGTTGTTAGATGTTGCTCTGTAGAAGGTGGACGGAATGTCAATGGACTTTATTACTGGTTTACCTTGAGCTCAGGGAGGCCATGACACTATCTGGGTGGTAGTGGATTATTTGAAGAAATCAGCCCACTTTATATTAATCAAGGAATTTATCTGAGGGGATGTTTTCTCGATGTAGTATATGGAGGACGTGGTGAGACTCCATAGATTATATAGGATGATCATTTCAAATCGAGATCCAAATTTTACCTCTAGGGTGTTGATAAGTCTCCATCATGCACTGGGTTCTCAATTATTCCATAGAACAACTTTTCATCCACAGACAGATGGTCAGACCGCACTGACCATCCAGACTCTTAAAGAAATGTTTCACTCTTGTGTCCTAGATATTGGTGGTTTGTGGATGAGGCACTTAACCTTGGTGGAGTTTTCTTAAAAAAATATTTTCCACTCCATGATTTCTATGGCACCATTTCAACCCTCGTATGGACAAACTTCTTATTCTCCATTATGCTAGACTTGGATCGGGGAGTAAGCAATTCGTGGGATAGAACTATTATAGAAAATGACAGAGTTGGTTCTAGTGATTCATGAGATGATGAAGGCTGTGTAGGATCTTTAGAAATCATATACCGATCAAAGGAGTAGACTTGTGGAGTTTGATGTTGGGGATCATGCCTTTTTAATGTGAATCCCCTTCATGGTAAATGGAGGTTTGGTCATCTGGGTAAGCTTTCTCCATAGTGTTTTGGCCCTTTTGAGGTGTTGGATCTTATTGGAGCCATTGCATGTCGAGTAGAACTTCCCCCACAAATGAGATAGATACATGATGTTTTTCATGTTTCACAGATCCTTCATTATCTTCACTATGACTCTCATGTCATCGATTGGGGTGAGGTCGATATTAACAATGATGCAACCTTTGAGGAACATCCTGTCGAGATCCAAGACCATAAAGAGAAGGTGTTTTGAGGGCATTATATTCCCTTGGTTTGTGTCTGTTGGAGACACATTTGCGTAGAGGGGAGTATATTGGAACGTGAGTTGCACATACGTGCTCAGTACCCCGACTTGTTTGATAATTAACTATTTTCTTGTAATGATGTTAGTTTGTTTTTAGAGACCTTTCATTTTATGAGATGGATTCCATTTGTTGCTTGTGTGGTTGTCTCTCTTCTGGGATGTATCTCAATGGGTGGTTTTTTGAACCCATTTCACTTTCCTTTTAGGTTGATTTTTGAATTATTCTGGATGATAATGTTTGAGAGGTATCTGATGTAATGTCACAGACCTATCGGGTCCATTACATTGCTAGAATCTGGTGTCATAGGTGTTTTGAGAGTTCAAGGTGACTATGCACCCACACTTCTCCAAATTTACAGTTATGCAAATAGTGTTTCTTATTTTGTGAATAGTTTCATTGGTGAGACATATGTGAAAAGTGTAATAAGAGAGATAGATTTTAACAGTGTCAATAGTGGGAAAGAGGTAAATAGTATAATCAGTGAGACAGATGTGAACAGTGTCATCAGTGAAAAATATGTGGAAAATATCATTATTTTGAAAGATGTGAATAGTTTCATTGGTGAGAAAAATATTAATAGTTTCATTGGTGAGATAGATGTGAATAATTTCATCAGTGAGATAGATTTGAATAGTTTCATCGGTTAGACAAATTTGAACAGTGTCGTTTGTGAGACAGATGTGAATAGTGTCATCAGTGAGTCATTTGTACTTTTGTTTTTAGTGAGTCATTTGTACTGTCGGCATCATTGAGTCATTTCTACTATCAGTGTCAGTGATTCATTTGTACTATCGGCCTCAGTGAGTCTTTTTTACTATCGGCGTCGGTGTGTCATTTGTATAGTCGGCATCAGTTAGTCATTAGTACTGTCGGTGTCATTAAGTCATTTGTAATGTTAGTGTCGGTGAGTCATTTTTATTGTCAATTTCGGTATGTTTACATTGTTTCTATCTATTGGTAGGTGTACATTACTTCTAGCCATCATTTGGTGTACATTATTTCTATTTTATTATAGTTGTTCCATTTAATGTTTTCATTGAAAAAAATGCATTCACGCCCTTGTTTTAAGGGATTTAAGGATAATTCAAATCCCATAACTCTTATAATAATTTTCCTAAGGATTAGAATGACTTTACATGGTCTAACTGTATGGTTTATTGTGATATGTCTCTAATGGAAACCCAGTCTTTCTTAAACTGCGCTCCATTAAATCTTCTAAATGAATGAAATATCATCATCATTTGTTCTACCTTCTTATTCCTTGGTGTGAGATGATCGAATCATTACTATATCCAATAAAATTGGTTCTAACTATCCTTAGTCATTGGATTGTTTCCCTTTGATGTTTATTCTTGCTGCATGTACACCCCTTGTTTTGGTACAAGAAGGAAGTTTCAATCTCTCATCGATATAAAGAATGATCTACCTCTATTCTTGTGTTTCATTAATTTTTCTTCTCTTGGTTCTCCTGACAATGTTATGGAATGTAATCTCCATGTTCCTAGTGGAGTTTATGTAGGTGTTGGTTAGTGTGGTAATGTCGTGGAATCCTCATGTGGATGCAGTTGATCGGTGGGAGGCGATTATGATCAGTTGCATGGATATTATTGTGTAAATAACATCCAGAAACTTTTGAGGTAGGGCATTTGATGCTTCTCTATTCATTAATGTGAAATTGTAGTGTTATCATGTTTTAGCCCACTAGATCATAATGGAATTAACCTAATTAAAATTTTAATAACATTAAAAAATTGGTAATGATCTTATGTTATTCCCTCTTGTTTTGATAGATAGTGTGATATCTACGCTTTCCTTGTTTATCATGTTGTTCTTGACAAAAATCATTAAAGAATGTAAAATGGGATTAATTGTACTTATTTCTAAAAGATAAAGAGTCATAAAAATGAATCTAGTTGTTTTCATAGTAATAATGTTTAATTGAATTAATTGATGAGCTAGACGAATGATTATGTGTGTTGATAATGAAATAAAAGCATGTTAATAAATTGTTTATTTAATTGTGACTGATTTCTGTTTAGTATTCCTATAGTTAGAACCTACAAATAATAAATTGGATAATTATAAATGGATTAATGAATTGGATATTTGAAAAAGTATAATTCTCGATATTTTTCTTGGTCACCATCTTGCTTGTAAGGATGAGTGTCTTGTGTTTTGGAGCCATGAGTGATCATTATGTATGAAGGATGGATGCCTTGTTTGAGGTCCAAGAACCCAGTTGATATGATGATTTTTTTCTACTACTTGTGTTTTGATGTGAGCCTATATGGATATTGTGATATGTGGTGTTAGGGATGAACATTGGTTGTGGTAGTAGTTGATTCCTAGAGAGGTGAGATGCATTAGTTTATGCATGTGGGTTTTAGGGAGGACACTATATATGATGAAACAATTTGTCTATAAATGATTGGATTCATTCTGAAACTTTTAGGTTTTTTATTTTCATTACATTCCCCACTTCTCAAGTCAGCTGGTCTTCAATACCCTACTTCCAAAAGGGGAAAAGATGTGTGGGGTATGCCACATTCGTTTTGTGTTTAGATTCTCACGGGATGGTGGGTCTACAATCCTGCAATAAGTGGAAATAACATTAAAGTTAGTACATAAAATCACTGAGTTGAGCCCCTTTTTTGTTAGATTAGAATGTTTTTCTATAATTCCTGGGAATATGGGAAACTGATAATGAAATTAATAAATTATTTTTACCCATGGGGTTGGAGCTTGCGTGGACGGAATTTTGAGGTTAAAATTTAAAGGAATAGTGGACATGGTGTGTAATGCTAATGAAATAAAATTCTTAATTGATAATGGTAAATTAATTATTAAAGAATTAGCTAACTTAAATTTTAACTGATAAAAAGTGAATTAAGTAATATAATAAATCTATTTAAATTGTTATGTTCTTATAGGATACCAAGTCATAGTAGTGGAATTAGAGATTCTAAAAGATGTTAACTACAGATGAGTCTAAGACTAGGTTATCCCATTGTGTGGTTGTGATATATAGTATATTTTATAATTTTCATGTTTCTATATGCTACTCCACCCCATCAGTTAGGGAAATTAACACCCTAGGGATTTCGAACCCTGCAGGTGTTTTCCCCAACATTCTGGTGGGAGGATGGATAGCTTACAACACCCATTAGCCCCACTCTCTTTTCTTGGTAGTTACTTGTTCTCACAGTGACAGTGGTTAATTCTACCAAAATAAGTGTGTGTAAGGATGTAATGGATTGTGGTTATTCAAACACATATATTCTGGATTTATTTTTTGATGGACTACTATAGCTGAAACATGTATTTTCTGTGATAGCATTGTGATCCTTACTCGGTGTACGAGTTGTAATATCTTGAGGAATAATTCCTGATGTATGATACACATTTTGTGAGTTTTTGTGGCTCTCAGAAAAAACTTGGATACATTGGTTACATAGATGTAGTGGTTGTATTGCATGAGTTGCATTTTGTGGTGCTTTTCCCAGGTTTCTGCATGCATGCCTTTTTGGAGATAGATGCTTAAGATGTGCGATGTTGGGGAAAAGTCAAAACCCCATTGGGAAGTGGTAGTGGGGTACATTTGATATTATTTATTATATTATATAATCTTTTATGTGATATGTGGTGAGAGTATCCAGGGCGAGGGTGTGAACTTATTATACATGTTTACCTAATGAATTAGTTTCACATGTTTTTCGTTGTGATTTAGCATGCTTTATTTACTTTTTCACTTGAGGATGTGGGGAGGATCCTAATGATTATACTCTTATACTCATGCTACATATATATAAACTGTTTTTTAAGGTCACATGGAGTAGGTTATAGATCTGACTGGTTACTACTACCTTGGGGTTATAAGAGCTTATTGGGATTCTTGGTCACTAATGTTTTTATTTTCTTTTGGTACTTTTAGTTTTCCCTTTCAGTAGTAGTAGTTATTTCATGAAATTACTTGTGTGTAGTTTTTATTTATTTTATATTTCAGTTTGAATTGGATTTGGTTGGTGTATATCTTATCTCTCCCCTTCTCATGTGTTCCATTATAGGGAAATGCCTATATTTTTATTGTTTACTATACCCTCGGTACTAGTCACCAACTCAGGGCCTACTAGAGGTGGGACTTGGGGGGTCACTATCTCCCTTCTCACCTTACTATCCCAAGAGGGGTACACCTTGTGGGAAGGGGGTCGTGATAGAAAAATAAAAAATATGGAAAATCATTGTCTACCATCATAAAAATCTATCTCTACCTAAAATATATATGTCCATAGCTATTTTTCATCCACATATTATTCATATAGATAAAAAATAAGTCCAATACCCATCATCAAACAATAACATACATCTATTCCTCAAGTACCTCAAACGACCTCCGTTGTTATGCTCTTCATACATTAGATATATTGTATCACTATAATATTAACTAAAAAATAAAAAATATATAACAAGTAAATAAAAAAAATTATAATTACAGAAGATTTCATGATAATGATTAATCATGACCTAATAACTATAATCCATCAAGAATTCCTTCTAAATAATGTCATGGATCAAGGTGTTAAACATCTTACCAACTAATTGATTTTGTCACTATTAATAAAAAACAAATCATTGATGTTGAATAACATGAAATAGAATAGGCTTATAATAAACTCATAATTTTATACATGATTTTTTTAAACAAATATATGAAATATCTGAGAGAAACAACAGATATACCTATTGGGAATAATATATTCATGAGTTTTAATTATCATAAACACTCTTTACAATGTTTAATGTTCTTAGTTTAGTAGTTCTGTGTAATTCTGATAAAAATTATATCTAATTAGCATTATGAATAAAATAATGTATCTTGATTTAAGAAAGGATATTGATAAAATCATGTTGAAGGAGAATAATGGATATTAACAAATATTTATGTTATAATAGGATGTTATAGATTAAATCGAAGGCCTCTAATGATGTTCTGAAGTAAATTAATGGAGACTAAAGGACAACAAGCATCACCAACCAGCAGATTCAAAAAAGGGAAAAAGGTGAATTCTAATTGGAGGTCTAAGAGATATTATGTAAAGGGATACTAGCTAGATGATGGTGTTAGATAAAGATACCCATGGTGGAAAAGCCAATTAGACACCTAGTTGAAGATCACACATTGGCCAGCAGGATCTACAATAATATAAAAAGTGTTATAAATCATAATAGCTTCCTAGTGGAGGCTAAGAGCTATTTGGGGGTCAAGAAAAAACAATAATATTTGAATTTATTACTGGGAATGATTCATTGAATTAGTTCCCCACAAATTCATTAACCTAATATTGATTCTTAAATATTTATTAAGACCATGATGAGAATAAATATACCCATTGGGGGATGGAAAACTTACCTTCTCAATGGTTTACTCTTCCAATTTTTCTATTATCATAAAATTTCCTTTGTTCTTCACTATTCTCTAAATTTAAAGGGTATTTACATTTTTAATTCATTTCATAATTCATGTACATTTCCCATATTCTGTCATAATTATTCTTCTTATCTATATAATATAAAAAAACTATGTTGATATCTATAAATTGTATAAATATTTTCATGGTATTGTTTTTTTAACAGAATATTTGATGATTTAATAGGATGGTAATTCTTATTTTATTTTTATATTTTTTTAGGAAAAATATTACATTGAAATATATAATTATTTAGTGTAAAACATTTAATTGTAGGTGAATGTGGACACTTCAGGCCGTAACAAGAAGAAGTACTATGTGAATCTGAAAATACAGGCATATAGATGAGATGGAGAAGAATACCAAAGAAGTATTGGAGTTGATAAAAATTAACAAAGAAATCATTTTATTTACCATGAAAGCGCAATTCATGTCATTAAATTGATTTCACATTGTGAATATGTGAATGCTTAGGAGTAGATTGTCTAGGCAGTTGGAATAAAGAAGATCCTTAAAAAACTATAGTAGTATTATTTCATAGAAAGTCTTTGTGATTCACATTTTTAAATTTCATGTCTCTTTAAAAGAGTATTCTATTATCCTTTGTACCGTTCACCATGTGAATGGTGAACTCAAAATAGGATTTCTGTCATCGACACTAATGGGAGAAATCAATTTTTATGAATCACTGGTGTTTTAATGTAGTTTTGACCTAAAACTCATAGTAATGACTTCACTAATTATAAATAGGTGGATTCAACCTAAAATATTATGGTATATTCAAAGATCATAGTGTTTTACACTAGGAGGCTTCTGTTATGGTTTTGACCCATTGGTTGTTCTCATTTTTAGGTATTTCATTCATCGTTTATTTTATCGTTATTTCTATGACATAAAATGTTATATTATTTAATTACTTTATATTTTCTCTGTTTTTTCTATCTAATATCTCTGCTATGAGTATTGGTTTATTTTTCCTCAGTGATCACCATATAATGATTGGAAAAATCCTGTAGGAGAGAGAGAAATATAATGATAAAGGTGTGTACCGAATTTCTATTTTTCATTGAACACTTTCCAAATGATTTTACTCAGTTTGTATTGTATTTTGATTCAATATACTCCTATTTTTTATCAAGTCAATGAATTTTAATTCTAGTTAGTAGATATAACCCAGAAAGATAAAGGAAGTTAAATAAAAAATGCATGATTAGATTATTCTTCTACAAATTTCATTATGATCCTAATGCATTATAGTTGTTTTGAGGAATGTAGCCATTAAAAAAAATTCTCCAGTGTAGTTTTGAAGGGATTTACCATTTCAAATATTGATAAAAGTTATTGATTCTGTGGTTAATTGATGTTATTCTTTTTCAAGTGTAGTAAAAATTTATTTTTAGAAAAACCACTATTGGAAATAGATTTATGTATCTTATGATTTCCCATTTGAATTTATTTATTTAATTATCATTATTAATTATTCTAAATAATTCAATTAAATCTGGAGTGAACCAAAATTTGGTCAGTATAGGTCTTTCTTCCCTTCTAATTATGGGATAGAGCTAATACTACCACTATGTTACACATTTATAATCAGTGTTCTTAAAGAACAATATAAATATCTAATTTTAATCAGCCCAATATTTTAATAACATCCTTCTGAAACATCGATTGAATAAAATAGATTACTTCATGTATTCCTATAATTTTTTATTCCCTCCACAATTTTAGTTATCAATAAAATTTAATGTGAGGGATTTGGGTTTCCTTCCAGAACTGGAAAAAGGATAGGGTTTACTTCTCTTTGAGGTTTTTATTCAGACTCATTAAAATATTATGGTTGATTATAATCTAGTTTCTTACTATGATCAATAAACATCAATGGGATATATTGTATCATGTATACCATTTAATATAGTGGAATAATACAATAAGAACTCATGATATAGTGGTATGAAATATAGGGGTTTATAAGAGAATGTTAGGAGAACTCCGTTATCAAATCATTTTCAGTACATTATGTTATGTTTTCCTTATTTAACTTCTTAATATTGTTTTTTACATAATTACACAGATAAATTAATATAATCAATATATTTTTTCTCTAGTAAAAATTTTAATCTGTTGTTAAATAATTATTATATTCTATTTATTTTATAATCATATGTTTTTATTCTATTGATATTTATCTTTTAATTAACTTATAACAGTTATTAATATTTATATTATTCAAAAAAATTGTATCCTCAATTATTTAAAAGAGGTTTTTGGTCATTATAACTTTATTTCTCAAACCCCCATATCTTAATATATCCCACTCGAACCTACATTTGGTAGATGATCCATATTAAAATGTTCTAAATATTATTTCTATTGTATGGATTTCAAACTTCACCATGATTATTTGGTTTTCAAATATTTGACAAATTGTTTCAATAAATGTTCTTTTTTAAAATATGTTTACACCCATGTTACTACCAAAGGATTGTTATTGAGTTTTTACCCCCTTTTTAATAATAAAAATTATGGTTATTAGAATACATTTGTGTTTACATTTCCTGAATCAATTTTAAATTATTTTTGGAAGATAATGATTCATGTTTATATTCTTAATAATAAAAAATAAGAAACATGGTCACATGATGATATTTATACTTTTTAATTAAATTGTATTGAAATAAATTTCATCAATTATGGTTTTTAGAAATTTAAATCACTCTAATTTATTAAACAAAAATGACTCATGAAATATGGTTACTCTGATATGTAACTCATGAAGAAACTAAAAAAGTCACAAATACTAGACTATATTTGTATAGAAAATTATTTTAAAGTTTTATTATTCCTCTAATGAATAAATTACTAAATTGTTCACAAGGATCATGAAAATATATAATGGTTGAAATGCTCTTCATTTTAAAATATACATATAGGCTTTATTAATGAAGATCCTTTGGGACTTTCTATTAAATTGGGAACCTAAAGTCACTGTAATCCAATAGGATAAAAAATAAATGAACATGGTGGTTGAGGTGCTCATCAGATATCTGTTGACATATTAGAAAATTCATAAATAGTAAGATGAAAATTATTCAATGAATGGAAAATAAACTAAAAAGGAAATTTATTTCAAAGGAATCAATGATGATACCTCTATAAGGGACAACGACTTTAGTCATCTTTACATGTTGATGATTAATTACATTAAAATGAAAACATCAACTCTCTTTGTCAAAAATGATTATCATGAATTGGATGTTACATGATTCGACTAAAAAAGGAATGTTCATATCTAGATAGATTTTCATTTCAACTAGGAAAAGTATAAGGAAAAGAATAAATTTAGTAATGCACAAAAATATTTAATTTAGAGTTCTAGAGACAATTATCTCTCAAAATCTGAATCATATAATATGTGCACTATGTGTCCCATGGCTATTATCAAGGTATGTTATGAAGTAAATTATTCATGTACTACTTATATCTGTTATTCATATTCTATCACTTATTTATATAATTAATATCTCTTTTTTATTTATAGAAACATTAAAATTGTTTTATTAACATGGTAAACAAATTAATAATAATAAAAATAAATACACTCTTGTTTCAATTGAAAAAATTATATTTTGAAATAAAAATTTTATTTTGTGATAAGATTAAATGAAAATCCAAACATTTAGAATCTTTAATACCCCATTAAATATATTAAAAACACACTTTCACAATTCAAACATTTTTATCAATATTTAAATATTATTATGTATTCATAATTTGTAGTTATAAGTAACTCTAGAATTGGTTTTTCAAAACAATATAATTTTCCCTACATTTATGAAAAGTATATGGATTCAAATGGAACAAACCAAATTAATGTTTTTAAATATAGTATTATATTTTATAATGTTATTTATTAATGAAATTGAATATATATCTCTATATATATGGATGACTAAAAAGTAACATCATTTATATTATATTTATAATTGGAAAACATTTTCTAACTAGTTTTGGATTCCAATGTCTTTATTGGCTGACTTATGTCGGCCCATGATATCAATACAAAAAATAATTTTTTTATTAATATAATATTATAAACTATCTCAATAAAAAATCACAATATGGTGCTTGTTATATTGAGATTTAGAGATCAAAAAAATGTAGTGATCCTTCTAAATTATTTCATCTCAAAAACATTAACAGAGGATGTGTAACATTTGAGGATAGTTCAAAATATACAATCATTAGTATCAACAAAATAAATTTATCCAACTATATATCAATTAATTATATTTTATATTAAAATTAATAGATGGGTAATTTAAAATGTATAAGTCAGTTATATGATATCATTTTTAGAACTGGATTTTAAATTTTTATTTAAACTTTTCAATAAAAAATCATTTATTTACCACACCCCATTTTAAAAATGACTATATATTATATCTTGATCACTTAAAATTATACATTTTAAGTCATTTAATTCATACTAGAATGAATTTTTTCTTTAGTATAATCACATTAGTCAATTTAAAACATTCTCTCTTAATAATCTCTTTCATAACTGACCATTATGATATTTACAAAAAATATTTCTCAATGTTAACATAGTTTTTGAAACTTTACAAATATGTAAGAAACAAAAATCAAACTTTTAATCTAAAAACTATTACTTATATAATTCTTATGAACTTTTTGACCATTGTATTTTTTGAAAAACTCATGTTTCCAATAAAGAAGGTAATTCTTCCACCTTTTTTAATTATCAATGATTATACTGCATATACATGGGTTTGTTGGGTCGGAGAGTGATGGCAAGAGGGGGGGGGGTGAATTGCCTTTTAAAAAATAATTAACAATTTAAAATCAAAGTAAAAAGTGCAGCGGAAATAAAAGAGGCAAGACACAAAACTTGATAACGGAGTTCGGCTTAAACCAAAGCCTACGTCTCCACTCCCAACTCAACTGTTGAGAGATTTACTACCGATTTCTTTTTAATGGTTTTAGCAAGAAACCCACTAGACTTTAAG
This sequence comes from Viscum album, assembly GCA_963277665.1. Taxonomy (NCBI): domain Eukaryota; kingdom Viridiplantae; phylum Streptophyta; class Magnoliopsida; order Santalales; family Viscaceae; genus Viscum; species Viscum album. The sequence continues at coordinate 835,280 of CAUJRU010000032.1, read as the reverse complement.
GTATTCTAGAACCTATTACAGCTTGCTTTTAATGGTTGAGCAAGAACCCACTAGCCTTCTTACAGGTGAAGGCTAGCTCACCTATGACTCAAGCCTTTTAAAGGGAAGGATTGACTAACCTCTTCACACCTTGAAGGTGGTGTGAAAACCCAAACAAAAAGAAGATGAGAGAAAGAGGGGTTTGTAGGCACAAACCCAAATTGATGCTCAAAATAATAAAACAAGAAAAACCGTAATGTGGAGAAGTCTTGGGCGCCAATGGATTGATTGGAGTTGATGAAGAGCGCTCCCAAGCTTCTATGGTGATGCTCCATGGATGTGGAAATGGGTTGGAGCAATTGAGGTTCCTTGGAGGAATGCGCCGGAGGTTTTCCAAATGATGAAAAATGTTCCCGTGGGCTTCCGTTGGCTTGGTTATTGTTCCACTGTTGTTCCGGGGCTTCCTAGTCCTTTATTTATAGAGGGGGAACCCTCATATGGCCTTTGGGGGTCTTCGGAGCCGTTGGAGAGGCCTTCAGAGCCGTTGGGAGTCAAGTGGACAAGTCTGGTCAAAGCCCAACGGCTAGTTTGACTGGATCCACCGGCTGACCGGTGCTTGGCCACCGGCTGGCCGGTGATGGGACACCGGTTGGCCGGTGGTCTGGACAGAGGGGATGCCTTCTGTCAAGAGTCCACCGGCTGGCCGGTGGTCATCCATCGGTTGGCCGGTGGACTGAAATCAGTCCACTTTTGCCTTCTGGCTTTCTTGGCCCAATTCCTTGGCAACCTAAAATCATGCCTATCATCCAAAAACACTTAAAACACGATTAGATAAAAAAGAGAGTGATTGTGATCATGAAAATTAAACCATGAGGGGTACGAGAGGTACAACAATCTCCCCCTATTTTGATGATCACAATCACCAAAAAAAGCAATGTAAAAGACTGAAATGAAAGGCATGCTTTAAAGGATAAATTGAAAAGTAAAGAAAAGCATGAGAGAAATATTTATCCCCCAATCAACCAAGAATTTCTCCCCCTTTGTGATTATCAAAATAGCACGGGGCATAAAACTTGATTGAGGGAAAGGACTGAAAAACAAGATAGAGTTTTTAAACCAATTGAAATTTTTGAAATTTGAATTGAAAGTTTTGAATTGAAAGTTTTGAAAATAAAGAAAAAAGTCTTAAACGATCCTAACTCCCCCTAAATAAAAACAACAAATCACCGGGGAGAGGATTTTAGAACCGAGACAAATTTTGGTCCAGTGAGACTCGCTAAAAGGGATTTTTCAATCCAAACTTGTCTAGTGGCGGGTCTTCTCCTATGAAATTCATCATTAAAGGAAATGGTTTTGGGACTTCCATACCGGGCATTTTTGCAATCGCACTCATAAATTATGTGCCCGGGTTTTTTACAATAGTTGCAAAATTTATATTGGGAGCTCCCCCTTACAAAAATAGTAGGAGCATGGGAAGAGGAATCTTGCTTGGAATAGCCAAGCCCTTGGGTGGTTCTAGATACGCATTGGGAACCAAGGAGCTTTGAAATGTTATGTTCACCTTCGGTGAACTTAGCTAGGGATTTCCTTAAATCCTTGATTGTTGATTCCAAAGAATCAACATCGGGAAGGTTTTGGATCTTGAGGGATAACTCCTCCTTTTCTTTGAGAAGTTGTTCCTTTTCGGAAGAAAGTTTTTTGAAATTCCTTTTTAAAGAAACAAATTTGGAAGAAAGTTCGTGAAATCCTTCCTCCAATTGATCTCTAGCATGTTAGAGATCCTCATAAGATAAATGATTGAAAGAATTTGAAGAACTAGAGGATGAGGAGTCGGAAGAGGATACCTCATGAAATTCCATTATGCATTTTTTACCGTTGTCACTTGAGGAGGAGGAGGAGGAGGATGTGGAGCTATCACTCCATGTGGCCTTGAATGCCTTCTTCTTTTCCTTTTGCTTGGCCTTTTTCTTGTTGAGTGGACAATCGGGCTTGTAATGGCCTTTCTTGCCACACCCGTAACATGTTACCTCGGGCTCGGATTTTTCGTTGGGTTGAGCCTTGCGGGATTTCTTCTTCTTGTGCTTCTTCATGAATTTGTGCATTTTGCGGGCAAGATTCTCCATTTCTGAATCGCCGCTTGAAGAGGAAGACGATGAGGAGTAGGAGCTTTCTTCTTTTTGAACTTTGAAGGCGATGTTCTTTGGAACTTTGATCGGTTTGCCTTCCTTTTCAGCTTGCCTCCTCATGGTGATCTCGTAGGTCATGAGGGATCCGATGAGCTCTTCGACCGGCATTTTCTTGATGTCTTTTGCTTCTTAGATTGTCGTGACCTTTGGTGCCCATGAGCTTGGTAAGATCCAAAGGATCTTCTTGACCATCATTTCTGCAGAAACATCATCACCAAGGGACTTTCTCCCATTGCAAACATCAGTAAAACGTGTAAACATTTCCGTAATAGATTCGTGTGGGTGCATGGTGAAACTTTCAAAGTCTTGACGATACATATCTAATCTAGTGTCTTTGAATTTGTTAGTGCCCTCATGGGTCACTTCCAAAAGCTTCCAAATTTCATGAGAAGTGGTTCAAGTAGAAACTCGATTGAATTCATTATGATCAAGGCCGCAATGAAGAGCGTTCATGGCTTTTCCATCTAGCTCGAAATTTTTAATATCGGCTTGAGTCCATTTGGATTCATCGGGAGAAGAAAGAGAATAACCATGCATGAAAATTCTATAAATAGGATAACCAATGCTTCTATGAAAAGTGGTCATGCGGGTTTTCCAATAGGTATAGTCGGTTCCATCAGAGAATGGAGCACGACCCAAATAATAGCCTTCGGGGGCGAAAGAAGTTGAAGCCATCACAAAGGATCTTGAATTTGAAACCAGTTAGGGTATTACTCAAATTTTGCCTTTGATACCAAATGTTGGGTCGGAGAGTGATGGAAAGAGGGGGGGGTGAATTGCCTTTTAAAAAATAATTAATAATTTAAAAACAAAGTTAAAAGTGCAGTGGAAATAAAAGAGGGAAGACACAATACTTAAAAACGGAGTTCGGCTTAAACCAAAGCCTACGTCTCCGCTCCCAACTCAACCGTTGAGATATTTACTACCGCTTGATTTTTAATGGTTTTAGCAAGAAACCCACTAGACTTTAAGGTAGTATAGAACCTATTACAGCTTTCTTTTAATGGTTGAGCAAGAACCCACTAGCCTTCTTACAGGTGAAGTCTAGCTCACCTATGACTCAAGCCTTTTAAAGGGAAGGCTTGACTAACCTCTTCACACCTTGAAGGTGATGTGAAAACCCAAACAAAAGGAAGATGAGAGAAAGAGGGGTTTGTAGGCACAAACCCAAATTGATGCTCAAAAAGATAAATAATGAAAAACCGTAAGAGGAGAAGTCTTGGGAGCCAAAGGATTGATGAAGTTGATGAAGAGCGCTTCCAAGCTTCTATGGTGATGCTCCTTGGATGGGGAAATGGGTTGGAGCAATTGAGGTTCCTTGAAGGAATCCTCCGGAGGTTTTCCAAATGATGAAAAATGTTCTCGTGGGCTACTATGTTTTTCCGGGGCTTCCTAGTCCTTTATTTATAGAGGGGGAACCCTCAAATGGCCTTTGGGGGTCTTCGGAGCCGTTGGAGAGGCCTTTGGAGCCGTTGGGAGTCAAGTGGACAAGTCTGGTCAAAGCCCAACGGCTAGTTTGACTGGCTCCACCGGCTGACCGGTGCTTGTCCACCGGTTGGACGGTGCTTTGGAAAGTGGAGAGGCCTTCTTCCCAGGCACCACCGGCTGGCAGGTGAGGAGGCCACCGGTTGGCCGGTGGTGAGATAGTAGGTGTCCCTTCTATCTGGGTTCCACCGGCTGGCCGGTGATGGGACACCGGTTGGCCGGTGGTCTGGACAGAGGGGATGCCTTCTGTCAAGAGTCCACCGGCTGGCTGGTGGTCATCCACCGGTTGGCCGGTGGACTGAAATCAGTCCACTTTTGCCTTCTGGCTTTCTTGGCCCAATTCCTTGGCAACCTGAAATCATTCCTATCATCCAAAAACACTTAAAACAAGATTAGATAAAAAAGAGAGTGATTGTGATCATGAAAATTAAACCACGAGGGGTACGAGAGGTACAACAGGGTTTTCTTCATAGCTTAAAAAACATGTCTTGTATACCCTTTATTATCTTATCAATGAAATTTAAAAATAAAAAAGTCTACAAGACTGTATCCCTTATATGGGACTATGATGGAGAATTTGATATCAATGAATTTAACGAACATTTTGCTTCACAATGATATCATCGTTTCATCTATCCTCTAAGAACACCTCAACAAAATGGTGTTATTGAGTGATGAAGAAGGAACCTCCTTGAATTTTCTATGACTCTCTTAGATGATTATAACAAAAAATCAATAATTTGTTATCAAGGTGGTCAATACATCATGGGATATCTTTAACCATATTCCTGTAAGAGCCATCTTTGGAAAAACCCCTTATGAATGTTGGATAGTACCAAATCCTAATGTTTCCTACTATAATTTCATTAGATTTAAATTCCATTTCATTAAAAAAGGATAATATACGATTTTTAAACCACAGAACTGATGATGTTATCTTTCTTGGGTAGTCAAGCTCAATTAAAGAATATTGGATATCCAATAAGAGGTCCATGTAAATGATATATTACCTCAGTCCATATATATATATGATATATTTTTTTGGGATTTATATCATCATGAATATAATTTTTTTTTCATGCATTGGGTATTTTAATTTTCATGTTCTTAGTACCCAAACAATACTCAACATAATCTATATTTTTTTAATCTGTTAGAGGAGTATTTATGTGATTAAAGTAAATTCATTTGATGCATTAACTTTCCATGGAATTTATTCTTAAATTTTAACACATGAATATATCAAGGTATAATAAAGAAATATCCTTTTATACCTATATATTATTTTCTTGCATTGGAAGTGGGTTTGTGTTTCCCAGGATATATTGGCCAAATCTCGATGGATACCAAAACTCTATTTCATATTACCATTTCATTCAAGGTACTTCAATACCATAGACAAATGATGAATCTCATATAAATTTCATATGATTTCTATTATCATGTAGATACCTACAAATGTGGTATACTAATGTTTTCAAAATTTTTTATCTTCATCAAACAAAAAAGTGAAATATAAATTCTTACAGTGGATCCTTAGAGTCTTTTCCCTCATTTTTAATTGTTCTTTATTTCTAAAATTTATAATAGGATTCATATTTTCTACATATAGATCTATAGATAATGTTTCAGTTCATTTCCACTATATATGATAAATGTTTCTAACAAAACCAATATGTTGTATCAGATTTATCCATATTATGTTTTATGAAAATATTGCTGAAATAAAGAAAAAATATTAAAAAAATCACTGTTTTTATTTTCTTGAAATTAGTATTGAATATTTGTTTACCAATATATATTTGTGTATGTAACGGTAACCAAAGGAATACCCTTATGCAAATGGTTTTTTTAATGTATCCATGGTTTACCCTTATTTATATTATTCTACAAAAGGGTCATCTCACCATACCCTTTTGTAGATATTTCTAGTTAAAGTTCACATAAAGTTACCCTCACATGTAAATATGTTACATAAATTCCATTTTATTTTTTAAAATGGAATTTTAATTATCATACACATTCATGATACTACTACATAAAGCAAGTAACAATACATAGTGGTTCCAGATGGATAAGTAAATCTAAATAAAGACCTACCCTTATGTGAAGTGTTAATGAAAAAGTATAATCCTTTATACCAATAAAAATAATGCTTTTCATAATGTTAATAATTGTATTAACTTTATATAAACTATTAAATTTAACATATGTAAACGTAAGGATGAAATTACCACTACAAAAGGGTTCTAGAAATTAGAATACTCTTACAAAGAGTGTGTTTTAATTATAGAATGAGGATACACATGTAGAGAATAAGGATTCTACAAAAGAGTAAATTGAAATGTTTTTAAACATAATTATTAAATTATTAAAATATTCTAATGGATTATAACATTTTTATAAATCATTATAAATGGTATTTTAGTTTTTTAGTTTTTTTATTTTTTTAAATTATTTTATCATATATTGTTTATAATTAATCAAATGATTATAATAATTTTAGTCCCAAATATTAAATGATAATATTTAAATACCTTTTAATCAATTATATGGAATAATTTATGTCCTTGAAATAAAATTTTTTATTTAAGAATAATAAGAAATAATTTATAAATGGTTATAAATTATGAAATAATTCCAAAAATATAAACTTTTAATATTTAAATTACCACTTGACAATAGTTATTTATTTTCAATTTGTAAAAATTAAAGGGGCCATTATTTGGATATTATCTAAGCCACAGAAAAAAAAAGTTATTGATATGATTAATGATTAAATAATAATTATGTATATGATATTAGAATTTTTGAAAATGATTACATAACAAAAATTGAATTATAAATTGTTTATAAGTCTTGTAATATCATATATATAAATTAGAGAATAAATAAATCAAAAAATATGATGGAGATCATATTTAAATATATATTAAATGATTGTATTCATAAGTATTGAATTTCTATAATGTTAAAGCTAAAATTATAAAAACTTTTTTAATTAGATTATAATATTAATTTTTTGAAAATTCTACCATTATGTATGAATATCTAAATTATTAATTAATTTAATGGTTATTACCTCTTTAGATTATATTTTTAAATTCTATATATGATAAATAGTTTACTCTTTACATTAATTTTTTAATATCTTCTTAATAGAGGCCTCCATTTCATTATATGAGTGTCTCTATAATGAATTTAGTTTATTTATATAACTTAACAACACTTGGAAAATAAAGTTATGATTATCAATTTACTTTTTCAATATAGATTATTCGTATTATTTTTTAGAGTTGCGCTAAATTGGATTATCTCTTGAGTATTGTATCCCTAGGTAGAGGGACTGGGGTCCAGATTACCAGCCTACTTGGAGGATTATTCCATGACTCATATGGTGAACGATGTTATCCATCTATCGCTCTAGGAATTCTTATATGGATATTGTTAGTCTCATATAAATCATTGGATATACATGATGTTTTCGTATACTTATGCATATCATATATCTATATATATATATCTGAATATATTGAAAACTATTTTTTGGTAATTAAAAAACAAATTATTGGTTGTGTAAAGAGATACACATCAGTATGTTTTAAACATATTTGTTTGGTGGGGAAAATATGATTCCAAAATATATTCACTATAATAATTCATACATAATAGGTAATAACATCAACTAATTTAATGAGATTAAACCCCCTCCAAATGTTAAATTTTAGATTCATTCTAAAGTATACCATTTCATGAGATTGATCATTTAGAAGGTATTATCAAGATCAACATGAGTACCCCTCAATTATTATGTGTATGGATACAATGTTATAAGTAACATTGGATTATGTTCTCGGTATTACAGAAATCATCATGACTATTAGATGATTATCAATTTTCCATTGTGGTAAAATTAATAGAATTTCCTTTAGGTTACACTAAATAGGAATTAAAAACAATTAGATTACTAGAGGAGTAAGGTTTTATTTATCCATATTATGGACTATAAAATGGTTTTTACACCATTATATTTGATAATAAATATGATATCACTAGTGTTATTCCCTACTAGAATAATCATGTCTTATTCATGATAACAAACTGGTGTACATAATGGTGGAAAATAGATCTTATCCAAATAATAGATTTGAATCACAAAGGGGTCTTCATTTTAGTGGGAGACTATTTAAGAAAAGTCCTTATTAAATTGATAATAATACATGATACTCATATAATAGGATATTGTTTTATAGACAATATCTTCTTCGTCGTCAATATAAACATTATTAAATACCATTGATAAAGATAAACTTAATATATTTTACTCTATTGTCTTTTATATTATAAAATTTTCTTAAGAATTATTTTTTATTTAAGAAAATATATTAATGAAAATATAAATTTTCTGAATAGTTCATTCCTTGGTAATCATGTATTGTAGTTATTTAACTAGTATACCTAAATTCTGATTATAGAATATCGTGATTCGTTCATTATTTAAATGGTATGATATGTAAAGTTTCTAATGGAATAAATGTTAATGAAAATGTGGTTTATCAAGAAGGATGTGTCCTAATTCAACAAGATTGGATTTCCAAAGATATACCAATAAAAAAAATTGAATCTTCATCGAATGTACATTTCTACTATAGATGTTATATAAATTAATTAGTTTATTTTTAAAAGTATGTGATACGAAATGTATTTTTTAAATGTGATATAAATATATAAAAGTTCAAAACAAATATAGTAATTGATTCATATAAGTGTTTATGTTCTTGGGATGAAGTAAATACTTATAAGATCAGGGATTTTAAAATAAAGGATTTTATCAATATCATGTCAATCTAAGTAAAATATGTGTATCTTCATCTCATTTTACTTATATTATACGTGAAAATGTTATAAAAAATGAGATGTTATAAAACACATGAGATGATTTATTATATACAAATTATATGTGATTAATCAAATTATATAACATATATTATAAGAATATATTTATAAATGTTTTCCAAAAAGGATAAATAATTTTATCATGCATTTATTAAAATATATGGTAATATTTCCCTACTACTCATTGATGGTATATTGTAATAAAATATTCATTTCAAATAAGAATATTCAATACTCAGATAATACCATATATGATATGGATGCAGTAGTTTATTTGTTAATATACATACTAAAAGTAAATAAATGTTATTTCCAAAAAACAAAAAAGTGTGTGTGTGTCTTATGTATATATGATGAAGAGAATATACTGTTTCAGATAGCAAGTGGGATTATATTTTTACTTAGAGCAGTTCAATTTTAAAAATAAAGCACTACACCAATCTTAACATAAATCTTTTTCCCCATTATCCTAAAAGTGTGTAAAAGGAATTATAAAAAATAATGTAAATAGTAGCATTATATCGAATAAATTTTATGATGGTATATAGTTCTATAAATGAATAGGATGAGAATATAAACAGTTCTACAAAGGAAAAATGAAAACGAATCACATCATTTTATGTTGTGGTGGTAAGGTGTGTTAATTTTTTCAAAGAGTTCAGTAATTAATGATATGATTCTTATGTATCATCATTAATCCAACAATACGAATTCATATATTTTTCTCAAAATATATTTTAGTCTTATGGTTTTATCAGATAGTCCTCATAGATGTGATGTGGTTTCAAAGAAGTAATGTTTTATCTAAACCCAGAACATGTCACAATCATTAGTCTGATCTAGCGGTTTATTATATGTTATATGATAAATTGGTTCATATTTTGTTATATATAAACATTATTAAAGAGTTTAATATTTTCAAAATATTTCATATTAATGTAAACCTCCATTTTATCATACTTTTACATTAGGAACATAAATTTTTATATTGATAATTTTTTTTGAAATGTAATGATAATTGACATCTCAATGTAAAATATTAAGGTTATCCCTAAAAACTATTCAAAATGGGGTATTATAGGTTGTGGTAATATTTTAATGTTAGTGTGAGTATTATTATTTTATATAAATATAGATTATGATCATATGGAATAATACAGATAATATAATTTTTTTGTGTGAAAAATTATCAACTAAATTATACCACATAAAGTGCCATGCTAATGTATTTAGTATACTTGTGGTTGATGGATCATATTTGATTCCCCATTAGATGAGTTTCTATATATACCAGGAATGATAACATTATAAAAATATTACCCTATTTGTATAAGTCTTCATGTTGAAATAGATAATACGATGGTGGTTAGATATTTTGATGATTAGGTCATCGGTTGGAGCTTAACCAAGATCAGATTTGTATACTCATATGACAAGTATGACATTAGGCCACTAGATTAACATATACTATATGAGTGTGAAGCGGTAACTAAGTATAATATATATATATATATACATATATAGAAAATGTATAGGGGATGTTCACATCCATAATGATGAATAGAAATAAATGTATTCCTAAATTAGATTTTCTACACTCATAGAATAAATAAAAGATGATTTGGATATTTTGGAATGACATGTTTCATGTAAAATTGTCAGTTGATGTCTTAGACAACTAGAAAATATGATAAATCATGATTTCATATTTTTTATATAGATAGAAATAGGTATTGTGAAACTTTTGATTTATGGGCATAACACTATATCCATTTATAGTTTGACAAGAAATGGATCTTTTCTAGAGGATACTCTTTTAATACATATATGGATTTAGATATTCGTATTTGGTGTCAATGATTTAAATTTACATGGTTTCTAACATTGTGGATGATAGAATATAGATTTATCTTAACATAATGAGCTCCATTAAAATAGTATTTTTATTTAATCCAAATTTGTTTTTTATGGGAGTTAACAATGTATTAGTTATGATGTTATGAAAATTGATGATAATGGTATCTTTCTAAATGTGTATTAGAAGACTTACAAAAGAATATTTTGATATTGTTTCACAAGTTATTTAATATAATAAAATATAATGCTAAATGGAGCAAATTCTACATGGATTTAGTGAATGTGGGAGATTAAATGAGATATTCCTTATTTTAATATTGATATATGATTTAATTATGGGTTGAATATATAATTTCATGGAAATTTTTATTTTCATTCATAGGGTATATTATTAAATGTGTGTCGGACCCTCAAATAAATCTTCACTTAGGGTATCATTTATTAATTAGTTACAATATTTTTAATGTGAAGTGGGTATATAAATTAAATGCATGAACTAGAAAAAGAATATATTCATGAATTTTAATTAATAATTAAACGAGATGATAATCAATGTGCATACTTGACTACCTATATTATCTATTATCCTATGATAGTAGTTGGTGTGTGTTTTCCATGTTATGTTAGTTCAACCGTTCTGGTTCCCAAAGTTGTCTTTCATATTTCTCCTTTTATTATGAGGTACTAACATTCCCAACTGAAATGTTTAATCCAATATGAAATTCATATGATTATGATTAACTCATGGATACATACATAAGTAGTATTATTATGTTTTCAACTTTGGTGTCCTTTTTTAAACAATAAATACATAGAAAAAAGTTTTTAGTGGATATTTGATATAATTCACTCTATATTTATAGAGTTTTTTAATTTTGATATTTACCTGTGGTGTCATATTTCTTATATTTAGATCCTCATATAAGGTTTTAAATCAGTTCTGCTGCTTCAAATAACAATTTCAGTACTCTAAAAAGCATTCATAATGAACATAAATGAGTCAATTCACATCATGTTTGATGAGAGTAATTATAACCCTCATCCACCAATTTATGATGATCTTGACCAATATTTTTTGACCTTACCTAGACCTCAATATTCCAAAGATATTGAAGAATATCAAGAACCCCCATAAACTCCTTTACCCAAGGTATGTTTTGAATCAAAATACATTCCTCTTAAAAAATTTATAGTGGAATTTGAATATGGTACTCATACTATATAAGATGTCTTAAATGAATTTAAACATCCATAATTTCTATTTCACATTTAACATAAATCCATTAATAGAGAAATTAATGAAGATAATAAGATACATTCTATAAAACATGAGTTGAACCAATTTCAATGGTAAAATGTTTTAACACTCAGGGAATGACCGAATAATCATCTAGTTACCAGAAACTGGTTTATGTTTAGAAAAAAATCAATAAGATCTAGGAAATATCATCTATAATAAGGATATAAACATTAATAAATTATATAATCAATAAAAATATATTGATTATGGTGATTACATTACTCTTATTTATCATCTTGAATTTAGTAATAAAATCTTCCTTTTTATAAAAAGATAATAACTGTTATCAAAATTATTTTAAAATCACAAAATTTGATTCCACTGATTCTATAACATGTTTTGAAAATGAATTATTAACTGGTAAAATTTATATTGACAATGTTATATTCAAAAATAATATCTCAAATTTTTAATGGAAATATTATAAAATAGATTAAATATTCAAATGAAATTATAATTTTTTTTTGGCCAGGATCATGATAAAAAAAATTAATACATCCCTGTGTAACACATGTATGCTAAAATTGGATTAAACTGGTAAAACAGTTAAAAAATATTTATATAAGTAGGATTGGAATTCTTCATTACCTTACTAATAAACAGATGTAGGCCATGTTGATTCTTTTCCATTAGTATTGTTTTCAACAAAATCCAAAGTAATATCATTTAAATCACTCAAAATAATTTTTACATATTTAAGAGGAAACAAAAAATGATAGATTAATTTATCTAATTGAATATAATTTTAAATGTAATTTATTTATGATACTGATTATTGAGGATTCATAATAGATATAAAAATTACTTGTGGGACCTTCCTCTTAATAAGAATAACCCTTATCTCAAGTATTACTAGTAGAAAACTCAGATGCACTCTCTGTAGCTAAAAGGAATTTACTTACACAATGATTTTTCTCACCCAAATTATAATAAAAAACAAAATATCATAGGCATTGGCATTATATATGACCATTTCCTAATCATGGGTGAAAAAACTAGTGAAGTTAATATATCTAAAAAATAATATCCAACATTTTCCCACTAAACACATTGGTCTAAGACACCAAAATCCCTGTGATCACTTCAAAATATCTGATATCATTCATGAATTTGATTAAAAGATTGTCACCATACTAATATCTTCATTAAACCCCATAATCCTAATCTAAATGACATTATAAATGTGGTATATGGTATTTTTAACGGGTGATTCCAATATCTCAAATGTATAATGCAATAGAATTATTCATATTGTTTTATAAATTTAAAATTGTTTTCATTGATGATTTTAAGAAAATTCAAAAAAAAATCATTTATTAAAGATTTTTTTTTTAAAATTATATTATTTTTAAAATTTCATTTGAGAGTAATACTTTGATAAAAACACTCTTTTTTGGATACAAATAAGTTGATGAGATTCTGGCACTGATTCACATAGAGGCCATTACCTAGAAAACCATTGGCTATCTTTTTAATCTAATTTTCACACTGTGAGAAAGTAGGGGGCCCTAATTTTACCCATTTTTTGACACTCAAACAAAATTTCCTATGGTTTATTAAAATAATAATAATGAAACATTAATGATGGAATGAAGTTTCAATGTTTTTTTACTTTCTGACATTCCAGTTATTTAATTTTTCTTCCCTTATTTATTAATTATATTTTATTAAATGTATCAAAATATTATAAATGTGTTATTTTTAAGGGGTAAAAATCCATTTAATTGTGAAATGATACTATATGAACATATTTTTCATTGTTTTGAAACATTGAGTAAAAAAATTTCTAAAAAATTATAATGTTTTTTCTTCATCATTATATTTTAAAAAAAATTGGTTCCTTTATTTTATATTTGTAGTTACTAAAAATATTTTTTAATATTTTTTCGTTCTAAAAAATTGTTTATATTTAAAAATTTTAATTTTTCATGTGTCCATAAAAATATCATTAATGGTGATAAACAATTTTTTTCAAATCATTTTTATCTTATCTACAATAAAAAATTGAATTAATTTTCATAATATCAAAAGGTGTAAAGATCCTTGGTATAAAGGATAAATTCAAATATAGTACCGTGGATAAATACTATTATTTTATTAAGGGGAGGAAACTATTTTATTAGAATTTTCATGCTATATTTTCTATATTTAATTTTCATTCAAGTGTTTTAAATCATCAAACAGTGGTAGATCATTTCTCTTATCAATATATAATGTTTTAATTATCCCCAAAACTCATTAATGTGTCTTATTATATCATTTGTGATCTTATCATCTATACTTTTAATGATTCTGTTTGTTTAACATTTTGAATAAAGTAAAGGGGATCATGATTATTGGAAGGCTCTTGATGATATGTTTCTAAAGCCTTATGATAGATGTTAACATATATTGACATCATAGATATATTTGAATATGAAATAAAATGAATTTAATGAATTTCAGAAATAAATAATGATCATTTTAGGATTTAAATATACACTAGACAACAAATAAAAACCAAAGGCTATGTTCCTTCAATAAGACCACCAAAGTATTGGTGGAGAATCACCGGCCATCCAATGTTGATGGACAGATCTACCCATAGAGAAATAGTCCACCAGTTAGTCTATGTAAGCTCCATGGCCAGTTGGTTGGGTTTGTAATAATTTATAAAGTGGTTGAATGTCTAACATAACCAGGTAGAGGTGATCTGCTGTCTGGTGGTGTTGAGATAGTCTAGTCTAATAAGAAATTGTTATCCTCAATGATACATCTAGTTTTTTATGTTTTGAATTTCTTTACTCAAGGTTTCTTATTATATATTCACAAAGACATTTTAAGTTGTTCATATACCTCTTAAAGGGATAGGAAACTTACATTATCAACAATCCACTACATCTATTTGTAACGTTCATCAAATTTATATTATTATTCATAGTGATCTCAATGCCGAAATTTTGATTACATTTGTAAAAATTATCACCATTCAATTACATATCTCACATTCTCTCATATTTATTCTTTTAATCTATATGAAATAATTGATATGTTCTAAAATAAAACTGCTTCAATAAATTATCACGTACATTATTCATCTATTTTTGTTCTCACTAACTTTTAATGTGAGGTATTTAGGTTTCTTTCCAAACCACTAAAAGGTAAGTCATTTATTATCTTTTACTTTTTGTTCTACAACTATTTAAAATATATGGTTAATTTAATTAAATGTTATTTTTATAACCAAATAAAAAGAAATATATCTTTTTTAACACCATTATATTTTACATATATATATATATCCTTTTAAAGAAGAATTTTTTTTCAAGGGCATGTTTTTCACATAACACCAAGTCTAAATGAACCTCGTTATATAATATGATTAAAACAACGAAATTTCATTTTTGAATTGATATAAAAAACCATATTAAGAAAAATATATATATATATATATAAATTTATATTGAAAATTCATTAGTTAAGGAACAATAAATAAGTTCTCAGTTTTCAGAAAATGATTTTTAGGCTTCATATTTATTTTTTCATCCGAACTAAGTTTTATTGCATTTTGTTCATAAATATAATAATAATATGTTTATTCGACATTTGGATGTTTTACTTTATTACAATAGATGTATTTATATAAATCAACATTTCATAAATATATTAAGGTGATATTTTTTCTTTTTCTTGGAAATAATATCTTTTTCCTTGAATTGTGAAAAAATAATGATTTTATTGAATATTGTATTTTACATTCAATTATTTAAAAAGTTCCATTTTTATAATTATTTATAAAATTTAATTAGATTCAAATGATTGAAAATAAGTCCATTGAATTCAGTTTAATGTACATTATGGTTAATTTTTTTATAAAATCATTTTTATACTTAAACATACATTAATCTGAAAAACTATTTTTTTTCATGATTTATTGGTACTTATATTAAAATAATACAATTATATAAAATGAATTTGATAAAATTTACATAAAATTTTTAATCATCCTGTCAAAATTTTAAAATTAATCAAATTTCAATTATCATCGTTATGAGTAGTAACATTGGTAAAAATTTACATACTATGGTAAGAGTCAAAATAGGTCAAAAGGGATACAAATAAAATGTTATGGGTTAAAATAACCAAAATAGATGTATAATTCCTATTTTATTATATTATTTCATCCATATATCATCTCAAATTTGATGATGATCTATTTGTTATACATTTATCTTGAATAATATATTAATATATATATTAATAATTTGAAAAATTCTATATATATCCCCCACTCACTTATAAAAATAAACCCCCTCAAAATTCATATCCACACTAAAATATCCTCATAAACTATAAAATCCTATCCAAAATCCATTATTAAAATCCAATACCATATTCTAGAGGATCTATATTGTTAATAATTCCATCCTAAGAAGGATTTATGTATAAACATGAGGATTCTATTTGAATAAAAGGTATAGCTCTTAACCAAGCTCTCTTAATATTATTTCTTCCTCTATAAACTCTAAATATATTTTATCCTTCCTATAAACATAAATATAATATAATAAATATTAATATAAGTTATTATGTTTGTGTCATAATATTTATTCATCTACTTCTCCACCAAATGGGAAACTAAATCATCGTTCATCTGTATTTTTGGACTACCACTTTGGAAAACGGTTTACTTCACATTCCATTCCAATAATTCTTGGTTGGATATTAAGATGGATTTATTTTTTTTATAATATTTATAAAATAATTATTACCTATAATTTTATGTTTTTATTTAACTTATTACATATATATAAATTAAAAAATTGATAATGTTGATCGTACGTACATGTGGTTTACCACCTCCACGAAGTAATGATATTTGTTTTTTATTAAACAAAAGTGAATATGATAAATATCTATAATAATTATTTTATTATTAATATTCTATATAATAAGGAACCATGACCAAGGTGCAAGTACTAGAACCCTCAACCTGAAAAAAGAATTGAAAATGGACCTCTTTTCACAAAAATGTTCATTTTAATGAATAAATTATTAATATAACGATAATTGAAAATTATAAAGTAATGATAGATAGAATGTTATTTATGAATATGGTATTGGAAAACATTTATGATAAATATATATTTATAATATGAATATATGAATGTGTATGAAACATGAAAAGAATTGAGGTAAGGGAATTGTAATACAATCTCATTTCTTCTCGAGATTATTTATGTTAAATTTCCATTGAGAGAGATTATAAGATTATTATACGTTAAAAAATTTTAATTCATTTTCATATAGTAATTTCTGGAATAATAAAATTATAGCACCACTTTCCACTATTTTTAGTTCTTAAAATGTTAAAGAAAATTATTTTTTGAAAAACATACTTTATTTCTTCCTTGATCGAGTATATTTTCTTCATTTTCTACATTATTCTTAATATTTTTTGAAAATAAATGTTATCCATTGACTTATATGACAAAAGTTTCCATGATATTATTATTTTGGTAAAACTATTTTGAATGAATCTAATTAGCATATATCAAACGAGGTACTTTTTTCCAAATGTGTGGACATAATAATTGTTTATACTAGACCGCTTGAAAAAATTCCCCAAAAAAATGAATACTATTTTATTTGAATATTAATTTAAATATTACATTTTTTCCAAGAAACTAAGTCTCAAAATATTGTGAAAATTTTAAATTTCTAATATGCGATTTTAAAATGAAAATATTATATTCCTTATGAAATATTATAGTTTCCTTCTAAAGGTATTTACATATATGAAGAAAACATTTAATGTTAAATTTTCATTACTTGGGACATGATCCAATGAAACTATACTTATTCATTATCTAAAATTTTATTGAACATAATGATAAAATCCTAATGAATTTCATTTTCCTTTCCATTGGTTAAGTATAATTAATTGATAAATTTTTTCATGTATAACTGTCATACATTTTAAACGATAATAAATATTTGTTGATTTTTTTGATAATTTATCTCCAATGAATTTGGTAATTTTTTGTTGATATCTTATTGTATGGTGATATTAATCATTAAAATGATTTATATTTGATTTGTTTGGAAATAAATGTATGTCTAAAATATTTTTTACCTATAATATTTTTGATTGGTTTTAGTTATCCACGATAAAAAAATTAAAAAAATAAAAAATAAATTTTAAACATTGAAAATTTATATATTATAAGATGTAAGAAAAAAATCCTAGTAAAATTAAATCTAGATATACTATTTTTATTTAAAAACAAAATGATTCCATAAAGTGAAATGTGGGTCAGTAGTATTAGGGATATAATTCTAGAATAACACTATCCCTAAATCACATGCAAGTAATAACTTGTGCTCATAATCTAAATCCATAATCTATTCAATGTATAAATAAGGGAACTAAAATGCAATGTATCTGGTTGATTATTTTTTACCATAGAAAATCCTTTAAAACATAAAAATAATTAGAATAACAAAAGAACTTGTAAAAACACATCACAAAAAATGTGATTTGATTGGTTTGGACTTTTTCAAACTCTTCAAGGGAAACATTATTGCATTAGTAATCATGGAATAAGAAGATAGTAATTATAGGATTATAAAATTGTTTATCCCACCCTCCTATGTATCACAAGGAACAACCGTTTGATATAATGCTCCCACATTCTGATCATTGTACACAAACCTCTACTCATTGTAGGAAAAATAGTATTTAGTAGTGTTTTTTAAAAATTTCCATGAATGGATATGTTGTTATATATTTTTTGGTGAGTTTTTATATAATTAACCTGAAATGATTTCATGGTCATTTTGAAAACAATTATTTATTCAATTTTAATTATTCATTTATTTATCATTTATATACTTATTATTTATTATTTATTATTTATTATTTTATTTTTAGTTTAATTTTTTATTTACATAATTACCTATAGAAAATGGAGCCTATTTATTTTTTCTTCCAAAAATTGATTTTTATTGGACCACATTCGACTGTGTTTTCCTGGGGCATGAGGGGTTGTCGGATGAACAGAAGTCTTTTTGCCTAGTGTGGACAATGAATTTAGTAATTTAAATATATAGGTTTTCCACCAACATTATAATGGGTATAGAATAGTCGTCCAAGTGGGTGAGAAAAATGGTATAAAATTTTTGTTGTAACCATCATCAACCTAGTGAGGGTCAATGGCAAGATAATAGGGTTCACTGGGTGGGAAAAGATGTGGGGAAGTGTGGTAAAATTACACTAATACCCCTATGTATATTATTTCACTCATATATTAAACTTATTTCTACCCACATGATATTGTGTGGCCACATGGTTGATTTTTTCTCCATAAACCACATTTCATGGTAAATAGAAGAGTAGTTCGATGTGGTGATCCTCTCCAAGTTTTCACATCCCTTCTTGGTCAAAAATCTTCCTTTCTTCCAATGATTCCTTCCTCCAAGGGGATATGGTAGCCTTAAAATCCTTTAAAACAATAATAATATTTATGTAATTTTGGTTTGAGTATCTCCATATACATCTCTTGAGATTAATATTAATTAATTTAGTGATATGTGTCAAAGGTGACTCTTCTTATTTTTGTTAAAGTTTGATTATAAAATATTCTATGTATGTCTTTCTATGTATTGTTTTCATCTTGTAAATAATTAATTATTGAAAAACCATTGATATGTATTTCTCATATTAAAAAATATATATCTTATATTAAAGTTAATATTGAATTTCCTCTTAAAGGTTTATTTGATCCTCATCTAAATAAATTTAAAATTGGAATTATGGGATTGGTCATTATTCTTATTCCTCTCAACTTTTTGTAATTTGATAAATTACATGTTATTTTTTATTTAATTTCAATGATATTTTCAAGGGTGTTTGGATGAAAGAAAGGAATTATGTTAGTTTTTATTTCCAAATATAAATGCAATGATCTGAATTAAATAGTGGATTAATTATATTCACACCACATGGTTTCAAATACCTAAATTTATGAAATTACTGAGATCTCACATAGAATGAATTTCTCTTTGTTTATATAATGGGATTTATTAGGTGATTTGAAATTAGAAGATTGTTCACATGGTAAAGGGTGTAGATCCATGTTTTTAAATGACATCAATTATTTTAAATCTTAAAACTTAATTTGAGTACCTTAGGGTTATTTTAGAATTTATTTATTGGTTAAAAGGCCAGTCTGGAATTTTTATGATCATTTTTAAAGGTAAACATGTATAGTTTTACATTTTAAATTAGGATGTGTGGAGAAGGAATAGAATTGTAATTTATACTTCTTGACATCTCGGCTGGAAATTTTTGATGATCCACTCCTATGAAAAACCCTTGATGTAAGTTATTTGATAATTATACTACACATTACAGGGTGCAAAAAAGATACAATTAAATTCAAGTGAGTTTTGGGTGGAGTGAAATATCAACTGTGAATGAGATGAGACTTTAAGGGAATTAGACCAAGTTGATATTGATGTGGTTTCCCTTTACAATCCTCATTATTAGATTATCTCACTCACCACCTTTCATTGGTCATGGGAGCATCCACAGTAAGATTACATGAGATAGATCTATGCTTTTCTAGCATACTCACACAACATACATGTGGGTCCAAAACAATTGATAGGTTCATGTTATGTAAGTCTTGTTATGTGGGAGGGTGTGTGTGTACATTGTTTTATTGAGACCTATGAGGACTTTATGTCTATCTGATGATCATTAATGATTTATTTATTAACATTACTATGATAGAAACACTATCATATCTAGGTCATACCCATGATATCCATACACTTGATACTAAATATATTATATTTTTTGTTGATTCAACATGTAACTTGAGTTTCCTTACTTGATTTATTACCATTCTTGATTGATTTTCCTATTGATTTGATGCACTTTGACTCTATTGGGTTGTCTCTTATTCAACATGTAAATATCTAGTGCACGGTAATGCAACCTGATTTTTGTTAATTTAACATGTGAATTTATTTAATATATCTTCAAATGATTATAAGGGTTTTAATGAAAATATGGATTGTTTTTAGGTTTTGAAATTGAAAATTATTTGGGGGAGTTAAATTATTTTCTAAACTAAACCTTAATGTAATATGATTTTGACTGATTTAATTTCATATTTTGAAATGTAAATACTTGTACAGTCAATATCATACTACCTTTTATAATATTGGAATTATATTGTTATGTAATTTCATATGCTATGGTGGAATCCTACTGGGTTTGTAGCTCACACCCAATTTGTACCATTTTATATTTGTAGTCACCATGTCCATTTAGCAGGTGACCATGTTATCTTTGACTTCCTTTGTGGGTTTGTGCTTGGTTGGAAGAGGGTAAGTAACATGGGACATGGTTGGTGGTTGTATACCATAATGAGATGGGTTTTTTGTTAGTTTTGTTCTAATATTAGAATTCATATTATCTCCTTATATCTATATGTGGTTAAAATGTTTTATTTATCCATTGATATCTCTATAATGTATACTATTTTACATGAAATTTTATGTGGTAGAAATCACTCCAAAATTTGGTTTTTGGATGTGCAAGAAATTATTTCCAACTCATGGGGAGTAGAGGCACCCTTCAGGCTGTTGACGAATCAGGTAGGATACTAATTTTGATGGTACTTAGATCTTGTTCATTGCATATGTGTATATGGTGAAATTTGAAGCTCATACCATTTAGTTATTTTGTAAAGAATTTACCTCCCTAGAAACCTTTTCATATGGTGACTAAACCAACATAACTATATAAATATATATATAGATAATTATATATAAATTCATATACTAGAATAAATAGCAATAGAAAAAAATAAGTAATATTACATAACAAATACATACAGAATAAGTCATAATTGATAAATATAAAGTAAATTATAAATAAATTATACAAAATTTATAGATAAATTATAAATAATTTATCATTAATCCTTAACCAATAATAAAAAATAATTAATAATAATAATTAATAAATTATTAATAATAAATAATCAATACATAATAATGAAACATAAGTAATAAAATAATAATAAATAATTAGTGATTAAACA
This sequence comes from Viscum album, assembly GCA_963277665.1. NCBI lineage: Eukaryota > Viridiplantae > Streptophyta > Magnoliopsida > Santalales > Viscaceae > Viscum > Viscum album. Next base: position 813,480 of record CAUJRU010000032.1, on the reverse strand, counting down.
AAAAATATATAATAAATAAATATATAAGTTTTTAATAAAAGATAAAGAATAATTATATAATAAATAATAAATAATAAATAAATCATTTAATTAACAATATTTAAAATCAAAATAAATAAATAAAATTTTAAAAAATAATCAGTAATAAAAAAGTAATAATTAAGGAATAGACAAATAATAATTAAATATTAAGTAAATAATAATTAAGTAATATAAAAATGAATTATAATAAAAAATATTAAACATTTTACGAATAATGAATAATTAATAATTAATGACAAATGATAAATAAATGATTGCATATTAATACTAAATAAATAATAATTATGAAATATGAATCTAATAATAAATAAATAATAAAAACTAGTAAATGATAAACATATATTCTATATTCTATATTCTATATTACGTATTATATATTATATATTATATATTATATATTTCTTATTATATATTACATTTTATATGATATATATTACATATTAAATACGTAATAAATAAACAATAAATAATAAATCAATATATATTAAATAAGTATTAAATCAAAAAATAAATTAATATTCAATCCATATTACTTTATATATGGACATGTAATAAATGAGTAATAAATACATCACATGTACACATACATATATATATATATATTTCATTATTTATAAATTGATAAAAATTAAAATATATATTTATATTCATTTGTAAACGTAATATTAATTGTATATTAATATATATATATATATAATTATAATTTAATATAATTGTATATAAATTCAAATATTTATATATATCTCTAAACTTGTTAACATACATACACACATATATATATAATAACATACTCACACATGTTCCCACATAATATAAAGAAGTACATATAAATATAAACATAAAAAAATAACTGACAGGTCCATATGGTCAGAAAAATACATAAATATATTTATAAACATAAATAAAAATCAATACTTATATTTATACACAAATAAAGAAATTTCATATAAATATCTATAATTATAAACAGTTAATAATTATTATATGTAAATATACTAAAATTATAAACACATCTACATATATAAAATAATTAATATATATAATTATTATAAATAATAAATAATAAATAAATAAAAATGGGAAAACAATTTAAAATGAAACCCCATTACATCTATATTAATTTAAACCAATGAAATAAAATCAAAAACCAATAAAAATTATATGAAGATCATCATAAATGAAGATGATATTCCATAGAATGTTAAACAATTTGTGGTTTCCAAACTAAAAACATAGTTTTTGAGGAAATTTGAACATTAATTAACCTTAATATATATATTCACCAGGGATCCGTAAAAAATATTATATATATCAAGTCGTAACATTCCATTTAATAAGTCACAGAGGAAAAATGGACCCTTGAATCAAAAGAAATGGTTGTTGGAAGTTAATGTTTGGGTTTCAACCTCTTTCATAATAATAGTAACCTTTTAAACTTCTCATTATTTGAAAATTATTATTTGATTTCGTTATATTAATCATTTTATTCTTCGATTGGACTTTTCGCGAATCATAAATGAACATCGGGATTAAAAGTTATGATCAATTGATGATAAGTATTATTATAAACATCACTTACCATTACATTAGATTTAAAATAATTTAGAATTAAAAATTAAAAATTGACACATAATAATGAAGAAGAACATAAAATATTTTATAATAGATGATTATAATTAATAATTAATAATAACTAATAACTATTTATTTACTTTTAAATGTATTTCTCTTCAATTTCATAAATGTTTCTTACAAACTTCCCAGAATAAACTTTAGTTTTTTAAAACTTCTACAAAATGGTTCTTAATGTGGAATGGGTAGAGATTTAAAACCCACTAGTGAAAATAGTTCAGGAAATATTTATTGGACTTTATAAGACCCACCATTAAAACCTTTTAAAATAACTATTTTCCGATTGTATCTTTGACAAATCCATTGTCTCATACACTACCATAACATCCATTCCCAGATGAAAAATTTAAGTAATAAATTTCACTCTTATGTAGTGTTATGTTGAATCATAAATATCACTTTAAACCCTTCAAGTGATCTTAAATTACCTCAGTTTTACTCATATGAATAGTAATTTTTTCATGCACCCTTACATCATAAATATATTTTAACCCTTTCCTAGAAAAATACACTAACTCATATAATTACTAAACATTTTATCCCCAATGATCATTGAATGTAATCTTATTTACTCGTATATGCACCCCTGAAAAATTATTTAGAGGATTTAATGAAATTTACGATATTATTAGATAAAATTTGATTTAATATGATACAATCCAATTTCATATATCATATTTCTTGAATTTAGATTAAAACATTCCTATTTATATAACAATACTCTAGTTATAGATATCCCTAGTTCCATATAACAATTATAATCTTATTCTACTAATATATTTCCACAAGAACTCTCTCTTGAAGATATATTTACATAGTTAAAAAATTATTATCACACTAAATAAAATAATATCTCATTTCATCATTTTTCACATCTTCAATAATTCCTTTAGATAACTTGGTAGGGAGCAATTTATTTTCAAGATATCCCTTTTGCAGTGTCTTTAGGGTTTTTATGTTATCCTCTTCCGTTTTCACTATTGTGTCTTTTATTCTTCAGGCCTTCTATATTGGGTTTTTCTCTGCCAGGTTATGGTTCCTTCAGCAAGCATCATCTTTATGTGGAGTTATTTCTTAGATATCCTGATTCCACACTATCCTTAGTTCCATATTTCAAGATCACTATTTATGGACCTTCCTCCTTCATAAGCAGGACTCTTGTTTTTGATAACGCTCTATTTTTATCTTTCTCCACCGCTGTTCTTATTTCCAATCCTATTTAGTTTAATTGTTAGTGGAGCTCGTTCTGGTGAAACTGGTAGGATTTTAGTTGAATCAGAACTTGGTAGGTCATCATCACTTTCAAATGTATCACATTCCCATGGATGAAACATGTTTCAATGCTCTCTGCCGATGGTGATTTCTTCTCCCCTATAGTTGACTTATATATTCCCTTCTAGTTTGTTTTCTTTTACATTATGTTGACTTTTTTGTGACTGTGCATTTATTTTTTCCTTGTTTTACACTACCATTGTGTTATGATCCTTCACACAAGACCCCATTTTGGTCTATTTCAATTTATTCCTTGACATTTTGGATAGTGTTGGAGGCTTAGTTGAAGGATGATATGTATGGGTGCTCTTTCAGATTTGTGTCATCATTTGTCATGGATCAATGATCGCATGCATCCTCATTCAAGATCTTGGTCAATAAATCCTTCCCGATATATAATCATTCATTAAATAATCTATGTGGATTTGATTTTGTTTTTTGGTGTCTGCAGTACTTTATTCCATTCCTTATGTAGTTTGTTTGTGTGAGCTCACCCTCGTAGCCATTTGTTCACCAATGTGTTGTTCCAGTATGACTGTCTTCTCTCGAGAGGATGTTTTTGATATGGTGTTGTTACTATAGGATATCCTCTTCTTGTAGTGATACTCAACATGTGTATGGTGATGGGACAATTCATTCATCTGGTGAAGGTTTTGTGTCTGGTTTGGTTGGTGGGTTAGGTCGTCTCTTGGTGCCATCACCTTTTTCTTATGTTGCATGTTTGGTTCCCCATCAACCATTAATAGGGGTTCATGAAAATTCATCAAAATAGAATTTTAGGAAATTAGATCACTTTTTATGTCTCATTCTTCCTTCCTCCCATAATAAATATTGTTGAGTTACATTCCTTTATTCTTATTAACCCAAGTCAAACAAGGGCACAACTATGCCACAAACCATTCATAATTATGATATTTGTTAGAATATCGGTCATATTCTAAATTTTTCATGAAATTAATAAGTCTCCAAATCCATCTTACATATGATTCATGATGAAGTGATACTCTAGTTTGATGACCCACAACCTTATGGGTTATTAATCAACAAGGGGGTGTTGAATTTAAGACTAGGAGATGTGGATGAGTTATGAATTAGAATAATGAATAGAAATATTAAAGTTTGAATATATATGGGAGATGTTTTAAGTTTGTATTTGAGTCCGGGTTTATATTATGGGTTCTCATGAGAACATTTTAGTAATGATAGAGTGGTTAGAAATCTGAAATATAGTTAAAATAGGTCATTCATAGCATGAAAAATGGTTCATATTGTTAATGTTGTTTGAAAAGGGATTGGTCACTATCATACGACGAAAGGTGCAGGCCAGGCCTAATGCCCAGTCCTGTCAAAATTTATTAAATAAAAAAGATGCAATACATATTAAAAAGCATAAAACCGAATTCAAATCCACACCATCCAAACCCTACCGCCACAGCCGCTGACCAAAATTCCACAAAAATCAAAAATCAAAAGCCATCACACTCCATGACTCAAGTCGTCTCGTCACGCGGCACCTCGAGTCTCGCATCCTCGAGTCACGCAACAAGACAGCTGCCCAGTCCGCATCAAACGCCGGTGAACTCCACCGGAGTCCGTCGTCGCCGTCGAAGTGCCACGACACAATCGTCGTCACCAACAAATCCCCACCGCCGTCACCAACTTCGGAGACCATCATCACCATCAAGCCACCGTAGAACATTATCACCGAGAAGATCAACACCACCACAGTCATCACCGACCGAACAACAACGCCGTCGACAACCAGATTCAAAATCGTCATTCCCATCCAGAGCAGAACCCTCTGAACTCCCAAATCTCCGAAAATCACCACAAAACATGAAGAAATCACAACAAAACAAAAAAAAAGAAAGAAAAACCACAAATCATGAGGGGGAAGATCCCGTAGCCAAATCCAAGTCGTCGCCGCAACCTGTCGACGACGCTGAACAACCATTCCGAAGCAGAAAACCAAGTCGCACACCCAAAAACGGCCCGAAGAAAAGCAAGATCGCCGGAACCGCAAGCCCACCGCTGCCTTTAATCCCTCACACAGCGACCAGACCCGCCACACTCACCCACAGAGGACGCATGAACGTGATAAAACCCTTACCGCAGCAGCCGAAAACTCGAGGAAGGATCCTACCAAGAAGATCGATCCCACAAAGTCGATGACACCGCAGAGGAAGACCGCACTCCATGAACGAGCCGGCCGAGGCGACGAGGAGGGGAGCGTCGAGCCGCAGAGGGAAGAAGGCGGCGGCAGGGGAAGAAAACCCTAGCGCGGAGCCCCTTACGGGCCCCTTGGTCACTATCATAGTTCATTAATTCTATAAAGGGTGATGCCTATATAACATGAATTACCTATAAAAATTAAATTTATTTTTTGAACTATAGGTCACATCATGAATTGGTTTGGTTGCGACGAGGACCCGCTCTTCCTAGAACAATTCACCATGCAAGCCACAGTTTCACATCATGAACCCCCAATTTTCACAACAAATGTTTTCTAGGCGATAGTTTTTAGATGGGGCAGTTCCATGTTTTCTTGTTCAGGGTATGTTGGGACTTTATGTTTTAGGGTGAGGGGAGAAATACATTTTTGGTGATCCTCCACCTCCCTTAATATTCATCAATTCCCCTTGATATGGGATTGTTCTAGGTATGTTCTTCATCAAATTTAATGTATGTTCTCACATGTCCTCCCAATTTTCATTTTCCAGTTTTATTACTACTATTAAATAGAAAATGATTCTATGGTTCTGGTGTCGATTCGACCATAACATTATTTAATTGGGTGGTGATGATGGGGAATTCATGTGAAATACACATTTGAGATCTGGGAAGGTTGATCGAATATTGTTGGATATTGTTTAGATGATTCATATGTGAGTGGTGAGTTTTCATCATATTTTTTAAATTTGGATAAATTTTAATTATTAACTGAAAATGTTATCATTAATTATTTTTATTTCTTAGTGCCAGAGAGGTTTCCAGAAATATCAACATGTCATAGTGGGTTTGTAAAGGTATTGATAGATTTTAGTGAGAGGATAACCCCCAGATTGAGGTTGTTAACCCCTATACTACTATATAATATTAATATTAATAAAAGGATATGATTGTGTGTGTGTGTGTGTGTATAATTAATGGTATTTTGGAAGGATAAAAGATGAGATATGACTGCATTTAGATAACATAGTGACATGGAATATCTTTGATGAGATTAGAAATTGTGGGATGTGGAATCATTGATTGAATATGTCTCGATGGAATGAGGGTGGAAAGCACATCGATATGGGGCCTCGGGTATATATCAAGATGTTACATGAGAGGTGTAATATCCTTGATTTTTTTAACTAGGGATTAATGTAAATCATGAAAGTTGATAGGCTGAATTTGGATTTGTGATATGGTCATACATCTAGCATGTGATGAGGAACTCCCACCTATGGTTGAAAGTGATTCTTGGAGTGATCATAGATTGAGAGAATTCCATCAATAATAGAAATGATTTGATGAATATTGATCCCTATGGGTGGTGTCTGATAGCACTCCCTAGAGAGATGTGTTATGACACCCTATTATTGATCATAAACATAAAAACTGCTTTTTAATTAAAAAATGATTTCTGTAAAATAATCAACCAACTTCTTAAAACACAAATCCAAAAACATAGCATATCCCATAAATTAATCCACGAAACAATAATATTAAATCATGACTATGTTACAATAAATTAACTTCAATCCAATTATAGGGATTAAATGGATTGATTGTAAATGAAATTGATAACAAAATAATAAATTTAGGGTGAGAAACTACTTGAGATTGACCCTATACCGATGTATTATAATTATTGGTATTGGATGGGGGCTATTAGTATAGGCTATAAAAACAGTTCCCTCATCCATTTTTCAATGATTGTTGGGATATCCATATAGAAATTATTTCAATGAAACTATTGGTATAAACCCACCTAATTTCCCTCTAACTAATGATTATAGAAAATAGTTGGTATAAATTCTATACCAATGGTTTAACAAACCATTGGTTTGGTCTTTCACTACCAAGGAAATAATCGTTCCTTTCCATATTGTTAATGAACTTCAACACACACTAGACACATATATCAGAACCCCAAACAACATGCATCAAATATAAATAAATTTAGAAATAAATTACTGTATTGAACTAGTCCCAATACATAATTGAAATTGCATATATTTTTTATATTTGAAATCTAATCATTTAATACTACAAAAAACAACATGTAACACATATATTCAATCATGTTAATCATCATAAATCATGTTTTATAAATGTCAATAAAAAATGATAGAGATTATTGTCTCTCGCATAACATGTATTACCATAACTACCACCATATTCATTGCCATCATTTTCATCTCCATCACCATAATCATAATTTTCACCATCACCATTACCATAACCATTATTATTTCCATCTCAATCAGTATCATTATCATCATCACCCTTAATATCATCTTCACCATAACCATTACCACTAATTCTGCTCCATGATATCTATTAGGACTGTCATCACCAACACCTAGTGCATCATATAATAAATTAATCATCAGAATACATGTATAAAAAATGATAGTGATATTTTGTGGAAGTGATAGAAATAATTCAATAATTACATTCTTAAAATTTTAATTGTATCTTTCTATTATTTCCCATTATTTTATTTCTATTTTTAGCCATTTAATCCTCTCCATGATCTTTTGCTGCCTCTAGATTATTTCATTCAGACATAGGTGTACCAAATCTAATATATGAACCTAATGTGTACCAATATATAGTGTGTAAAATATTATTCATTGGTTGAAAATGTAGTCCCACTAAGTTCAATTTTCCAAATATCTTTTGAAAATTATCATTTAGCACAAAGGTTTCATCTTCCTAATCAACAAGGGACTCCTAATAACATTGTATCTAATATAATTGAAATATCTAATTACAAAAAGATCTATTAAAAATTGGAAGAAGAAAAATACAACATAGAATATTTTTTTTGTCTTTTATATTTACAGCACTTCCATCTCTCAACTTTATTCTCGTTCAATTTATATGCAAACATGGAACATAGCATTTAATGATCAATAATTATCTCTATAATAACATGGAATTGAAAATAAACATTAATCAATAAATTTTTTCAAAAAATTAACTCTTTTTTACCAATTTTTATCTAGAAATAAATAAATAAATCAAACTAAATTTCATGAAAATATATGATAAAAATTTGATTCAATAAAAAAATGACCTAATATGGATTTATTAGGTCAAGGAAGATTTTGATTGATTTTTTATTATTTTATTTGGTTATATTCATTTTTTATTGTATTTTCTATGTTTGGGTGATTTTATTTTGAGTGATTTTTATTTAGGCTAATTAAATAATTTTAGATCCAATTCAACTTTTTATTTGTTATAAATATTTTTTTTAATATGAGTTATTTATGGAAATATAATTTATTTTAGTTCAAAACGTTATGTTTATATTAATTTGGAATGGTTTTTTTAGTTCAATTTTTTTCATTTTAGATTCATTTAATTAATGTATAAATTTATATAGTTTATCTTAATATAATTTATGATTTATGTTTCATTAAGACATGTTGTTATAGTTAATTTCATTTATGAATTGATTGTATTAGTAGGTTTAGTTTAATTTTATTTATATTCATTTGCTTCAAGTATTTTAGTGGGTTTGAATTTTTTATATTTATATTTAGTTTTTTTGAATTGTCATAGATTTAGTTACATTTTAGAGTAGAAAAGTATATATGTTCATATTAAATGAATGGTTTTACATGATTATAAGTTAAAATAAATTAAATATATGTATATTTAAATTATGTTTATGTTTACTTAGATCACCTTTTATATATGTTAAGTCATTCTAACTAGGTAACATAGTGGTTATAGGAAATTTGGGATTATGAGGTGTTGATTTCATATAATGACATGTTTTGAAAGGTGAAGTATTGTATTGTTTTTTAATTAGTTTATGAATTTATAATCATTTAAACTTATTTCACATATGGAGTTATATTAACGATTTTCATTATATGTGTTGTAATTTCCATTATGGGGCCATATCCATGTTCACTAGTAATGTTTTTGTGTTAAAGCAATTGATTATTTTTAGTTCTATTACTATTATAATTAATTTTATATAAAGAAATTTAAAATAGTAAAACCTAGAATATAAAATTTAAATAATTAAGTATTGATTCATGAATGTGTTTTTATGCATGTTATAACATGTTTTATCATATGTAAATTCCATTATAATTATTAAAATGTGTTTTTTATTGATCTAATTCTATAATTTTTATTATGGATTAAAAATAATGTTTCAAGAATTTATAAATCTTGGTTTCCATAATTATCAAACTGAAAATAATTAATTACATGTATAGTTGTTTAAATATTGATGTTCATACTTTATGGTAAACAATTAATTTTAATAAGAAATCATGTTTTCTAAAATGTAAATATGAAAATATCGTAGTAGTAAGGTAATGTAATGAATAATGAATGTTCTAAAATGAATGTTTGGACATTTATGAAATAATATGGCTTACTTATTTTTTGAATTTATGACTTTAATCATGTATAATGGTCATAAAAACTATTTAAAATAAATTTTAAAAACTGTTATAATCTTATTTAAATGGCCATCAAAAGAAGATTTAATAATTTAGTAAAATCACCCTTTAAAAATATATATAAACTAATTTAAAAACAATTTTACATCAATTTTAAAAGAAGTATTAATAATATAATTCAATAATAATTTAAGAACTATTATATAGTGATTGAAAACAACTTTAAAATAAGTTTCAAAAAAAATTTAAAGATTTTTCGAAGCATGTATTTATCAATATGTAAATATATCATAAAACCTCTTTCAAATAAGTGTTTTAAAAACTTTGGAATCATTAAAACTAGATTAAAAAAGTTATCTTCTTTTGGTTTGGTAATTTATGTTCAATTTAAAACACACCATGAGTATCACCCTACACATTTATTAGGTACAATAAATTTTATTTAATATTCTAATTAAATTAATGTGTTCATAAAAAATACTTATTTCATTACATGTTTAGGAATATTCATTCACCGCAAAATGTGGAGATAATTTATAGATTCCTTTTTCTTATTATTTCATTTTTATAATTAATATTAAATTATATTCAATAATACAAAACAATGTATTATGTAAAATCACCACTACATTCAATCAAAAAACCTGAAATATGAATAATTTCATAAAATAATCACTCTTCCAATTTACAATCATTTCTAGAAACACTATTTCCAAACACTCATTCAGGATATGTATAGCATTTAAATCTATTCTAACACTCGAAAACATGGAATTATATAACACTGGTTTTTATTATCACTTTGAATCACATAATTCCTCCAGTTATGTTGTCTTCACATCTTCACCATCAAGAAAACTATAATGAAGATTCTACGAAAAATATTTATTCATATAAGTAAAATATTGAAATATCAGTAAATATAATGAATTTTCTTACCCATGTTTGAGACCAAGAGTTATCCTTTATTGAATTTCAAGGTCTATCTAAAATATTAGATTAATGATAATGATTTCATATTATTTGGAAAAAATCACTATAAAACTCATGAATTAACTCCCATTGATACATCCCTTGATGCACTATAATATGGCTGAACCATGTTTGTTACATGACCTCAGGAGCACCTCCTAGTATTTCAGAGCTCGCTAACTAGCAGCGGGGGAGTGATGAATATCATGGGGACACTAAACCATATAGTATAAATTAGTAACACAATGGAAGTATAATAAATAGAAGAGTAACAAAATAGACAAATCATTACAATACAAGGGGACAATAAATAATAAAATCTAACATAATAATCTAATAAACAAATAAAAGAATAATCTAATGTCATGCGGGAATATTAATTAATTTTATGCTATAAATATTACATGAAAATAAGAAGACTCAATTAAAGACTCAAAATTCCCTAGACATGATCCCGATGTATGTGACATCATTAGGCCTTAACCCAAACAACAAGAAAAATTCAACAATAATTTCCTTTAAAAATTTCCAATACTTCATCCATATAATCATCTTGGGTATGAAATAAAAGCTCAAATAGGGTATGATTGAAATTTAGTAGATCAACACCATTATGCCTAATCATGACCAGACTGATAACAAGTTCCAGAAATAATGAAATACCATGTGTATTTATTAATTCACCAATTAATGAAATACAACATCAACATTATTCAGCACCATACAATAATATATTTAAGCACATAGCATAATCATGCCTTCATAACCAAATGATAAGAAAAAAATATAACCTGAAAAAATTCCATGCCAAGATGTCTCTGAGAAAGTAACATAACCATCTAATAGGATAAGAACTCTATATACTCATTTTAGTATTTTTGCAAAACCTACTATATATGACCGATTTCATTATCATCCAAGACCACAATATAATAATTTCAACATTCCTTTGGGATAGTCTCAATATATAATCATTACACTGTGTGTTAGGTACAAACCTGATATATATTCATTACAGCATGTGTTTTAAACTGAGCCTGATATATAATCACTACAACATGTTCCAAGTTCGATCCTGGTATATAATAATTATAGCATCAGACTAGAAAAATCCTACTCAATATAAGCTTTATAGCATGGTACTACTCATATATCTCTCAATGTAATAATTAAATCCTGAATCACAACTAATGTTATAGAAACAAGGATGTAACAATATCACATCATCAGGATCAATGGTAAATTCTACAAATTACCATTTATCATTCCATTAAATAAATTATTTAATAATTTGGTCTTAAACAATTACATTCCATCAATTTTAATAATCAAATCATATTTAAGTTGAAACTATATCAATAAAAAACCCAAATCTCATCTAATTCTGACATACACATTAAGTAATTTTCCAATTCCCCATTTAATTAATTAAGGTGCATGATATGTTGTATCAATGCAATATTTCACATACATGGAAAATAAATAGACCATATGGTAAGGTATTGGAACCCATACCTTGAACCAATGATCAAGAAACACTAAATTATTGACATTTAATGGATATTTTTTATATAGATATTAAATTTGCAATCCTAGATCACAAAAATAGATATCAGAATTGAATCCATAATGGAAATCAAGCTATCAAACCTATAATAATCATTTGGATACTATATCCGAGGATACATGCTTTTGAAATAACAACAAGCTATCGCATTCCTGTATACACATATATGGAAAAATAACTCATGTGCATATCATCACACATTAATACCAAAAGAAAAGAGTGGGGCCAGAGGGGGAAGATAGCAATCCATCCTCCCACTGCGATGTTGGGGAAAACACCATCTTCTAGTTCACTAGTTGTTAGTGTCCTATCTAAAATGGGTGGTGTATTTTATGAAATCATTGAATAAACATGATATAATATAGCTCAAAACGACACTATGGGAATAAACTAGTGTTATACTCAACTACAACTAATGTTAGTCAGAATCTCGGCTACAACTACTATGATAAGAAATCTAATAAACAAAAAAAAATTTAAAGTGATAAATTAATTACTTATATTATTATAATCATTTTGTTTATATTAACTAATTAATTATCTATTTATTAGAAATTATAACAATTCCATATTATATTTCATTAATTAATAGAGTAAATACATTCCCTCATAGCATAATCCAAACAATGTCCATAGTTTCTCAAGATTAATATCTTAAATAATTTGAATTCCAACACAATCAATCCCATTTTTAAACACATATTTATTCATTATTGGAATATTTACATAATATAGGAACTTTGTGAAAACTAACATGAGATACCACTCTTAGAAAATGTGAAACCAAGAACATTAAACAACCACAAGAAGATGGGAGTGAAATAAAGATAAAAGAAGAAACCATGAATATGGCCATTAAACAAATTTAAAATTAGCATCACAGCTCTCAATATCACATCAATAGGTATGATCGAGTTCAACTTGTTCAACCATCTCGGGACATATCCACAACACCCAAATTCATATACAAACTCATCTATACATCATAGGAACCGCTAATGTTATATCATAAAAGAATATAAAAAGAACTGTCAACAAGGAAACTAGGCCCTCATAACAGGGAATCTAGCCTTCACACATAAGCAAGGTCTCATGTCTCTAATCTCAAGAAACATGACATTCTCTATAAAAAAGGAACCTAAAACCATGAAAAAGTATCATCATCACACTACAGGTTATTATTCCTCTCTAATTTAACTGATTCATTATTCAGGGGTTCCAACTATGAAAATGTAATGTATCATGCTATAAAAATATATAAAAAGGAAAAACATGCTCTTAGTCTTTATTCCAATTTCAAAAAACCAAGAGAAGTAGCATCCTCATTTAACAAGACATTTTAATTATTATTATTAAAATACCTAATGTTTTTCATTATTTCAATTTCATTAAAAAAGATATTATCCTTTTTAATTAAACAAAAGTATTTTATCAATTTGGTTATTATCAAAGTACAACCACAACTGAATTCCTTAAACATTCATCTTTATTCATTAGAAAAGTAATTATCAATTAATTTTGGGTTTATAATTACTATCAATTTCCATTTATAGTAATATCTTAATCCATATAATAAAAAAACCTGATAACAAAGAAAGGCATAGATATCAAACAATCCAGAAAATCAAGATGAAAACCACTATCACAGTATAAAGCCACATCATCTTTAATAGTTGATCGCTATCCAGTTTCATTAATCCATTTAAATAATTAATCATACAAATTAATTTCCCTGAAAAGGGATAAATCATAATATATTTAAAATTTAATTTATTAAAAATGGATAAGTAGTGAATCCACTACCACAGAGGCTTTAACAATCTTTGTACAAGAATAGACCGACTTTGTGGATCATCAATCACCTCTACCATAAGGAACTGCCTCCTTATAAGGATTCCATGACACAAATTCCCCATCAACAACCAAGAAAACCCCATTATAATGGATGTAGATAAAACTCCATTGCATGGGGAGAATATATAGGATAAATGAGATCAAATTAGGAGAACCGTGTAGAAAATAATAAGGAACACATCTTCGATCACCATAGATCACCATGGATCGATGATAGAGTCCAAGATTCAATCCCTAGTTAAAGGGATCTTTAAACTCCATATAATAGACTACATGATACCCTAGAGTCTAGAAACTATTGTACAGTTTGGAGAAAATGTGAGAAGCTAAAAAATTTAATGATACATTTGACAAGGAATTTACACAGTGTTCATGAAAGTTTTACATTGTCTAAATATTAGGCTTTGGTTTTTACCAAAAAATGTGGATACTTTTTTCTATTCAACTCTGACTATTTACACATCACGTAACACGTTGTGAGCCATCCATAAAAATTCATGAATTTCATAAAAATGCATGTAATGATTACATGTATTATAATCTCCCTTTTTTAGAATTTTGAATAGTTGACACGTCTATGATTAATCAATGACTCCTCCAAGAACCATGAGATTTGAAAACTCGCAAACGATCAGAATTCTTTACTCTATGAATTTACATTATATTCCTCTAAAAACTTTCTCATATTATTGAATAAAAACCCAATAATTGAGTGATAAAAGTAGGGGACATTCGAATAGTCACCCTATGAGATACCTATGAAGTATCTCACCATCTTAGTAGCTTAACCACCTCACTCATAAAAACAACCACAGACCATAAAACTCTAACAAACAGCTCCCAAAAACACTTCTAGGATAGATCCCTCTTAAAGGATAGTAATGTCATAGTAATAATCAAGAGGAAACCATTTCATAAACCAAAATTACACTAACCACAACAATTATAATAATAGGAGAGCTAAACAACAAACAACTCGTGGTACTATGTACAAATCTACAACTTATGTTCCCAAGTACTATCCTCCATTCCATTTTCATCCACATGAAATGAACCAAGGGAATAGAAAAACCATGATACATATTCTCCTAGCTATCCTATATCTCCATATGATACTCTTTAAATGTTTCTCATCATAAAAATTTATCTCACCCCATTTGATGACTTGAGAGTTTTCATGAAGATAACTAAGGAGTTGAGAAACATTAAAAAAATTATGTGTCTAGATCATATGTGGGGGGAATAATATCTGATATTCCATATCTCCAACAAGTGAAAACTCCTCAAAAGGCCCAAATAAATGGGTATTAAGAATCCCCCAGTGTCCAAACTGTCATTCTCTATTTCGAGGACACACCTTCAAGAAAACATGATCACCCACGTCAAAATCTAGAGGACTCCCCCTATAATCGACATTAATTATTAGATTATCATGTTTTTTCTTCATCCTCTCACAGATTACCTATGAAGTCTTTGTATTATTATGTACAAGTTAAAACCCATGAATTATGACATCTCTGACCCTAGTTCAGCACAACTGAGAATGGATAATTTGATTATAAAAAGCAGAAAACGATGCTATACAGATGGAGGAATGAAAACTGTTATATTACTAAAATTCATCCAATGGTAGTTTCTTCATACACAGACCACTAAAATCCAAGGACACTAGAGAAAAACATGTTTTAATGGTTCTGTATGGTTTTCTCTATCTTATTGTCTGTCGTAGGAAGAAAATAAGTGCTAAGGTATAACAATGACCCAAAATCAATCTAGAGACCTCTCCACAGATTAGAGATAAAATAAGGGTCTCAATCAGAGATGATCATCCATGGGAATCTATGGAGAAGCACCACCTTCTCTGGATACATCCTTGACAAAACCTATTTTGTGATTGAAAACTATATCACTATAAATATTGTTGATTTCATTAATTGATCCAATATCAACCATATAGAATCATATCCTCCCTGAGATCATGGAAATTTAATATAAAACGTCCATTGATATTTCCTCCCACTTCCAATGGGGAACATTTAATGGCTAGAGAAAAACCCCAGGAACACAGGGTTCAACCATCACCATATGGTACACCAAACCTCATGAACCAAACATTGAAACTACACGATTTAACCTAATCCACCAAATATGGACTCTAAAATATAATTACATATTTTAAGTGGAGATGCATCACCATGTTTGAACTGTGGGACTCACAGAGAACCATTTAACTCATCACATAAGGATTGAAAATAATTCTATAAAACAACACCTAGTGTTTTCTATCCTAAGACCAACCATCATAGGCATCACTAAAGACAACTCGGTCTTTCTAGACCTTCACCTCAAAATCCCCCAAATGGTAATCCTCCACCTACTACCAAAAAGAGGACTGTTATTGCATCTGGACAAGAAAAATGATAACTGAAACCTCTCTCATATCATGTTTCATCATTGAGAATTATTCCATCACTCTCTTGGAATCCGCAGATTCATGAAATTCTTTACTATGTGACTTCTTAATCAGCACATGAGCCAAAACATTTCCCTTTCCTAGATTATATGAAATATCTAAATTTCAATCCTATACTAACTTTATCCACATTAATTGACATATGTTCATGTCATGTTGGGAGAAGACAGACCCTATTATTCTATGATATATAATAAAAAAATATTCTCATTGATGAGGTAATGTTCCTATAAATTCAAATAAAACACAATTATCACCTAGTAATGATCTTGTTTGTCCTAGTTACACACATGGGTATCTAACTAATAAGACCTATAAAAACAAATAATCTATTCTTTATCATAACTCATCCAAATCTGATATCTGAAGAATAATAAAAAACCTCAAATTGAACTCACTTTGCATGATAACAATAAATTGGGGTGCTAAAAAACTTCCCTGAGAGGAACTCAGATGCTACTTAACATTGTTCATCCTAGAGTAACCCTTGATAATTTCTTTTCCGGGATTTCCTAGGAATTGAAAAATTAATGAAATAAGAAAAAAACCTCTAATGATAGAATGAAAACGTAAGGAAACCCCACACGGTTACCACTATATTTTTGGGATTCCAAATACAAAGTTGACTCTATATTTAAAGGATCTAAAGATACTTCTTGATTGGATACCACATGCTCTAACTAACGAACATCCCAAACACAAAACATGCACTTTAAAAACATCCCAAATAGTGGTTCATAATGAAGAACTCCAAAAAAAAACTTAGTTTCTCTACATGCTCCTTTTCAGACACAGTGTACACAAGGATGTCGTCGATGAAAACTATAATGAACATACACAAGAACTCCCTAAAAATTGTGTTAATAAACCCCTTGAATGTAACTATTTCATTCTTCAAAAAAATGGCATCACGACAAACTCATAAATCGAATGACATCACTGGAAAGTAGTAATCAATATACCATCATTGCATGATATACTTACTGAAGATAAATAATCGAGAACCAACTAGATACCTTCATATGATCTAATAAATTATCAGCCCATAGAAGAGGATATTGATTCTTTACTATCACTATGTTCAAAGGACCATAATTGATAAAAAGAATAAAACTACCCTCGGCCTTATTCAAGAAAAAAATGGGTACACCCCATGGTGGGAGACACGTCTAAAAAAACCTCACTACAACTGATAATCTAGTTGTACTCGCATATATCACAACACAAGAGGTTCAATCATATCTGGAAACATTAAGATAAGATATATGTATTGTTCTAGATTGATCATAAACTCAATCTATTGTATATGGTGTAATGCTACATTATTATAAAAAATACATATGGATACACTCCCACCACCCTAGGATACACTTATGAACCTCTAAAAAACTCAATATCAACTCGTCCATCAAATATGAAAATACAAAAAACATGTCTTTGACCCATATAAGGGTATCTATTATAAATAACACTGATGACTCTCTATTAGCAACATAAAAAGCATACATCCTCAAGAATAAATCCATGATATCCTTCAATAAATATATCCAATACAGGAAAAGGATGTTGTAATATGGTTTCATCTATAAACCTAGTAAATATACCCAAGAGTAGTGTTACCCCAGCACTAACTCAACTTCACTAATTACTTCATTCGCATCATCTTGACTTCTAACTAGCATAGTCAGTGATACTAGAACTGGAAACCTCTCTACCTCATGTCCAAAATAATAGATGATGGTATGTGATATAAACCAAAGAGTTTCTCCTAAATCAAAAAAAACATGCACCCATGTATAAAACAAGTAAAGGGTACCTCAAACGATGTCAGGATCACTTGATTATGGAAACACTAATTCTTGATTTTGACCACAACCTATGTTATGGCCTCCCTTTCCCTACTGATGACCACCTCCATAGAAATTATCTTCAATATATGGAATAGAAGTTTCTCAGGTTTTCCTCTTTTTATATCATACCCTCTCTACTAATACCCAAAAATATTCCTTTTTGTTCTTTCTTTAACTAAAACTGCCTCAACAGAGGATCCTAAATCTAAACACCTGGTTCATGTTGAATGGTCGAAAATTTTTATCACAATACATTTTATGACCTCAAAATCCACTGAAAAACATGTATATCTTCACTCTGAATAAATATAATATTCTCCATCCCCAAATAAATAAGGCGATGATGGCATGGACCTACACCTGACTGACCAAAAAATCTTATGTTCAGACAATTTGGAAACTCGGACCACATCTCTAGATTTTGAGTAATCTAAAATACTCTGCTCTTGTGATCATCTGATTGAGGCCAATGTCCACCCAGTGTCCTCTACACTTTATGGGAACTTGATATAAGTCATCAGCATAACTGGGGTGACATGGTGTGGGTTCTTTGGAGGAATATACTTCTCAATATATTTTGATCAAGCCTCCTCATCTGGAAATAGTTCTTAAGCATATCACATAAGGCTCTTCAAATAGATCCAAAACTACCCCATACTGTAGATATCATATTGGATCGTATCTCCTAGTGACTGGGCCTCCTTCACTATTTAATAACGAAACTATTTTTGGAAACAATCACTAATTTTCGTCCATAAGATAGTCAACACCTCTCAATCCCTAAGGGAAAAAAGATCCACTGCCTTACAAATCCATGAAAAAAACATCGTAGCTAAAGAAATACAGTGATCTTTACAAGGAGTGATAAAAATAAAAACTATATCACCTACTCCAATAGTCTTTTATTATAAAATCTTAAATGGAGCCCTCCATGTTCTGTAGACTCTACTACTTAAACTCTCAAAATGACCTCCTCCATGTGTCATCATTATTTAACTCTACTTTGTGGTGATATGCTCTCACTTACTGTTGAACATATTAGGTAAAAACCTGATGAGGAAGTTATATTGGATCCATTACAAAAAAAGAGAAAATATTTAGAGCTCAATACCATTGAAAATGGAATATTTAACATTAATAAATTAATAAATTAATTATATTTTTAAGGTGTTAACCAATCTATTGTCTACCTATTTCAAATTTAGGCATAAAAAATATTGACGTGTGATCATTTCCAAGTTATCTACCCCATAACTAGTACCACATCATTCAGTAGTCTTAGAAATCATAACGGAACATTCATTAGGTCACAAGGTACCCAAAATACTTATACCATGGTTATTATTCCTTGTTTACATTGATTAAAAATTATAATTTACATTGTTTTCCTACCAAACAACGCAACCTCACATGTTTCTAACTAGAAATTCCATATAATATCTCAACTATCAGGTATGATACCACTCTATCATGAATCCCTCCCTATAAAGGTACCCATCCAAGGACACAAATATAGAAAGGGAGAAAATGTCCCTGGTATCCCGCCTCCAGTAGTCCTAGGGTTGAGATAGGAAGAATCAATCATAATAACTCAATGAAATGTATATAAAAAAATTCACAAGTGCCCACATGAAATTTCATATTGTACTAAACAACTTAATGGAGAACTAAATGTACCAAAAAGTTAAAGATGACAAAAAACATAAAGGCCCAAAAGTCCCGTAAAATCATGAGCTATTAATATCCAGCTTGATCTACAACCTAATATAGTTAGTCTAAAATTTTTTATATATATGTAGGGTGAGAATAATAGTATACATATTTAGATCCTCATTAGATCCTCTCATATAAAAGTGAAATAAATTATTCTATACAACAGTGAATCGATAATGATACTAACCAATCCCCTAAAACAAATACAAAGATACCTGCCTCGCCATGGACAACTCCCACTAAATATCACATACATGAGAGTATAAAATAAGACTGAAACATCAAGGTACCCTAATCCTACACCCTCAATGGTTTTCTACTCTTACCCAATTTTAAATCCCCTAACCCATCTCTCTCAAAAATTAGACAACCCGAAAACAACTAGGAAAGGAATCACAACATGTACCTTGTGCAATATATCAGCATGTCATCTCATTCACATATCCATATAGAACTCATGTAGTTTATAAGCACCATCATAGCATAAATGATGTGTAACATACATAGGGTTTTATACCTCAGGAAATAATATCCCATACACCAAGTAAGTACCATGACAAATTACAAAATTTACATATCATAACTATAATGATCCTTTGTACATTATATATGGGGATAATTGTGTGTGAAATTACCACAATCCATCATAGTCCTCTATAGTAGCGAACCAACCCCAGCAGCCAGGATTCTGTGTATAGAACCATTACATTGGCATAAAATACAATTAAATTACTTCCCAATGTACCAACAATTTTATTAGTCTATTTAAATCAGATACATAGACGAGTCATATTTTGAAACTAAATACAGTAATTATAACAAATTGTTTTCTTCAAGGATAATAACTTTACATAATCTAGCATATCCTAGAAAATTTTTCATTGTATACTTCCAAGAATCATGGGGAATGAACGAATAATAAGGATGAGATGAAATTATCAGCAAGGGTATGTACATAAGATGAAATAATGAATCAATGAGAATAGTCAATGTGGAATGATATTAATTGAAGACACATGACATGTAATCAAAAAATAGCGATGGAAGTGCATAAATAATATGGAAAGGTAAATAATGGGAAACACATGACTTTTAAATAACTAGATAAGAAAAAATAAATATGTCATGGTAAGAAACTAAAAACACATTCTATTTTATAAATGAACTAAAAATTAAATGAATCCACAGATAAGTCAAAGAAAAATCTAGGGGATAAATAAAAACTGAGTCAAAATGAAGAAAATTCCTAATTAATGGACATTATGTCTGAGGCACATGAAGACATATATTTTCAATAACTTTTAAAATATGGTTTTAAAATATAGGTATAATCCTATTTAATTCTCAAAAATAATTTGTTTCATGGGAACCTTTTGACGCATATAGGGGCTATATAAGTTAGGTGCCCCACCCATCACTACATGTCCAAATTATTCCACATATTTATTAATCAATTAATTCAATAAAAAATAAGCCTTTTCAAAAATATGTTTTGAATAAGGGACATATAATTATCAATATTTCCAAAAAAAATAATATAACTATCAAAGTTAAAAACATATGTAAAAATTGTATACGGTTTAGGAATTAAACAAATCCATGAGATGTGATATGGATAATTAGGGTAAATTCAACGTGTACTAGTAATGGGAAATAAAATATTTCAAGCGGACTAACAAAGGAATCAAGAAAGTGGATGTGAATTTTATCCGTCACCGAACCAATCATAAACCATCTAAAGGAAGGATAATGATTATATCAATAAAACTTATCCCTAGTGGAGTAAAATAAATGGTTGATTTCAGTAATTATTGAAAATACTATAAAACTAACAAAAAATGATGAGGAAAAAATTCTTATTATTTCGAAAAATATTTTTGAGACATTTTTCTTTCAAAATATATTTTAAAAACATTTTATTAAAAATATCCTGTCAAAGTAGGAAAGGAAGATTAAATTAAATGATAGTGTATAAATTTGTACATGTCATACATGTTAAAAACAACATTCGTTTTTTATAGTAAAATGGTTAGAAAAGTGCATTGTTTGTAAAGAAACAGTAATATTCTTTTGAAAATATTATTAAATTAAGAAAGGATAAAATTGACTTTAATAAATAATTTTTTAAAGTTTTAAAACATTTTGGAATTTTTTTTATAAAACTGGGATTTTAGAATACAAAAGGTTCTCCGAACAAGAGATAAATGAAGTTTTGTTTTCATAAAAACATTTTAAAAATCCTATTATTTACTGATGTGTGAAAATTGGTAATACTAATTGAAAAGGGTCATTAATAATAAAATTATAAGAAAATTAATGGTTTCTTCAAACAATGATAAATAAATTTTCTCCAATGGAAATTAAATTTTTAATAATCTGAAACAAAATTATATTGGAATGTAAACCCTATAAAAGACCATAACATTGATGTGAGAATGAATAAATGAAGAGGTTATGTGTGTTAAACGTAAATCCACGTAAAAAATAGGAAATAAAAAAGTAGGTTATAAAAAGTTATTACACACATAATATATTAATATTAATGATTAGGATGAATTAATATGACCCAAAGAAAACAAAATAGGTAATGTAATTCTTTTACACTTAGTAATGCTTATTAAAATCACTTTAGATGAAATAATTCAAAATAAAACTCAAAAATATCATGATGAATGAATTAATTATGATATTATATGTCAAACTTGTAGTATTTATTACATATATAATAATTTATGTGTAAAGAATTAAAGTATTCCTCATAGAATGGAAATATCATTGAATGATCATTAAAATTATTCTTCTAGAAAATAATCATTAAACATTCTAAAGTGTCAAATAACAAATTGAAACATTTTAATCATAAACTTCATGAAGGAATAAGATTTAATTAATTTTTTATATACAGTGATGTTAAAATAATTCATGATATAATATTTCAAAAGTGGATGTAGATAAACCACACAAATAATAAAGTGGTGAAAATGATGTATGCCTCACAAAAAGAAAAGTGAGATATGAATCACTTACCTTGTGTTCCTTTCAGGTGAATATAATTTAACTTCATAGATAATGGTTTAAAAATATAAATAACATATAAAAGAACTATAATAATATATATAATATCATATATCAACTTCTTGTAATAACGTACTACCATTTTGTATACATTATTTCATTGCTTTCACTATTTTAGGTGTTAATTGCCCAGTATTTCGAGTATGTTTTTCCTTATTACCTGTTGATCCTATTAATTAGTTCATAGTTTCATCATCTCTAAAATGTAAAACATGATTTTAATATAATTTATATTCAGTATATATATATATATATTAAAAAAAATCCATAATATTTGGAGATAACAAATGAAATGCACTGTTCATGGAGACAATAAGTTGTACGTACGTATGAATGCTAGTTTTATTTATTTTTCATATTAAAATAGTTAATAGTAAATGAAATATATTTATTTTATAATTTAGGTATCATATCTATGTCATATATGAGACATAATTTTATTAAATCTATCCATTATGCATTCCATGTAAATCATGAATCAATCAAATCACTTTGCGGAGGTACTAGTCCACATTTCCACAAATGATGTTATTGTATTCCAGAAAAATAGAAAGCATAATGATATGTGTTGTATAAAAATATAATAAGAATAATAATAATTTAATATTATATATATCATATATAAATATATTTTTCACCATAATTACAAACCATGAAAGGTGGTAAATTATAAACGAAGAATCATCGTTTCGTGATGTGGTTGTTCAGAGTGCACAAACGGTAAGTTAGTTACACATTAGATTGAAGTGTGTATAAGTGTAGGTAAAAAATTGAATAAAATAACCTAATTATATTTATAATAATTAGGTTATTATATATGAATTTAATAATAATAAATTAATATGTCAAGAATGAAGTCAAACTAAATATCCTAACAAGTAGGTTACCTCTAATTCTGGTAATTCCATTTGGTTTGCACCAAAGGCACTTAATGGATTGATTAAATGAAATTGTGAGGATTATAAGTTTATTGGGTAGATTTTAATGATATATTTGTGTATATATTTCTTTATCCAATGTGTCATGAGATGTGGGGAGTTGGAGTGGTGAGTTCCTTTTTATAGTGGAGGGGGAGTGGCATTTTTGTTAATCATTGGAAGGGGATTCTACGCATGTTTTTTCCATTTATTATGGCTATAATAATGATCCAAATTAAATAAAAGGGGGAATATGGTATAAATATGGTCATACAATTTAATTTTGACAAGTTTCCATGTCATTTGGCATCTTAATATTAAGGTCTAGTCCCTAGTTGAGCTAATTTCCTCTTAATCGCTATAATTAATTTTAATTATTTTCAATAAATTTTTTTTTTAAAAATAATATGAATTTATTAAACATATAAATTATTCTTATTAAAAATATGGAATCAGTTTTTTAAAAATTCCAATAACATAATTGGTACAGATTAAATTTAAAATTAATCTCATATAGGTGATAATAATGCGGGTTTTTAAGGTAAAACATTCACAAGTTTGCTAAGTTGTTATATCCTATTTCAAATTAAAATTTATTAAAATTACCAGAATTGGATCAATTAATATTAAATTTATCTAATTAAAATTTATAACCTGTATAAGGTGTTTTTTATCCTAATAAATAAAATAGTTGAAAAAGCCGTTTTGGCCTAAAATTTTGTATTTTCCACTATTCATTAAAAAATAAAACTCCATAGAAAGATAAAAAAACATTCAACCAACCCTATTTTTTATGTCTATATTTAAGAAATTAATTTTCTTTTGAACTTATTTTTTTTCAAATTCTCAAAAAATTGGATTTAAAATATGTTCTCCATTAAAATGTGGTAAAAATTCCATTTAAAAAAAATACAATTTTAAGTGTAAATTGGATTTATTCTTATATTATACCTGTAAAATATTTTGGATTAATGTAAAAAATATTACTATTTGATATAATATATATATATATATATGATAAATTAATATTACACACTAATTTTAATTAATTAAGGATATAAAAAATTTGTGGCATATTCATAAAAAGATTATCATTGTATTCATTTGGTATAAATATTCATTTCTAATTAATAGCTAACAATTGATTTCAAAAATATATTCTAGTAATTTAGTTAATACTATTTGTAACTGCTAATTTAACAGTTAGGTTCAATCTTAATGTTTTAAATAATAATTTTTCATGTTATATTGTTATTATATAAAACTTGGTCTTCTTGTGTAATGAAAGATATTGAAGAATGTATTTATTGTTTGTAATAAAAGATAAATCAGTATTATGTGGATTTCAAGCTATATCATATATCAAATTTTTTTTAAAAATAATTTTTTAGTAAAGTCTCATGATATTATATTCCCTTATGTGCTATGTGTTGCGTGTCACACACGCTATCTAATACAATACTATTTTTTTTAGAAATTTGGGACGTTACATTCTACCCACAGAAAATTATATTGTGACCTTGAAATTTAAACATGAACATGAAAATAAATTGGATGATATTTACTACTTTTAAATCACACATCATGATAAGGGTTTTTAAAACATCCTCTATAAAAGATAGAATGGTAAGTACAAAGGTTACATGAACTAACATATAACTACATCTCTATGTAGGAGAACATTAGTGAAATGTATAGATACAAACATTGATTAAAAGTGTAAATATTCATACATAGTTATTAAGGTCATCACTCGCTAAAAATTAAATGATAATTTGAAAATTTAGTGACTAAAATTCATAAATTCATGAGGATTTAGAAGACAATCGGTTCAAAAAAGTTCAGGTATTAAGATAATATTTATACTAGATTAAATTTATTAATGTTGGGTAATTTTGTTACTGTATAAGGATATGAGGAATTATACATACACAACATAAATCTTTAAACAAAGTGTTTATCCTTTGGTCGTTCTTTGATCAATTTGCAATTCATCCATTACTTTATGAAATGGATATATAACAATTATCATTGATTCCTCAAGCACTAAAATTTTATTTTAACAGATTGCAATACCCAAAAAAATCAATATATTTCTCTCTAACTATTTTCCAAAAGTAATATAGTTAATACATTAATCTATAAACCTAAAAAGTAACACTACTGGACTAGCATCAATATTTATTTGTAAAAAAATTAAACTAAAAAAATTACACAATAACCATGACATCACACAGGACATAGGTAGGAGTGACACCCTTATCATCCATTGGTCATGGGTTCAAGTCTAGAGGCCTTTAAAAACATGATTCGTTTCACCCAGTATACGAGTTTTAATTTTATAAAACCAAATTATTATAATTTCCAAAATTAAAATCTTGGACATACATGAAATAATATAAATAAATAATAGTCTTTTAACTATGGTTTCCAATGCAACCAACACACAGGAATAGTTATTATGTATTACTTCAACATGGGTTCTTTGAGGTCTATGATTTAACCAAGGAAATTTATTTTCATTCTCTATTCAAAACATCATAATGGTTTTAGAAGATCATCCGAATTATTATAATAATATCCCCCAACAGTGTCAAACCAGGTGGTCAGCAAGGTTCATTGTCATGTAACAAGTAACACTGAGTCAGTCCCGACGCACCTATTCAGAGATGTTACCCTCAGGCACATCTATTCAAAAACCACATCCACATGTAGTATCCATACGGGGATGTATTCCAAGGAATACCTACATAATATTAACCTTACAAGAATTATATGATGTTCTTCTCCACATATAAGCAAATTATTTTTTATGGTTACATTCTCTAATCTATGTTATCCAAAATCCAGGAACCAATGCATAAACAATATAGAAAGGTAAATAACTTAACACACATTCCATTCAAATAACTTCATAAGGAAAAGTCAACACAGAAAGTTGAATAATTGAAATCCAATTATATTTAATCAATTAACTGAAAATGAAATGAATCCATAGATATTATAATGAAAAATATCAATGATAAATAATAACTTAGTCAAAATTAAGGAAATGTGTAATTATTAGACGTTATGTATGAGGCACATGAAAACATGTATCATCAATATATTTCACAAGAAGCCTTAAATATATAGTTAGAAACCTATTTAATTTGTTCAACTAATTTTCCTCATAAGAACATGTCGATAAATTGACGATCAATATAATTCCTGGCCCACACCCATCGCTTCCTCTCTAAAGCAGTCATCATACCAAGTAATTGATTTAATCAATAATAAATATGACTTATCAGATATCCATGTTGAATAAGGGATAATAATTTATCAATATTTTCCCAGACAATAAAATAACTATCAATATAAATATCATTTCTAAAAATGAAATACGGTTTTGGAAATTAACATATCTACGATAAGTAATACGGACAATTAGTGGAAATTCAATACCTAAAGATCATAGGAAATTGAATATTTCAATGATACTAACAAAGGAAAAAAGGAATTGTATTTTTATATAATCCTTTTAAAGATACATCATAAACAATCTAAAGAAACAATAAGTATGGTATGAAAACAAATATATCCCAAGTGGAGTAAAATAAAGGGTTTGTGCACTTCATGAATGAAAATAATGAAAAAATAATAAAAACATTATTAAGGAAAGTATACATTTATTTTGAAAAAAAATTTGAAAATAATTTTCATTAAAATTAACATTAAAAAAATTATTAATATTTATCCTTCTCAACATGAAAAGGAAGACTCGAAGAAATGAAAGTTGGTAAATCTTTATATATCATGTAATGTAAAAAAGTACATTCCTTTCTCATATTGAAAAGGTAAGAAAAGTTTCATGTTCAGAGAGTGATAAGAATATTACATTGAAAACATTTTTAAAAGAAAAAAATGGTAAAAAATTATTTAATAAATAATTTTTTAAAAGTTATAATTTTTATTAAAACCCTTTTTATAAAATTGTGTTTTTATTAGAAAACATGTTCTTTGACCTAAGAGATAAATGATTTTGGGTTTTCATAAAAACATTTTCTAAAACATTTTAGGTAAAAAAGGGTGGGAAATTGTATTAATACATTAAATTAGTCAATAATAACCAGAATAGAATAAAATTATATAGTTTATTAGATAATTATTAAATAGTTTCCTCTAATGTAAATTCATGTGTTAAAAATATTGGTCGAAATGAGATTGTTATGTAAAACCTTGAATACACCATAATGTTGATGTGTGAGAAATTATTTAATAGAACAATAATCATATTTATAATATCATATATTAAATTCCAATAAAATCATATTACCCATTTTATAACAATCATTCATTATCCTCAGTATTTCGATTGTTAAGTGCCAAGTCTTTCGAGCATGTTTGGACTTGTTACCTATTAGTCCAATTAATTATATCGTGACTTAATATTATATATATTTTAAAACATGAATTAAATATAATATAAATTCAGTATATATATATATATATATTTAGAATAGTCAAAAATATGTTGAGAGAATAAATCAAATGCATAGTTCACGGATACGGCAAGCCGTATATACTCATTAAGGCTACTTTTATTCCATTGGCATGTTAAATGAATGAAAAAATGATATATATATATATATATATATATATTAATGTTTAATATCTATTTAATATATTTTACATATATTTATTACAACCATACTATATAAATTTCATTTATAGCGTGAACGAATTACATCTCTTTGGGGAGGGGATAGTCCACACTTCCACAGACGATGTTATCGTAATTCCACAAAATAAAAAAAAATTAAATTTATGTGTTATATTAAAATTAAATAACAATAAAAACATTATAAATTATATATATCATATATAAATAGAGTTTACAACATAATTCCTAACCATAATAGGTGGTAAAGGAAAAAAAGAAGATTCATTGTTTCGTGAGGCATTATTTCACCGTACACAAATGGTAAGTTCTGGTCCCATTACATAGAAGTGTGTGTATGTTTAGATTGAACCCTTAGACATAAAAAACTATAGTATATTGAGGATTTTTAGGATATTATATAATCAGGTTATAATATTAAATGAATTAGTGGATAAAAAATTAATACTAAATAGTATAAGGAAGGATGTTACCTCTTATTTAGGTAGCATATTTTTGTTTTCACCAAAGGGAATCATTTATGGATTTATTACTAAGGCGAGGATTATATATTTTAGAGAGGGATATTTAGGATCTATTTTGGTATATATTTGTTGATCCAAAGTGTCTTGAAAACTGTGAGTAAATGGGAGGGTTGAGTGCCTTTTTATAGTGGAGGAGTAGTAGCATTATAGTAAACTTTTGGAAAAGGAATTACATCAAATTTTTTCCAATTGAAATTTGATTCAATAATGTTCAAAATTAGGTTAAATGGATTATAGGGTATAAATAATGTAAGAAAAGTGATTTTAGAAATGTTTATAGGTAATTCCGGAACATAAGTTTAATGTTTATTCACTGGTTAAGAAACTTGTCCTCTTAATTGCTATAATTACTATTAAATACTCAAAGATTGTTTTTTCTAAAACAAATATTTTACATTTATATAAATTATGTATTATTTTTATTCCAAATAAGTAATCCATTAAAACAAATTCCATGCATATAATTATTAGAAATTAATTTAAAATTAATCACGTAGAGAGGACGATAATGTAGGTTTTTAAAGTAAAATGTTCCAATGTTTTCTATGTTTTTATATACAGTTTCAAAGTGAAATTGATTACATTGACCTAAATCAAATTAATTGAAATAAAATTTATATAATTGAACTTTATAGATAATAAAATGTATTTTTTATCCATAAAAATTAATTAGATGAAAAATAAATATTTAATTAAACTTCATTATTTTCATTATTCATTAAAAATGAAACATCACAAGAAAATGCCAAAAAATAAACTTAACAAAATTTTCATATTTAAATTTGATAAATGAATTTTATTTTTACGTATAAAATATATAAAAGTTCAAAAAATATGATTAATAATAGGTTCACTATTAAAAGTTTTTCAAATTTCCTTTTATAAAATACAAATTTTATCCATAAAACTGGATTTATTCTTATATTATACCTATAAAACATATTGGATGAATGTAAATAATATTTTATTTATATATAATATATATTAAAAAAATATTTCTAACTAATTTCAATTAATTAATGATAAAATGACATTGCAGGTATGAAAATAGTTTTTATAAATACATTTCCTTTATACACATTTGGTATATATATTCAATTATCAATAATAGGTAACCATTGATTTGAACTATATATTTCCATTTGTTTTTTAAAACTATTCATAACCAAAAATTTAACCTCTCTTTTCAGTATTATTATATTAAATAATAATATTTTAATAGTATATTAATGTTTGGTAAAATTCGGTATTGTGTGTAATGCAAGATATAGAATAATATCTGTATTGTGTGTAACGTAACCTAGATTAGTATTGTGTGCATTTCAATATATATAATATCTTTATTTTATTTAAAATTGTAATTATATTTTAATGTACGGGGTTATTTTATTCCTTTATGCACTTCGTGTTTCATGTCACACAACCTATCAAATAAAATATTATAATTTTAGAATTTCAGGGTGTTACATACAAAAAAATATATGTAAAAATTAATCATTATTCATATCATCATAGTAAATTAGCAAGAAAATGGAGTTTGGAAGAGGGGGTAGTCAGCCCTCCATCCACCCACTGAGATGATAGGGAAAACGCCATCCCAATTTCCATCCCAATTTCTACTAGGTGTCAGTTTCCATAACTGACATGGGTGGGCTAGCATATGAAATCAATAAATATACACGATATAATATAGATCACAAACTCACTATAGGAATAACCAGGTAATAGACTCATCTACCGATAATGTCACTCAGACTCTACTATGCCACTACTAAGACTTGATATCCTATATGTACAAAATCATTTAAAGGGATAAAATAGTTACTTCTTTTCTATTCATAATTCCTTTAAATTTTTATATTCATTATCAATTAATTGAACATTATAAATATTTCACATTACATTTTATTAATTACTAGAGTAATGTTTGTATCCTATATGCATAATCCCTACTAAGTCCATAGTTTCTCAAGTTTAATATCATTATGAATTTTCATTCCATCACATCCAACCCCATGGGTTAACCATTTATTTATTCATTATTAACTTAATTTAATAGTCTTGGTACTCAGGAAAACCTTCATAGGATACCAACATGAGAAAACATGAAACCATTAACATCTAGATTCCTCGAGTAAGGGGTAATGGATTCATAATAAAACAAGAAACACATCCATAATCTATTAAATAGATTCAAAAAGAGCATCCCAACTCTCAGAATAACATTAATAGGTAATACTAGAATCAAATCATTCCATCATCTCTAGTACCATCCTTGACACCCATGTGTATATACATATACATCTTTCCATCATAGGCATCAGTTCTTCCACGTCATCTGGGCCTCCCTTAACCTTATAACATCAATCATACCAGGATCATCCATACTAATATCACCTAAAAAAGTAGTAGTAAGAAAATAGGAATGGTCAAATGGGAAATTAATGCCTCAAATCATGGAATCTAGCCTTCAATCATAAATGATCTCTCATGGCCTTAAACACAAGGCACATGACCTTCTCAATAAAATGGGAAACTCAAGGTCCATTAATTATCATTATCACATAACTAGTTCTTTTTCCATCTTGTTTTAACTAGGTTGTTATTCATAGGTTCCAATAATGGTAAACCTATGGTATCAAGCAATAATACGATCTCAAAAATAAAAAACAAGCTCTAAAAATTTATTCTAGTTTTAAAAATCCAAGAGATGAATCATTCTCATTAAACATGCATTTTTATTTATTATCAGCAAGAAACGTCATTATTTAAATATTTTCAATTACATTAACACATAGAAGATTATTTCTAATTAAACATGTGAATAAAATCAATTTGATCATCATCAAATTACACCAATAACCAGATTCATTAGACGTGCCTCTTTATTCATTATGATAATAATTATTAATTAATTTATGATTTATTTTATTTTCTATCTTCCATCAGGAAAAATATTCTAATACTTGGAATGAGTAAATTTTTTAACAAAGTAATGAATAAATATAACACTGTCTAAAAAACAATGAAGCAAACTTATATCCTGGAATAAAGAAACAACATCACCAACATGCATTTTTGATTCAATTTCATTAATATGTTTAAATAACTATTTGGTCATATTTATTGACATCTAAAGGGATTAATAATTCTATATATATTTTTTCACATAATTAAATAAAGAATAAATGAATCTCATACCTCAAGGGTGTCAACCTTCATCGCACGAGAATATACCAATGTCACATATCTCTGATCACCACTCCAAAATGAAATATAATCCATCCAAGGATTCCATTACACAACTACATGATAAAAACAAATATAAACTGCATAATAAGAAATAGAGTTAAACATACATTGTATGGAAAGAAGATATTGGGTTAAATTAGATAAAACTTTGATAACCTTTTAGATAATGAAGAATAAATGATCCTTGAATCACCACATATCATTGTGGATTGAAGACAGAAGCCAAAAATTGATCCTAGGTTTAAGGTATCTCAAAAAGCTGGAGAATAAACTAACGAATTTCCTAATGTAGAGAGATAATAGTAGGGTTGAGAGAAAACCAAAGAAGATGAAACATTTAATGATGTGATGCATATCGTATTTACATGGTGTGTAAACCATTTACATGTCATGTAAATATCAGGAACCGATTTTTGTCGATAAATGTGTCTCCTTTTATTATTTAGACTTGATTATTTACCCATCATGTAACAGCCTATGGACCAACCTTAAACTATTTTGATCCTCTTTTACACAGAGTGTAAATATTACACAGAATGTAATATCCTCATTTACAAAAATTTTAGTATCCAACACCTCTAGGAATATCTATGCCTCCGCCAAGCACCACGATCTTTGTAAACATCCAAATGATCAGACTTATCAGATTAGTGAATTTATATAAAAATACATTATATGTGAACCTGTCACGTTGGTACCATGGATAATACAACAAAAATAAATTATGTGCCAAAAATATCCTATGAAAATTTTTGTATCATATAAAGGAAGACATATCATATCATAAGTGTGAAGAAATCCAAATCTCACACGTGTGATCAAAATTATAGTTCTCTATGAAAATTTACAAACCTCATTATATATTTCTAGAAAGAATAATAATTTCCTCAACATGGTAAGAGACATCCTACCAAAAAATTTATCAATGTCAATGGTAAGGATAAACCAGCTCATGTGGTTTGAAAGCTGGGGTATAAACCTAAATATCCAAGAACACCTTCTTAGGCACTATATTATCATATTTGATTAACATTCAAAACTTGAGAATCGTTATGTCTCCTAGAACCAAAACAAGATATTTTATTTCAAAATGAAATAAAAAATCACATAAGATAATATTTTATCCTTCCAATATAATTTATAAATTATGTTTAAAAAAATGCATGTACTAGAAAACATTTACATGAGAATAATTATAAAACCACATTTTATAAAATACATCTCTCAAGATTAAATCAATAACACATGTGGTAGTTCTTTATATTTATTAATTAAAAGCACGATATAATTATCCTTTTATAATTTTCCATTGGTTATCCACCAATATTTATAAATTATCATCATTTTATAACTATCTTATAGTATTAAATTATAAATTATCCTTCAAAAATTCTATACAAATAACCGTTAATATTTTTACTAATAATCATTTGATAATTTCATAGTAATTTAATTTTTATTATTCGTAATAATTTTCCATTTATAATTCAAAGTAAATATCATTTGGTAATTATTTATATTTATCATTTAATAATTTTCAAACAATTATCTTCTAACATTTTTTTACAAATTTCCCTTTGATAAATTGATGGAATTGTTTCTGGATAATTCTTAACATTATTAAATTATATTAATTTATATAATTACTTATTTATATTATATTTTAAAAAAATTATGTAATTTACCATTGATATCATTTTTACCACAATTGAGAGGAAAGAAAAATGAAGAAAAAAAAACCTTGTTTTACCTCATATGGGTAGCTCACCAATGTAGAAGGAGGGGATTTGATGAGCCAGTACTCAGAAGAATAATCGGAATCTGATCAAATGAGGAATCCCAATCATGCACATGGCGGTTATGGAATCATAAATACTATAGATATATTAAATCAAGAATGGTCTAGCTATTTTATAACCACCAATTATTCAGATGTTAGCATTTCTCAAAACTTCCAATCAAACTCTCGTTTTAATTTCCCTTTCAACTGATTCTTGAAGGTTGAGTATTTTATTTTACACAATTAAGTAATTTTTAGTTTTAATTTCTTAAAATGAGTTTATTTAAAGGGGTTTTTTATCAATCCTCAAGTGAGAATACGGGGTTTACGCATGTGGGGGAAGATAAAAAATGGTATTAATAATTCAAAATATTAATAATATAAGAAAATGGTGAAATAAAATTTCCCACAATTATTATTTAACCAAACACATAACATGAAAAAACGGTATATAATGCCTATCGTAAAATCCCATATTTCTTATTTAATAGTGGTCACATATTTCCCATATAAGACACTATTTGTTAGATATTCCACTATTGTTAGAAAATCATTCACATGTGATATAATATATTTAACCATTAAAATATAACAGAAAAAATATTTATATAGCATCTTGGGAAAAACTAACATTATGAATTTTATGATGGCCTCCTATTTCCCATAAAAAATACCATTCATGTGATATTACATTATTTTATAAAAACAATGCATGTATGATATAATATAATTAAAATTTTTATTATATCAATATATAGGCCTCCTCTTGGATTCTTTCATAATGTCATTGAATCCAAAATTGTGGAACACACATATATCAAAGGACATTCACCATAGGATCCATAATATACACCATGAAATCCACATATAATTTATCAAGATATATATTTATATTGTCATTGTATAAAACATGTGTATGATCTATAATGTACCTATTGTTTTGTGATACAAGATACATATTGTGCATG
Organism: Viscum album; assembly: GCA_963277665.1. Taxonomy (NCBI): domain Eukaryota; kingdom Viridiplantae; phylum Streptophyta; class Magnoliopsida; order Santalales; family Viscaceae; genus Viscum; species Viscum album. The sequence goes on along the minus strand of CAUJRU010000032.1, from coordinate 778,285 downwards.
CCTTAGTAGCGACAATGATGATCCATTCGGTATGTGAATATCCCATCCAACTCGGTGATATAAAGGGTCCAAAAAAATATAGTTCTATATTTTCATACTTCCTCATGTATCGATGGCTAAATGAGAAGTCACTCTTAAGAAAACCAGATCATCCCTAGTAAATTCTTAAGGTATCATCATATGGTCGGTATATGATCATTGCCCAATCTAATTTGTGATCTACAACTTAAAAATCAGTTGTACTATTTTATCATCTTGTGAACCAAAATTGGACGCCCAACCAATACCTCACCAACCTCATTCCAATAGAGTGTTTAAGAACACATGAACCAGTAATGAACCTCATAAGATTTCATCCGAATAGAAGCTCGAAAAATGTTTTGAGGTCACGATTCCATGTCTAAAGAATATCCTCCTGTAAGATTATCATCCAATTAGACTATCCATTTTTGGAGTATTTTACATTTTTGTCAATTTAGGATATGTCCCTAGGTATTTTATTAACCCTAAAAAAACACAATTTGAAATAGACATCTCCTTTTGATATCAAAAACTCCATGTAAGTGCATAATCCCATAGACACAAATCCTTCACTTATTTTCACCTACATGAGTCTCTCATATTGGTTACATGTGAGAAATATTTATTAGAAAATAAAAAATATCCTAGGTAGAAATAGAACTTCTTGGGGTCATGGGTATTCCCATAAAAAGTCTATGGTGACATCCTCACAATTCTGCATGGGCACTGAAAGTGGTGGGAGAAACCCACTAAGACACTAGTGCTTAGCATTTACCTATCTCCAGATATGGAAAATATCACACTAAATCCTCTCTGATGGGTTGAATTACTGATATAATAACATGTACTATGATCACATAATCATCATCCAATTACTATCCATGTTTCGAGTCACCTCCATCTTGCTATTTTTTCTTTACAACATACTCTAGGTATGCCTTTTAATGAGACTTTACTTGATCAACAGCTGAGGATGTGAATACTAAAGGGCTCACTCCATCGATAAATAATCCTCAGTATCATCCATACTCCAATCAACCAAAATTCTAATCAATATCCATTGCCACTCTAATGGTCACTCAACAAGTTCCTACTAAAATTGAATCTTATGAAAAATAACTTCTACAATGACATTACCATTCTTTGTTTCATAAGCCATATAAGAGTTAAATTTATGAATATACACTGCCTAGTTCCTCTATATTAGATTATGATAATGCTTTGTAAAGATAAATTATGGTATCTTATGGTCTATGTAAATAAAAAATCTCTCACAAAAGATACAGTGTCTCATAAACATTAGAGTGTGTACCATATCTTCCAGCACCAATTCATGAGTAGGGTAGTTCCACTTAAGGGGTTAAGGTTGATGAGACTTATAGCATACTACCTAATAAATCAATATTTGTACCACACCGATATATATTCCAAATGAAGAAATTTATATTATATAACCAATCCTAGGAATGGGGTGTATCACTACTACATCTATTATAAACCTTATCTACAAAAAAAAGAATGATTATTCACTTTTTTCAACAACTCAAATTTCACTCCCTTCTTTGTCAAAAAATTCGTGGGTATTGATAGTTAGGAGAATCTCAAGATAAACCATTTGTAATATCATGATAAACATAGAAATATAATGATCTTAAACATGTTCTATGGATGTGTCCAAGACTAGACTACAACTAAGTTTTCTAGGTCCACATATATACCGATATTAAACATCAAATTTCTGAGTAGTTATAACTCTTTAATATCAAATCCACACATTAAAAACATAGTCAAAAATGGATTTTATTGAATAATACATAGGATTATCTTGAGTATCCTGAATAATTCTCCAGTGTTTGTGGGTAGATGAGAATTCCATTAGTGAGCCGTAATATGAACTAGACCATGTATGGGTGGAAGATCTTATTTACAAAATACAAGAACACTAATGGTGTATTATTTAGTACGAATGTCCTCACTATGTAATCTAATAGGTCATATTTTCTCAAAAAAATTATCTTTGGAATGTCCACCTCTCAAAATCGCAACTCGTGTTAGCCCGATCAAAGATCAATCTTAGAGAACCTCCATGCTTCCTTAAACTAATAAAAGATGCCATCATTCCTAGTAAAGGGATGTCTATTATTCACCATTATCAAGTTCAATATTGAGTAATTAACACATTTCCATAGAATACCATCATCATTTTCATGAATAATATAGGCTCACCCCATGGTGAAGCACTCGACTTGATAAATTACTTTTACACTAAATAGTAATGTTCTTTCTTAAAATCCATCAACTCGGATGACTCCATATGATAACATGGTATTTATATGTTTTCTACCCCATATGACCTCTATCTCTGACTATGTTTTGTTCCTTTATGGTTTCTACTAGTTAGATGATTTCAAAAATTATTTAAATACATTCTTCAATAACATGTGGGACTCTAGTTCCCCATAAAAATGAAGAACATTTATGTTGAAAGTTAGGTAATATTTAACCATATTAATAAAATCATATGATTTTGATATGAATGAATAAAAAGGATTAAAATTGAAGTATCATTAACACCAAAACAAAAAGGAAGGTAATTCATTATTCTATATAAATAGTCGAAATGTTGAAACACCCTCCATTATAAGAGCATTCCAACTTGCTTCAGAAGTAGTCCCATATTAATTCATTAAGAAAAAATCTTCTATAACATGAAAGAAACAATTCAAAATATACTAGTCCTAAGGATAAATCTAAATCTTTCTGTAGGATCACACAAACTTCTCTTATAAATCTACCCATAATCCTAGGTATAAACCTCCTAGCTATAATATTGGTCTTTGTCCCTACATGTCTATGATTTTAATCATATATATACTAACTAAAATACATGATACATTTAATTATTTAATTAAATTAAATATATATCACCACAACATAGAATCATAGATATATCACACAGAGGAAAATATCCCACAAACATAACACAAATAAAGTAATTTAATTAATGAACTACTATGAAATACAAAAATTGGCATATATATGTCATTAAACCTACATGAATAATCATGATTCATGAAATCATTAAAAATATTCTAAATTATATATCAACATCAAGTGCATCACCTATAGTGACCATAAATGTTTATATTTCACTATTAAATCATTTTAAATATGAACAACATAAAATTATTACATAATAATTATCTAAAGGTTTAGTATCTTGTGAAAACATGTACCATACATATATTTTAAATAATAAAACATAAACATCTATTGAATTCCTTTTTCTCTAGAGTTTTAGAGGCCCTAGTGTTCTCCATAGTATAAGTATTCAGTTGAGGATATACATCAATAGTTGGGGTGAGATAAAATCCTTGAAAGAATATGAATAAGAGAAATGAAACATGGGTGATCATAATAATCATCATAACAACATCATCATCATCATCAGATGAATCATTATATAATGGAATGGAATCTGGTAATACATAAAAATGAATCATCATATCTTAGTGGTCAACTACCACACATATTTAAAGATATATCATGAGATTAATAACATTACCAAATGAATTATAGCACTATATAATTCTTGGGACACCAGTCACATCATAACATTTACATGTGCTATATAATTTTAGGCGCACTCGTCACATCATAACATATACATAATCATGAATGCCACATAGAATGTATATCAATAGTGGAAAAAAACCAAATTGAAATGAATGGGTTTCAATTAATATTATTTAAATTCATGAATAAACATTAGGGTTCTAAAAAGAAAAATATAATTACATACTTGTTATATGAATTATCAATCTTTAGTGAATATGAAACAATATCGCGATAAGTAAAAGATTTATTTTTTGAAATAAGAGTTATTTTGGAAAAATATATTCATTTTTCCTAAAATATGTTTTGAAACATGCATATCCCAGAAAATATAATCTATGGACAAAGAAACTATATTTAAGAATCATTAAATTAGTTCCCATATTGAAAATAAAGTGAAATATGGAAATCCCCCAGTAAATGAAGTTTGGATCGAAAATCCCCTTACCTTACTTCTAAAATCTCTATTCGCTTTAATATATTTTATAATGAAATTATATTCATTAATTACTATATAAATAGGATCATAGAAATTTATTTAATTTTTTATAATTTTATTAAGAACATTTTTGTCCTTTTAGGTGAGTTATAGAGTTCAATTCCTTCATTTTGGTGTGTTAATTGTTTTTGAATTTCAGGATCGGTTCACTAGAATATGAGTGTGGATGTTTATATAGAATGGGTATAATTATCCAGAATTAATATTATATATTAGTAGTGAAGATACAAAGTTTTAAAAGATTATATATATCATTTTTTAAATGTTATTTGGATTAAATCATTAGATAAAATGTTTGTGACAATCATTGAGATTGATTTTGCGATTTTTCAAACATCACAAACTTGTTTTGTTCTAATATTTATTATTTATTATTTATGTTGTATCCAAAACAAAAAAAGGGTTTTTACATACATTCTAATATATTTACCAACCATTCTTTTGGTTTTATTTGTATCCTTTATTTCATTAATGGAAAATAGAAGTGCACCGTATATGATGTTAGTAAATTGACACATCACAGGCCATGATTATATTTATAAAATAAAAGAGTGAGATAAATTATCTTAATGATGGATCTTCCATAAAAATTATATAATTATAGTATACAAATTATTATGGATTTATCATTCACGTTTTATATAATATGTTAGGATAGGTTATGAATGTAAAAAATATATTAAAATAAATTAAAAGAAATTTAATGAAAAAGAAAGAGGATTTTACCTCTTGAATTGTCCTCTTTGAGAACCTCCTTAAGTAACCTAGGGTTGGTCTTCTATTAAGACTAGAACCTCCTATAAGTGTGTTATTGTCTTGGGATGTGTATTAGGAAGAAATTTCATAATATTCAAGGCATTGGAGGTGTTAGGATAAGAGGTGGTGAGGGGTGGTATTTATAGTGGAGAGGGGTGTTTTATTAATATTTTATTCATTAGTTTATAATATTTTATAATAAATATGAATATTTCTTATCCCCATGACTATAAATAGTAAATAGAGAAGGGAATATTGATATTATAGGATTATATCATCCATACAATAACTATGACTCCATAATCCATGTCACTACCTTATATTGTAAATTATTGTATTTTAATATTCAAAAAATTAGTTATTTTAGAAAAATCCAACAACAATATCCCAAAACATTTTATACACATTGAATTAAAAAATGGACACTATTTTATAATTTTTTTTGTATATATAAGAAAATTAATTTTTAAATGAAATCATCATTTAATATAAAATACTACCTTTAATATCATAACTTATTTTATAAAACTTTCAAAAATTAACTGAGGTCTCATAAAATTATCTTATAATCATAATGAAAAACATTAATTTATGAATGTATTTTATGAAAATAAGTTTTATATTAAACCATTATATTAATTATAAAATTATAAATAATTATTTACGACTTATAAAAATATCAATTCTAAATTTACCATTTTTAAATATTTATTTAATTATTTAGTGATATAAATAAATTTTATTTTCATTCATAAGATACCCAAATATTATTTATACTTTGAAATGTGATCATTTTATTCAATTGGATGGTTTATTATTCATAAGTGTCACATTACTATTCTAAATGTTGTGTGGTTATTCCTAATTTCTAGAAATTACTCTTATTTCCTTCATTATTCATTTTTAATGTTTTTATTATGATATTTATGTGATTTTATATGATTTATTCTATAATAAATAATTATAAAATTGGAATTTTCATTGTTAATTTTTTGGGTCATTACATTCTTCCCCAATTTTAAATTTTTTTCCCACAAAATTTAATTTTACATAAAAAGGTGAGGGTATTTATCCTTCATCACCTCCTCCAATTCACAAGTTTCTTCTTCATATTTATCTTTCCTCTACAACACATTAACATGGTTGGTTGTCTTTTTGTGTAGAAACTTATCTCTCAGGTCCAAAACCTTCACCAGCTACTCCATCAAAGATATATCATCTTCCAGTTGTATCACCTATGAGTTCAGAAAAATTGATGGATCTAGTATATACTTCCTGAGGAGAGATACCTATGACACATCATGATCATTAGCCATATTTTTTGGATGTGAAAGCCGACAAGTCACTGCTACTAAGAATTCAAGTATCTCAAAGGGGTCAATGTACCTTGGGATAAGATTCCTTTTTTTCTACACCACATGACTCTCTTTAATGGTGATATTTGAATAATACTTTTTTTTACAACATTTAACTCCAAGTACATTCGATGATTGTCATCATAACTATTTCTATGAATATGAGATGCTTTAATATATTTTTAGATTGATTGAACCTTCTATGCCATATATTTCACAATATTACCTCTAATTATCTTTCGCTCAATAAATTTATCCCTAGATGGTAGAGTTCTACATTACCTTCCATATAGAGCTTTGTATGGACCAATATGAAAACTCAAGTGCAAGATTTTGTTTAACTCGACCAATGGTGGATACTAATGCTGTCAACCATTGATTTCAATTGAGCAGGTTCTTATCATATCATTGAGTGTCTAAATAGTCCTTTCTGATTGGCCATTAGTTTTGGGGTCACATGCCATGCTAAAATTCAATCCAACACTCATGTCATGTTGGAGACTTCCCATGAATTTAAATGTGAACCTTGGATCAAAATAAAATATTATTAAAAACTAGAACCCCATGTACCCTCTATAATTCACTAACATATATCCTATCATTTTTATCAAGAAATAAATCTTCCCAAGTTGAAATAATGTCCAAAGTATTTGTGATTCAATCCACCATAACCCATATCAAATTGTTCCCTTTTCATTTCTTCAGGTGACTAGTGTAAAAGTATTTAGTTACAATATATCATTTCCACATGGGTATATGGATTGGTTGAATAATCACCTTAGATTTTTTTCATTCTTCTTTAACATGCTAACATACCAAGCACCTTGAGATATACTCTTCAGTCTCCTTCAACATGTTGTCCAACTAGAATTGTTCTTGATGCTTAAGGTATATCTTAGTATACCTAGGATGGTTAAAGAATGATGAGATATGTGAATTATACGATAGATCCTTATTTATCTCAGGGTATGGGTAACACAATTCCTAATTCTAAAGCATATTAAACCATCATCATGGATATAGAACTCTTTTAGCTTCTATTTCTTTAATGCTTTCACATTCCTTTGTATCTCCAAATCATCCCTTTGTGACTCATTAATATTCTCTTGAATAGAAGGTTGGGAAATAATTTTGGAATTATAGAATGTATTCCCTACTATTATGATTTCCTAATCCACCCCTTTTATATCCATGAATATAGGGTCTTTCTCAATATGCATCATTTATAGTATAGTAGGTTATTTTAGGGTAAGAGGATCAGAAACCTTGTTCACATTCCCATGATGTTATAGAATAAGTAAATCATAGTCCATGATTATCTCTAACATTTACTTTTATTCATGTTGAGATCCTTTTATCAGAATATATACATTTGACTCTTTTGATTGGTATACATGTCACTCTTCTCACCATAAACGTAGTGCTGCCATATTTTCATGGAAAATTCATATTTAGTAACTCCAAATCATGTGTGTGGTATTTCTGCTCACTGACCTTCAAATTCCATGAGTTGTAAGGTATCACTTAATAATTTTTCATCAGTAGTCAACCCAAGACTTATTTTAATAATCATTTTATAACAAAAAAAGTTCTACACATTTTGGTAGTGTGAGTATAGGTGGAGCGATGAACCCAACTACTTGAATATTTCCATACATTCTTCAATCCAGTAAAACATTACCCCCTTTCATGTTAACATAGTTAGTGGGATAGAAAATCATGATAAATTTCTCACAAAGTGATGGTAGTACCCTAAAAGGACAATAAAACTACGGATTTATATTCCTCTAGTGGGTCTGGTTTATTCATCGATTGACTTTTTTTAAAGGGTCCATAGAAATTCCATCGCGTAGGATCACGTGTCCCTAGAATGTAACTTTTTGCATCCAAAAGTCACACATGATGAACTTGGTGTATAGTTTCTCCTTCCTTAATGTCACAATCAAAATTCTTAGATATTCTTCATGTTCTTCCTTTCCCTTAGAGTACATGAGAACAACATCCATAAAACCTGTAACAAATTTTTCAATCTACTATCTAGCGACTCTATTTATCAAATGCATAAAAATTATAGGGGAATTTCTAAGTCCAATGTGAATTACTAGGAACTCATAGTGTTCATACTGTCTGTCGAAAGTAGTCATCTGGGTATCATCCTTATTCACCTAGTTTATTATATCTATATTGAAGAACCTCCTTTGAGAAGTATTGAGCTCCATTATGTTGATTAAAAACTTCATCAATCCTTGGAAGAGGATAATTTTTCATTAAGGCGATCTAGCTTAGTTCCTGATATTTGATACACAACTTTCTTGATCCATCATTTTTCTTCATAAATAACATTGTCACACCCCAAGGTGATTCATTATGGTGTATTAACCCTTAGTCCATGTGCTCTTGTACATAGTTCATTAACTCCCCAAGTTCGATAGTGGACATCATGTAGGGGACTTTTGAGATAGGAGTGTCTCCATGTATGATTTATATTGAGAACTCTACCTAATGATCTAGGGATTTCTAGTTAAATCATTTGTAAATACCCCACTATATTCCCTAAAAATGGGAATTTCCCCTAAGATATTACCTTCTATTGACTCAGCCATTTGATCATGGAATTATTCTTCATAGGAAATAAACACCTACACCATTTAAGGATTTTCCAAAAGAGATCCATGGTCTATCATTCATTTATATTGGATCATGGGACAGTTTAGAATTTGAAAACATATTTCATTTTCCCAAAAATTGATGTGTTCTCTATATAAAGATATCCAATCTATCCTGAGTATATCATTGAATCATTCCAAGAGAGTTATCACGATATTCACTAGAAATATCTTCCCACATATACCAAAATTATAATATTCCAACACAAGGGTTTCAAATATATAACTACTATCTTTTTATAGGTATATCCACAAAATGATTTCGGGGCCTTAATTTAATAGTTTTATCAACCGTGAAATATATAATGGAATGCATAGAACTAGAATTAGGTAAGACTTTTTCCATTCATGCATGTATAAGAAGTGTAAGTTGTAAGACATCATTTTCATTTTCCACTTCAGTATTACTGATGGAAAAATCCTTCCCATGACCCTTTGGCTTTGGTGGATGCTATTACTAATTACCAATGAGGACTCAAGATTTAGTGCACTATCTTTCCGAGTCCCCTTGAACCCTCTAGTTGTAGAATTGAACCATGGGTGGTGCTCTCCCTTTCTCCATCACATTTTAATGCTTCATTTATTATCTATGACATTCATGAGATTAGATTCATTTTATCACACACTTATATTATTTCCCCATCGATTTGATGAAGTTCTCATGATTCTTATTCTCCCATTTTGGACATGTGGGTGGTTGGAATTTCCATCCCCATTATCATTATATACTCTAGATTAAAACTCCATATTTAATTTATTGTCACCAAATCCATGTGACCATTATCCAAAATCCATCTCCACTTTGAGAGAAAATAGAAAAACTTCTTCATAACTCCAAAAGTCTTGATTTACTAGAGATGATTGAGTGTTTTGTTTTAAAAAACTAATGAATATATCTTTTTTTATATCATTGTTTATATTAAAACACAAAGAATACTTTTTAAGCCTTCTGAAATTTTCTTCATATTCCATAACAGAATCACATTCCTTTTAAGTCATCTCAATGAATTCTCTCTCCATCTTTGTATGAATAGTCTGAGGAAAATACTTGTTAGTAAACATTGTCTTAAAGAAATCCCACTATTTATCTTAAATAAATCCATTTGGTTGGTGTTATTAATAAATTCCCACCATTTATTGGCTTCTATAAACAAATGAAAAATGGGAAAAGTCAAATTCTCTATCTTAGAACAATGACGCATCAAAAATAACTTTTCCATTGATTTGAACCATTGGTCCATTACTAATATGTTGGAATATCCACTAAATATTGGTGGATATTTCTGCATAAAAGAAATGATGGCCAGTTTCTCCCTCTTAGATGAAGGCAAACGTTCCACATTTTTTATTTTACTGTACATATTCTATGTCACCTGGGTAAGTATCACCATGAAATTTTGAACTCCACCTACTAATTAATTTGGGGATGTCATTAGGTAAATCTCTACATTTTATCTCAAATCAGTTTTTATTCGAGTTTATACAAGTCCACGCCATTTACCAAAATAGAAATGGTTAGAAACAAAATTAGTCTACAAGTCATAGATAAATAATTTGATCTATTTTTGAAATTAATATGATACAATTGCCTTCTAGGATACCTTTGTTTAGAAATTATTTCAATAAAATAAATGTTTTGTGCTTACTTAATATTCATCTCATACTAAGGGTTTTCACTAAGGTTCTATAATCCTAATTCCAATATTAACCAATCTATTCTTTGATACCAACTATACCGACCATATATCTTCTTAATTTAATTTTACATCCTTTTAAATATAAACAACATAAATGAGTCACAAAACCAGGATCCAAAGATTTAATGTCTTGGGAAAACTATCAATATAGACAACTTTTACAAAATAAAACATTATCATTTATTTAATTCCTTTTTGTATAACTTATTATAGGCTCTTGTGTTCTCCTTATTATAAGTATTCACCTAAGGATATACATAAAAATAATCGGTGAGTTAAAATCCTAGAAAGAGGATGAATAAGATACCTAAAAAGTGGGTGACCATAATCATCATCATAATAATATCATCATATGGTGAGGCATTAGATAAATTCGTGTGATGTGTAAATTCATAAAAATGAAACATCGCATCATTGTGGTCAGCTACCATGATTATTTTACTTCATCTCATGAGATACATTACAATACCCAATGCATTGCAACACTATATAGGTTTGGTCACAATCTTCGCATCATAAAATTTACATGTGATATATAATTTTAGGATAACCTATCACATTATAACATTAACATAATCACACTTGACACATAGAACGTATATCAATCTTGGACAAAAAATTAACCATGTAAAAGAATATGTTTCATTTAATAAAATATACATTCATGAATAATAATTGGGCTTAAAAAAATAAAGAGTGAATAAAATACTTGGTATAAGAATTATTGATCTTGAGTGAAGAAGAAATAATCTCAAGAGTAGTCAAATATATAGTTTGGGAAAGCTGAGTTCATTTTGAATTTTTTTAATTTGTCATCTAATCATATTTGAACCATGTATATCTCCAACATGATAAGTTACGGATTTTGAAATTATATTTACAGAACATTAATGGAACATCCATATAGAAAATGATGTCAAAGAGGGGGAAACCCAGTGAAATAGAGCTAGGTTCATTAATCCTGTTACCTTATGTCTAAAATATCAATTCACATAAAAATAATGTATAGAACATTACATTCAATAATACTATAACTATAACATCTTAAACATTTATTTTATTTGTTTTAATTTTTTAAGTTCATTTATGGATTTTTTAAGAGTTATTGAGTTCAATTCCATTGTTCAATAGGGTTCATTTTCTTTATTTTCATGATAGGTTCGCATGAATATGAGTATGGATGTTTATGTATAATGGGTATAATTTTAGAAAATTGAAATTATATGTTATTAATGAACATATAGAAGATAAAATTGTTATTATATATCATTTGGTTAAATTTTATGAGGATTTATCATTAGATAAAAGGTATGATATAATAATTTAGATTATTTTGGCGATTTTTGAAAGATCAAAGAATAGTTTTTTTCCAATATTTATTATTTTGTATGTATGTTAGTTCAAGAACATAAAAATGGATATTGAAATAAATTTATCATATTTACCAACCATTATAGTTTATTTATGAATAGAATTGATGGAGTTAGTGGAAAATGAAAATGCATCATCCACGATATAGGTAAATTGACACATCATGAGCGATGATTTAATTTTTAGATTAAAAGAGATAGAGAGAGAGAGAGGATTTTTATAATGGATCATAAATTTACATGATATAATTACAGTATATAAAATATACTAGAGTTTTCATTCAAATTTTTATTGAGGTTGTGAAAAGAGAATAAGAAAAGAAAAAGAAATTAAATGAAATTAAAAGAAAAAGAAGTAAGATTTTACCTCTTGAATATTCCTCTTTGAGAACATCCATTAGAAACCTATGATTCGTATTTGGTGTATAATAGAACCTCATAGACGTAGAGGAGATGATTTGGAATATCATTGGGATTAAATTGGACAATCTTCAAGGCTTTGTAGGTTTGAAGACAATTTGTTGTGATGGGTGGTATTTATAGGGGAGAAGTAGGGTGTTTTTTTATTCTATTCCTTAGTTTATTATTTTGGCTCAAGAATATGAATAGTTTTGATTCCCGTGACTAAAAATAGTAAAGGGAAAAGGATAGTTTGATATTATGGGCTTTCATCATTTATACATAATCCATGACTCACAAATTTTTGTATTCATCTTATATTGTAAATAATAATATTTCTCTACTCAAAAAAATCAAATATATTAGGAAAATCAAATAAATTCACCAAAAACATTATTGAATTTGTATAATTCCGAGATTAACACAATTTTATAAAAAAATTGGAATATGAGAAATGTAGGTTTTAAATAAAATCATAATTTACTCAAAAAAATACACATTTCAATATTATAACAGATTATATTACACTTTATAAAATTAACTAAGGTCACATAAAATTATCTTTTAAAAAAATTAAAACAAAATATAAATTTATTAATATATTTTATGAAAATAAATTTTCTTTTAAATCATAATATTAATTATTAATTTTTAAATAAATATTTACATATTATAAAAATACAAATAATTAATTCATCATTTTTCAAATATTTATTCATGTATTTCATGATATAAATATCTTATATTTTCATTCATAATGTACAAAAATTTTATTTTTATATTAAAATATGAGGTTACTAGTCTATTGGATAGTTTCTTATTCCCAATTGTCACAATACTATTCTAAAGGACATGTTACCATTCCTAATTTCTTGTAATATAACTTCTTCATTCATTCTTAAATTTTATTGTTTGTATTGTAAAATATATGTAATTTTATGTTATTTATTATATAATACATAATTATAAGAAATGTATTTTCATTAATAAAATTTTGGGTCATTACATCACTAAAGGTTAATTTATTCAATGGTGAAGGTAAAGTATTATTTACCTACTTTGTGGAAACTTAGGTATCCTCTATATAGTTATAGCTAGAAACTATCATAGTTCCATTTTATAAATTCCAACTGTTATTCCATCTAGTTTAGACTATTCTAGGAAATAAAAAAGAGATTAAATGATTTAGTGAGTCACGGTGCTCTGATACCATTATATAACACTCATACCCAACATATAGGTTTGGGGAATTTCATAAATGATCTAGAAAATACACCTGTCTAATGAGGTAATGGAAAAATATATTTGAATATTCTCATACTACTCATATTCATTTATCATTGGTGAGCTCCATCTTGAGGTCACATAAAAAAATACATTGAACAAAATTCCATACATTTTCTATCTCATTAACTGTCCAAAAAGGAACTATTAGGATAATTCATGATCCAAATATAAGAATCAAATTTTTACATATTTTTTAGTCAGATATATCTAAAAAAATGAAATTGCTCCACCATGAAGTATATCAATTTGACGGAAAATAGTTTGATGCAACATATATTTGGACAATGATGGAGGAAATCTTTTCTCTAACTGACACAAAATTAATAGTTCAACTTCCATTATTTTTTGAATTAAATACATGGAAAATGTTTTATCACAATGATCTATATGAAAATGGCATAATAAAATAACATTCACCATTACATTACTGGTCAGATGATAACACATTTATATTGGAATAAAATTATGTCAAAGGATGTTATAATCATGTGTTTTAAGACATATTCACTTAAACTCACTTCTATTGTCCATATTTGAAATGTTACTTAAATAACTATCAAAATATTTGAGTGTCTCTAGTACATCCAAAAATTAATTTTCATTCTTAAAATTTCATCACATAAAACACCCACACAACAATCGATTTATTTTCACTGATAAAAAAAGATAAAATTATGATCTGATACTATAATCCACCTAGTAAATCTGAGGTCAAAAATAATCTTCTTTCATCCCCTTGTATTTTAGTATAATTGAATGCCAAATTTAAAATATATATATTTTTAATGTGGATTTTATTTTAAAAATAAAAAATAAATTGGTTTTCAAATAATTTAACTCAAATAAAATATTTTACTTATTACTATTGTAACTGGGGTCAGTGAAAACATTTTTCATCTTCCTATATTTCATGTTGTATTTCATGAATGATAAAATTAAAATCATTAAATTAATTATGTACATTAGTGTAGGATATATTTCGGACTGTGGTTTTTAAATTTCAATGATTTTTTCAAACAATTTATTATTACATTTATATGGTTGAACTATTGGTAAGAATCATTAATGTCCAATGAAACTAAAATTATGATGATCTCTAAGTATTCTAGATAATTTATTCTTTATAAGAATAGGATATTATTATTTTCCTTCGTACACTAGCTATACATCATTTTTATGCAAGAAAATCATTTACCATCAACATAAGAGCAACACGTATCTTAAATATGACTTTCAAATACGCATTTTATGTGTTCACAAATACATTAAAAATTAATTAAACTATTGTTTTAATGGATTAAGGTATTAATATCTACCATTACCATGATCAAATGGTATGTATATAATAACATTAAATAATCTTAATTTTTTATTCAATAGTCAACTATGGAGGATGGTTATAGAACTGAATGAAAACAAACCATGTGTTGTGTCAAGTAAAAATCTTATCAAATGTATTAAAGAAATCACATGACAGACCAAACCTTGCATTATTAAGCTCATTTAAAGAATTAAGATATCAATCATCAAATTTCCACCTTGTTATTCTATATGAATGATGAAAAAAACATCATTATTGTTATTACTCTCAGTACCATTCCATCACATATTTGTTGATATTTGTTTTTACATGAAAATATTTTAGCGCCTCACAATCAATATAAAGAACCGAATTTCATTATTTATAAAAAAATTTATTGTTCTATTATTATTTAGAATCCATCAAGATTTTCCATATGTTATACAATCATTTAGTAAATTTATAACCTACCATAATAAGCTCTAATATTTTAGTAAAGCATGAATCTAATTTATAAAATATAAATTTTGGTTATTTAACATCCATGGAATAAAATGATTCGAGGGAATATATCCACCATTAAAAATTATTTCATTCACGTCGGTAATAATATAATCAATGGAAGTATTAAAAATTCCATACATCATTTTCCAATAAAACAGTTGTAGTAAAAGTTGCATCTTTTTTTTATTTCACTACATAACAAATATGGTAGATTCATGGTTTCCTCCTTTAATTTTTTCACTCCCTCTACATTATCATTTTAATTTATTGAATAATGTGACATCAAATCATTATATTTTATGAATGGAATACTCTCTTCATCATTATGAAGGATAAATTAAATTTGATCAAATAATAAATTCTATAATCCAATCCTCTTATTTAGATCATGAAAATTTTGAGACTTTGATTTCTCTCCATTATGATTCAAAATTTGATTGTTTATTTTAGAACCATGTTTATTTCGTGGTTTATAACTTCTACACAAGTTTCATATGGTCTTAAAATCCAATTATAAGATCAGAAGGGTATAAGATATCTATATAAAGCATTTTTAAATGAAAAAACTCTAAAAACAATCCATCTTGTTTTGAAATTTTATTGAGATCTGATCTTAATCAAATATCAAACATATATACATTCTATTACAAAAATCAATGTTATATGTCATGTAATAAATTAATTGAAATATGATTAAATTCAAATAAAAAATTAATTTAATGAAATGAGACTTGATCACTTTGTTTCAATCACAAATAAAAGAATTACAATACATTAAAGTCATATATTTTTTAAACCACTCAGTATTTTTGTTCATAATTACCAAATTTAACATATATGAATACATCATTATAAAAAACAACATAGTTTATCATAAAAATTATAATTTTGAAAATGGAATAAAACAATAAATAATTCAATATTTGAATTTATCCCTCAAATATATAATTACATAATATTTAAATCCATTATATCAAAGAGTAATAATTTTACACAATACCACATAAAAAAGTAAATTACAATTAAACATTGGGGTTACAATTGTGTTATCTAAATAATTAATCAAAATTTTATTCAAATAAATTTTTAATTTAACTAATATAATAATTGAATACATTTTATTAATGTGGATTTATAAAGTGTAATAATAGTTTAGTGTGACCTTAAACACCCTAAATTATGAAACATAACATTAAATCCAGATAACTCTATTTTTTGAAACCCCAATGAGAATACATAAAAAATGAAAAAAAATTATTTATATACATCTTGAGTGTAGGAATTGATTCGATAAAAAATAATGGTTCAAAAACCCATGAAAACCAAAATAAAATTATTACTAAATACATGCAAATTTTAAAAAATAAACCATCTATATCTCATACCATTCAAATAAAATCACACCACTTTCATAAAACTTCATGATAAAAAATAATATTTGAAATATTTAATTCCATTTAAAATCAATCACATGATATGAAAAATAAATTTTCAGTCATTCAAAATTTATGGAATGAAATCAAAAAAATATAAGAATAATATGTTAGAATAGGGGAATATAATCAACATACCATGATAATTTAACTTAATATTCATTTTAAGGATATATAGAACAAATATTAAAGTAGAATCCAAATATGAAATGGACTTGAATGCATCAAAAGAGAGAATTAGGAGAATGGGAGAACATGATAAAGGGGATAAGGTTGATGTTGGTTAGAATGGGGTATAAACAACATTCAATAACAATGGTTTTAAGAAACTATTGGTTTATCCTACCTATCTTCCATCAATTTTAAAAAAACTACATTTATATCCAACTCATAAACAATATTAAACAATGATTTTTGAATATAATTTATATAAAAGGGATATGTGAATAGTTTTCAAAAAATGATGACATAGGTTAACTATGATAAATACCATATCAAACAGTGAGTTAAAAACTATGTATAGCATGGCTTCACAGGTTATATAATGACGTTCCATCCATGAAATAGTTATATAGTGGATTACAATACCATTTTCTTGGGAACTGCATGGTTTACCATACAATGAGAGATAACATGGAATATCTGTTTCTTTCCCATTTTCACATAATGCTCAAATTGACTGCTAAAATCACTTATAGAATCAATGGGGATAAATAGGCCATCATAAAAATCCAAACACATAATTAACTCCCATAAGAAACCTCAAATTGAAGATTTAAACTTTAACGTCCAATGGTAACTCAAGGCTCAAGGTGGGAAACACCTATTGACACTCTCTGTAAACATACACATTGATTTATAATGAAATTATCTCCATATTACTTATCTTCACAAATAAAAATATGTTTTTTCAATAAACAATGCCTTTGAAAACCCATGGATCTAATAATATTTTGTGATAAACTAGCTCAGGATGACCCAACACATCAGCGGACCCATCCCACTTGAAGGCATGAATGGAATTCCTGATCCCTGCCTAATAAAAACTAGATTTTGGGTATCAATTGCAGAAAATTAGGAATGGTTTCACTCTATAAATTCTTGTAATGATTTCTATAATCAAACTTAGTAATACAACATGGTATATCCAAATTGTGGACATTTGTGACATCAAAAGAGTCAGAATGAATGTAAAATTAATAGATTGTCTATTTAACATAAAGAAAATGGAAAATCTATAGAATAAAGAGACATGATACAGAATATTGAAGATATTCCCATATATAAAATAAATTAATGTATGGGAAATCAACTGATAGTTTTATTCAAGAATATCCCTTAATAAAACCAAAAGTATAGACAAAATTATTACAACCATCTCATTATGACCTGTGGTCACTCACTAGTCCCTATATAAATCGTTAATGGTCTTAATCGATTAGAACTTCCGCAATTACCCTCCTAGGATCCAATGATAAAGCATAATAGTTACAAAAACCAAATTTTTTATGCAAGTTGTGAAAAAATGCCCCCAAAAGGATTTCAAAAAAGTGTTTCCATCATGTTTTATCAAAATTCATTTTGTTAATGTTAGTTTTGAACCATAAATAGAAAATAGAGTTTTGACATTAAATTTAGAAAAAAAACCAAAAACCATTCAATTATTTAAAGAATAAAAACATCCCCATTATCAAATTAAGTAAGTTTAAAACCAAAAACTTCTTAATAAATGATTATTTCCAAAACATTGAAAGTGGTTTCTTAATAAATTCCATAGAAACAAGCCCGATCCCATTTCCTATTTCCAATACCATTATTAAAAACCCTAATAATGAAAAAAATACAATAAAATATTCTAAAATGAACTTTCCATATCAAGTTATAATTCCATTCCTATGTTACTATAAAAAAACTAGAACCCCACACAAACACAAAAACCATCAACCTCAGTAAAACATAATACAACCCCAAATTGGAACAATAGTTCCCTAAAAAATTTAAATATAGGGGATATAAACAAAGAATACATATTGAGATCCTCTATGTAATCCTAAAAGGATCTAAGATTCATGGGTAACACATTGGGATGTAATTAAAAAAATCATGACCTAGTTAATAAAAAGTACTCTATCTTGGGGCCCAAAGTGAAATCAAGACAACACTATTTGGCCCCCCTTTGGGTCACCAATTCAAAATAAACCTAAAAAGGAAAATAATTGACCAATATAACTAACTAGTGAGTTCTCCCACACCTATGTGACATATATATTGATCTTGTATTAGTTACCCATGTTTCACATGATAATTTTCAATGGAGGAGAGAAAAAATTATACATGTAGTCTTAAATTTTTCAAAATAAAACAATTGATATCAAACTGTTCTCAACTCCTACACCATCATAAGAAGAATCCCATTTTATCTTCTATGGATAATATTACATTAAATAAAAAAAACATAAACATTATCCTAGGGGAATCAATCAATAACTAAGAAAAAGACAATGGTTTTATCCAAGTGTTCTACAAAATTTAGAAATATTTTTTAAAGAGTCGTATATTACTTTAAAATAAGTATAGAGTTCTGGATACATTAACCATTTTTGAAGACCATTACAAATCCACCCTAAAACCTCATATGGAATCAAAATATTCAAAAAACCCTTTTAAATCCATTAAATCAACAATCTTGTCCATTATAAAATAAATTCCTCATATTTTATAAATGAAATAGTCTCAAATTCCTTAAGCATAGAAACCAATTTGGAACAATACTCTTAGTCTTTATCTAGATTCCTGAAATTAAAAAAACTCATTTAAAAGTAATAAAACCCTATAAAACACCCTTATTCCTTGTATGAAGGTCACCAATACTATTTTTTATATTATACAATCATAAAATATATATTAGATTAACAAAAACAAAACATTTATAATCATCAAACATTGAATTAAATGGTATCTAAACAAAACAACAAAACTACATAATTTTTTGCCTACCTATTTTTAACCCATTCTAAAACATGTCTCATCTGATTAAGGATACTCAAACAAGATATAATTTTTCCTTCATAATCCATAGAAACAAAAAAAATTACTAATATCCACAATAATCCTTATCTTCAACCAAAAAACCTCTTTAGGGTTTGTGGAAGACAACTACAGTGAGAAAAGGGGAACAAGGAAATTAAGGATAGGTAAATGAGATTGAATGGGGGATTACCTAGTAGAAACTCAGCTAAATTATATGTAGAAGGGTCAAAATATTAATGAAGATAAAGAGATATGAGTTCCTTTCATGTTAACTAGGTATATCAAGTGAGTGGATGGAAATTTAAAGTGTTTAACACTCTTACTTCAAAAGAAGAAAACATGGGAATTTAGGTTTTTAAAAACTATCCATGTTTAATAATTCAGTTGTTTAGTTTTTATCAACATGTTCTAGTACTGTAGGTGTACCCTTGGGAAAACAAATAGGCTACATGATTTCATGGACACATCACATTGTTTATTAAAAATGTGCCAAATATGAAAAATCACATATCAAATGTAACATCCATGAATAGGTGGTCAATATTTGGCACCCGAAGATGGGTCTCACATGACCTAAGGTGTACCTCCCTGAATTATAGAGTCTCATAACTAATAGTCTGGGTCTATTGGTGAATTTTGGGTGGACTATACCCTCTTTTCAGAGAAATTCCATAGAAAAATAACATCACCAGATAGAGTAACTAGTGGAAAAAAATAATGGACAACATGTGACAATATCAACAAGTAACCAAGTATAACATTATATAAAAAATGATAAATACCCTACTTCTTAGGCAATCATACAAGAAATTTCCAATACAAAATCCACCGAAAATCCAAAACTCAAACATGAGTCCTAACCCAGTCCTGACATCCTATTCACCAACCAAGTAGCCTATTGATTGACTACACACCTAGTCCCTATCACGAAACTATACCTTAGAACATGTAGCAATTGGTTGGTTACACAAGATCCATAGAGACAAGTGTATGGTGTGAGTACAACTCAATAGGACACCACCAACGGTCTCTAAAGAAATAACTAGTTTGTACAATAGTGTATAAAAATAATCAAGTGCAATAATTAAATACAGAAACAAGGAAATAATTTAAGTAATTATATAATTTCCATTTTATCCATTAAGTTATCCATAGTAAACCAATCAAAAAACTAACTAAGGTTACATGGGGTTCTTATCCACAACATATGTGGTACACATACATTCAATCATAAGGGCTTTCACTAATCACAATTTATGAAATACCCATTAGTTAACAATATTATCTATAATATTATGATAATTTGTACCATGTATTAGGAATTTAAATCATTGATACAACGTTCTATGCCTGTCAAATACCATGCATAAAGAAACAAGTAAATGTCCCTATCTCACTATGGATAGACCTCTCGTAATAAATACATCACATTACCTTAGAGCCTCATTACTAGTAGTCTCATCAACTAAAATAATTTAGGCCTAGAGTCTCACTCCCTAACCTAGGGATTCTAGGTTGGGGTTTAAAGCCTAGTCCAACCCGACCCATGGTTAGAGCCTCACATCTTCATCCTATGCCACCAAGTAATGTGCACATTACTATTTATCCATTTACCACACATACAATATAAAAAACATACATAACCAATACCCATAAAATTTACAATTCAAATTTCATACAACATCTAAATCATCGTCAAAATTTAACACATTCACACACTTACCAATCACATAGAATAACCCATTTATCATATTAATAAATTCACATTATTCCATCAAACCCTTTTCAAAATGTGAAAAAATCCCTGTATTCTAAATCATCACCAAAGAATAATAATCAATTAGTTCATTTAATAATCATGTTAACATGTCAATATAATAGTTTTGGGATCTTCCTCACTAACCCTATATCAATTCAATGAATATGGTTCCATCCTACCTTAAAAACAGAACAAGGTATAAAACCCAATTCAATACAATCATTTAAAAATATCTTGAATCCACCCTTTAAACACACATGGCTTCATCTTTGAAAAACTAAAACATGCCACAAGGATTTCATTTCCTTTTTCAACCATTCAAAACAGTCATTGATCATTTTCAAAAGTAAGGGGCTACACACCCATTTAAAATCATTCTTTGAAAATGACTAATAAGAACCCCATATTAAATCATTTCAGTTCAACACCTCCTTTTAAAACATTCCTCACTTTCAAACATCGATTTTGTAATTGAAAACCGTAGTCAGGTCAAAATACCAAAATACATCTTTAAATCATTTCCAAAAGATCCTTGAAAACTGTAGAAATAAAAAATATTTTCCAATCAGTTTACCCTTTAAAAAATACAACATACCCAATTCCAATTTACAACCCATCACTCTCACATTTACCTTATGTCAACGTTCCATAATTTATTTTACAATTTCATTGATTCTACACACCCCATTATTCGCCCTGGGTTTAGTCCATCATCACTAATGAACCCTGTTAGATCCATGAAGGTTTTATAACCTTGATTAAAGGACCACAACACATTCCTTAAATAATGAAATGAAATGGAACAAGGAAACACATTGGCACAACCACACACATATATAAAACATCAGGACTATGGGAAAAAGATTATTGACCACCTACATCATGATTATTGATTAACATATGCTTAATCTTAACACTTGATTTGATCTAAAATACCCATTACAACCCTAACAAACAATCCTCTTGAAATGTGAGAGATATATGGCTTTATAATAATAGGATATCTTCAATAGGCCCAAATCCAGAAAATAAACAAAAGAGTGTTAGACACACCCAGATCCTTGATTCGTTGAAAATGTCACTCCAAACATTTATGAATCAAAGGATTAGAATATATTGGATGTATTGGATGGTTTTCATCATCATACATGTTGTTAGAAGAGGCATTGGTAATAAAATCAGGTTATAACCCTTAAATACCGCGAGTGAAAATTGGAATTTTGCACATTTTATAGGCCATATGGATTAGACTCATGGTTATCCAATCTATATACCAACTGTATAGTTCCCTCTATCCAAGAGGGACCAAGCCACAAGGTTTTCATGGAGTAACCACATGGCTTGGAAAACCATGTTGTAACTATGTTCTAGCCTCTGTCTGAATGGGTCTCCATGATGCATGGATTCTTGGGTCTGGTTCACGAATCTCTCATACCATTCTCTAACCATTTACTTCACCGTATTTTCCATGTTTCCCCTTATTTTGGTGTCCTAAACCCCAACTACTCCCTTGAAACTCCACATTCTTAGGAAAACTTCATCATTATCCAAAAAAAGGAAGTGTGACCAAAATTTAAACAAGTTCGTACTATCACGAAAGGTTTAGATCATACATCATCCACACATTAAAAGGTATTGTCCTAGAGCTATACATCCAATCCATACTAATCCTCAATTTTCAATGGTTAGGCTAGGGGGACCACCTATAAACTTCATTATCCCATGATTTCTCATATACAATGTCACATTATCCCCACACCCATACCGAGGATACAATCCTACCCAAAGATACCTCTTCCACCGTAAACTAGAAACATGAACATAAATCATCTCAAAGATGAATCAACCTCAACCTCATCATACATGAATGAACGCAAGTGAAAGTTTGGAGTAACACTACTGAACCACCACACAAAATGGTAGCAAGAAAGGCCTAATTACAGTTGAAAATATTACACCAAGACCCTCATTTCAATCCTCTTCATGATTTGTGGTCCAAAATTATTGCGACCATCATACCTAGATTCTAAATGTCTATCAATGACTGAAGATCGGCGTCACTAATGGGAGACACAGATTCCAACCACTCATTATGGAAATTGGTCCAAAAATCGATGCCCAATAGCATCACCCCAATTTTTGAAGATCCTAGGTTCACATAAGTGTAACCTTTATCGCATGGAACTCAACCATCCCAAACCCAAGACAACACCCATCACCAACACTGCTTCTCCAAGATAGATCCAACACATGCCCATCCAACTCATTCTACTAATCACATCATCAACCTACAACTAGAGATCTGTGGTAATCCACACCATATAATTTATCTCCCCATCACCATCATTTGGTGTTGGAACCTCTGTCATCTATAAGAAGAACAATATAACATAAACTTGAATTTCGAAACATAACCAACATGCTTTCCAACTCACAGCACCCAAAAACCCCAAAAAAACCACTCATCACTAGCTCCCAACCCTTCCATTGAGACCACTTATATTAATCACACCATTGTCGTCTCTACCTAAAGTAAAGAAAACATGGTTCTTCCTCAAAAACCATACTCATAATGGAGTTTACATGACATCTAAAAATTAATCGAAGATGGATTATATCCCATAACATCTGTTCCACAGCCTTCTCTATTCATCCATGACAAACATTTCCACCACGCACCTTATAAGTAATATTCTTGCCTCTTTCCTAAATCCATTTAAATATCCACAGCTCAAGCTTAAATCACAAGCTGAACCTAAAACTTGGACACAAATGTCATGATTTTACCCAAAACAGTGAAACCAGTGTTTCCCACTAATCATTATCAAATTTCGTGAATGGTACACATTGAATTTTCCCACATTGTGTCCATCTTGAGGATCTTAACTGCAACTGGAATGTGGTTTACTTCCGACCACATGACTCCAAATGTTCCTCCCAATGAGAATAACATCCATGATGTCCAACATCTTAACAAAACACACTCAATTCACCCGTAATAAAGGCGAATCATTCTCAAAAAACCCAGGATGATATCAAGATATTGGAAATGTTAATCAATAGAGAAAATTACGCAAAGAAGGTATCGATGAACACCAGAAAAACTATCCATCACAGATGTCACTTAACACCGTGGGGACACTTTAACCTTCTACATGTTTCTAACTTACCTTATTTCCAATGTTTCATCTGCACTTGGGAACCCCAAAACGAATTGTATTTCCGTTTAAAACTCACCATCATTCCCTTTGGAACCAATTTTGTTTCACCAATCAAATCATTCAAGAATAACAGTAATGATTTGCATAGAACACATCAAACACTACAATGATTCAAAACCCAACTTCCCAGCGTATAACCCGCACTTCCCACTATGGTCACATAGAAATGCAGTAAGCATTTCTCCCAAGCCACATGTTCAATCTTCCCTTAAAAATCATGATTTTCCACAAAAAAACCCCTCATCTAGAACTCCTTAATTTCCCAACCCAACCCCCAAGGCTTCATAGTTTTCTACAATAACCCACTAATCTTGACTCTGGATCACATTAATCATATATCACTAGAGCCAGGCACATAACCTACACCCTAATAGAACCATCCCTCATAGTATTTCATCCTCACTCGAATTATGTCATTCTAAACATTCCCATCCAACCATCCAATCTCTATAAAAGCATACGTAACCACATGACCACCACCACTCTAGGTTTCAATTTTATGCTAAATGAATCCGTCCCTACCTTGTCAAACTTATTATTATCTCTAATGATCAATATAGATTCCCACATAAAAAATAAAGGACATAGGGAAAGGCTCCAAAAAACCGTTCCTCTTTCCAATCCTGACCTTACCACCAAACACAAGCACTCAGATACCTTTTAACAAAGAAACTGAA
This sequence comes from Viscum album, assembly GCA_963277665.1. Classification (NCBI taxonomy): domain Eukaryota; kingdom Viridiplantae; phylum Streptophyta; class Magnoliopsida; order Santalales; family Viscaceae; genus Viscum; species Viscum album. The sequence continues at coordinate 752,696 of CAUJRU010000032.1, read as the reverse complement.
GCATAACCATATACATTTACCATATTTAATAGCATCTTCCATGCATCAGTTCATCCCCTAAAGCGACCACTCATGATTTACATATTAAGGAACCCTCAATACAAGTCCAAAAATTATTAACGATGGCCATGATTTCCCAATACTATTAACTCATAACCACCACTCAATTCACATTTCCAAAAACATTAAAATTCCCACTAATCCCTATATGCTAAACTCGGGCTAGTAAACACTCTATTTATTCCACCAGAAGGCCCCAAACATCTTCATGTGTTATACACACCCAAAATCACTATCAACAAAGCTGAACCCCCACATCGGTCATCATTGAATATCAAATCGAAACAACTCTCTAAAATGGAGTCATGTCATGAAAATGTCACTAACTCTCTCTCTCCCCCCCTCTCTCTCTCTAATACATACACATCAAACCTCAATAAACTACTCTAGGATGATATCCTGCCCCCACTCCAAAACATAGTCCATCTAACACACCCCAGTGACTGTTTACCCTAGGCCACACACCAAGGATACCCACATACATGAATCAATATTATGATCCAAAAACCTACTCTAGGGTAAAAAACATAATTTTCTCAACCAAAACCCTTAAGATTTACTTCACCCACATTACCTGACAATAACTAAAAACCCATGTTCACAACCCTTCTATGGGAACAACAAGAACAAATTTTTTTTACCAAACCCAACAGGGTGTCACGACCCGAATGAAAGGTCTCAAACTAGGGCAGTCTCACTACTCAAAACACCCATACATTGGGTTGGATCACAACATCAAGGATTCCCATTTCCAATATCCCTAGTAGTCACCTCATGTTTTATCTCCTTTTGTATATAAAAATTTCAAAAAAAAATTGAGGTTTCATGTTTCAGAACTTTCCATTTTCAATAACCAATGTATTTACAATTTCTAAAACCTTTTCATTAACCCAAAATATTTAATAATATAGATTTATTCAAGTTCAAATTTCAAAAACATTCTATTAATTAAAAATGAAAAGGGAAATCCAATAGAATAAATTCACCAAAATAATTGTAAAATACCAACATATGAGCAAAAGGTAATATCAATCACATGAAACATACAAATGACCTACCAATATAATGTTCCTAGAATAATGAATGAACTCATACACACCTTCTTTCCAAACCATTATAAGAGATAATCCTCATAAATCAATAACATCACATCTAAGTGCACCACCCGAGTAGGAAATTAATATCAACCTTAAATGCAGAAAATCAAACACAAATACCAACACCTAGAAAGTTGATTTTCCATCACACATAGGGTTACAAGAACCCATGAATGATCTTATTACCAATCCCTTACAAGATCCTAGTCTTATTTATACTAATCCCCAAACAATAAGACAAAAGAGATGGATCTGATACAACTATGTAATGTGACTGACCACTATCTAGTTACAATATATTGGTCATAACATGATCTTAGGTGACCCTCAGTGTACGCTAGAGGACTATCATTACAGATCTATAGAGGAATGTTGGGGTGACTATACCTACTTTTAAGAGTCATTCTACCACTAAAATAATGTCAACATATAGAGTAACCAGAAGAATAAAATAATGAACAACATATGTTGATACCAACATGTATCCAAGTAGTGCATGCTATAAAAATAGGTTGAATACACTGAATGTCATGCATTCACATAAGAAATTTCTAGATCCAAAAGCATAAAAAGATCCTGAACTCAAACCTAATTCTCAACCCTTACCTAGAATCCCATTCTCTAATCCATAAACCCATGAATAAACCATAAATTAGGTCTATATTCTAATAAAGTACCTTATAATAAGTTGTATTAATAAAATAACCATGTTCCATGGAGGCTCGTGTGGGGTTTGAGTACAATATAGTAGGCCACCACTAATGGTATCTAAAGTAATAACGAGCTTGTACAACAGTGCATGATGATAATCAAGTGAAACATGCAAATAAGGAAACAAGGAAATAATTTATTTAATTATTTAAAATCTTTTTTCCTTTATGTTATCCAAATTAAACCAATTAATAAAACTTAATTAGGTCACATGGGGTTCTAATCTCTAACATATGTGGTACAAATACATTCAATCACAAGGTCTTTCACTAATCACAAATTATCATGTACCCATTAGTTATCAATATGAACTTGAACATTCTTATTATTTTCTTTATGGATTATAAATTTTCCTCATTTAAACAATGGAATATTTTTTTCAACTACAATGCATAAGAAAACAAGTCATGTTCCTTAACTCACTCGAGATAAACATCTCACAAACAAATACATCAAACATACCTTGTGACCATGTTGACATGAAACATCAATTTGATTATGTTTTTAAGGTTTATTTATAGCATAAGTAAGTCCCCGGGTCATCTCTTAGGGAGCATTGATAGGTTCAAGGTGTGTATTCATGATAGAAATTACTAAAAAAATGGGGTTTTCTTTGAAAACTATTTAAAGAAAATAACTTAATTTAAAGTAATTAACAGTTGAAAAACCAAGTGGATTTTGAAAAATATTAGACAAAGGGATCATTTTGAGTTCAATACAAAAATATCAAGTTCATCATTCTTTGAGAATAATTTTTGGTTTTATGTATTTATTTGGTTGAAATTAATCGGAATCCTAATTATTTTATAAGATTTTACATCAAAGAATGTGGATCCAAACCATGACATAACAATCATATAGCCAAGGTATAGATCTCAGTAATGGTATAATAACTTCCAAATAAAATTGAAATCTTAGATAAGTGGGTAAGAAAATGATTATTGTGCTTTCAAATTGAAACATCACAAGTCACACACTCAAGACTTCACACCAATCGGTTAAAAGTAAAGAGTGTTCAATTCGATTCAATTAGTCAAAGCATTAAAAAAAGAATCAATGTAAGATAACTCTAAATTAAATGTTTCCAAATCAAAAATACCTAAAACCTATAGTATTACAAGTTCCATAACTTCTTTAACAAGATTTGTAGATCCCTCGCAAAAAATACCTATCATTTAGCCCCACATAGAGAGGAGGAGGAAAGTCGGATGGAACTCTTTCTTCATTCATAATCCCCCTGTGAGTATTGAGGCCTAAAGAACATAAAAGATTAAAAATAGACTTATATAGGACTCCAAAATGGGTGATAATTTCTTCGGTTTTGAACTTTCTAAAGGGAAGCCCAAGGTATTATTTTACAGGAAATGTGGAAGGTGGTTTTGGGAACCCTGATTTCAAAAAATGACTTGGATCATAGTTTCTGATGGTCAGAAAGTCTTATATCCATTTTAAAGAAACAAAATATTATTAAAGCCACATCCTGAATATCTCAATTGAATGTTTGGAACCATATGGAGATTAATAGCTGGTGATATTTATGAAATACAGAACCCACATTTTGACTTGGATCAAATTCGGTGGCTTGGACATATCAGCCTGGATGGGCCAAAAGATGGCTGAATGAGGCTTGTGTTTCTTCATTAGAAATGTCTCCCATTTAATTTCGGGCCATCACACAAAATATTATACAATTATTATCCTCTGTGTAGTATAATAGTTTTGTTGAATCCACTATTGTGCTTGGAACCTACACAGTTTGGCCGATTTTTCTTGATCTTCGTCATGGGCCCTCCAAATCACCTCCACCTTCAATGAAATTATTAAAACATGTAACGTATCCATTTTTATATTTATAAAATAAAAAAAATTCAATAAAAAATGAACTGAATGTTTTTATTATTTGTATAATTTTCAATACAAAACTATCTTAGCATGGTGGTGTAAGAGTGAAAATTAAAAAGTGAATCCGGGTATGATTACACACCCACACCTAATCATATTAACTCCTGGTCAATGTCATATTTCAAAACATTATGCATATATATATATTTCCAACATAATAAATATTTAACATAAGATAAGAATTTAATTCCTGATAAAAATGTGATCAAATAAAAAAGAACATCGTGGAGTAAATCTCAGTGATCATGGAAAAAGACAACTCAAATTTTGTATCAAAATTAACTTCCAATAGATGCATGATACCAATAGAAGAAAATCATTAAAATTCTAATAAAATCTGAAATTATCTATGTGTGTGTGTGTGAAATCCATTTCATGCTATTCTTTCCACTTTCTACCGAGTAAATATAATTTATTTTTAAAAATTTCTACTAACATGATCATTTCCACAGAACCTGCCCTGCATAATTTGAAATCAAATTTCAAGACCCATTCACTTTTCATTTCCATAAGTAAAACCATAAGCTCCAGGCATAGTTATTTCCATATTTTGATTATTTCATCACTCCCCTTAAGGAATATATGTTATTTTTGTTTTTTCGGGCGTGCAACCATCTCATAAAAAATAAACATGCATTGGTTAGTCTAGTAATGCAATGAAATAGATTGGATAACAAATGAATTTAAGTAAAAATAATTTTTGAAGGTTGATAAAAATTATCATAAATTATATATACCTTCTATTAAGTAATAATGTTTCACACTTCATTGTTGGGTGCAAAGATGTGGGGAGAGATAAAGTGAAACAATTTCCCTTAAACTACTCACCCCAGGAGTACCATTGATATAAAATAATTATAAATTATACAACCGTTTATATCATCGAGAAACAATCATATTTCAAGTGAAATTCACACCATAGTATTGATTTTTTGCTGAAATGAACATTTCATCAAAAAAATTCTGAATGTTAAAACAACATGAAATATATAATGCCCTTTTTTATTTTCAGTTACTTCCTTGATTAAGTGGGTATCATTTTCCATGATAATTTTGGCATAAAAAATTATCATTATGGAACAAAATTTAGGGGTGATATATGGAATGTTACAGTATAATCTGATAATACAAAAAGAGAAAAAGATGAAAGATGATGAAAATTCATAACTATCCTTGTAATATACCCATACCCCCACACCCAGAGCATGTATTTCCCAAAATATAAATATATAATGTTGGAAGGATGGATAAAAAATAATGTTTATTATTTGTTTGACGCTTATTTAACTTTGAATTCCTCTATTAGGGACTCTATAAGGGCTTCGTGGAAGTTCTTAAGATGTTGCTCATTGATAATAATGGTTGGTTTGGTTTCTTCATTTTGAACCTGAACAACACCAAATGGATAAAAATTATTAATAGTGTATGGACCAAACCAACTAGAATAATGAATACATGGATGAATCTTAAGCCTTGCATTATAAATGATGACCTTGTTCCCAATTAGGAATTGTAGATGATGGATGAGATGTTCATGTGAAGCCTTGGTTCTCTCCATGTAGATCTGGGAGTTCTCATTATAATCTCTACACATTTCCTCAAACTCCTAAAACTAAACTTCATTTGACCTTATACAATACAAAGACTATAATTTCATTGTTTAATGGCCTAGTATGCTGATTCTCAACAGGGAGATGACAAATAATTCCAAAAATTAGCCAATATGGTGACTTTCCAATGGGAATTTTGAATACAGTACGGTAGGCTCATAATGAATCATAGAGTCTAAGATTCTAGCATTTTTGGTTGGGTTGAACCATTTTTTAGGAATCTATTTTACCTCTTTATTCGTAAAATTGGCTTGACCATTGTTATGAGGGTGATAAGAAGAAGACACTCAATGCCTAACCCCATACTGACACAAAACAGATTGCATTGTTCAGTTGAAGAAATGAGAACCTAGGTCACTGATGATTAAACTAGGTAATCCAAACCTACAGAAAATTTGGGTTATCAAAAATTTCACCACTCTCTTCGAATCATCGTCCCTTTTGGCATGAAAATCTATTTATTTTGACCAATAATGTACTTCCAAAAGAATGCAATGGTTTTAAAATGAATTTGGGAATGGTCTTATAAACTCAATTCCATAAACATCAAATATTTCAAGGAAGAGAAAGAGTTGTTGTGTAATTTCATTTATTTTAGATATATTTACCATTATATGACATCGAGGAAAAGATTTAAATAAATTTATAGACATCCCGAAATAATGATGGCCAAAAGAGACTAGAATCATGGGCCTTGCGAGCATTTCATTGGTGACCAAACTATCCCCTAGAAGCAAGACTGTGGCAGAACCTAAGGATGGACTGAAAATCTTTATCGGGAACCAAACAACAGAGGACATGATCACTACATGTGTTCCAAAGGTATGGGTCACCCAAATGTACAAATCGGATTCTTGTTATAGATGGTCAGACTGGTTTTTCTTTTAAATCAAAAGGAATTCAAGATGCTCCCAAAAAATTTACAAATTCAGCATTCCAAGTAATATATTATTTCACTCGGTACAGTTTCTCATTAGAAAACATGTCATATAAGGGAATACAGGGGGATGAGTCAATTTCATAGGATTGTAGGATCCTACTGATTTGCTCAGTCACCATTCTCTAATCCTTTGTTATCTCTAATTGCTAAATTGTTGTCTTTAAAGAGTAACATCCAACAAATGAGATGTGGTCTGGTTTCTGGTTTCTTAAGAAGATACCCAAGGGTTTCGTGGTCTGAGAACATAATGAATTTGGACCCGAATAGATGTGATTGGAATTTAACCTAGGAAGACATAATGGCAAGTAATTATTTTTGTATTATGATTTAGTTTTCTTTGTTATGGTCCAATGTGCGTGAGGTATAGGCAATGACATGTGGAGCTATATCAACCCATTACAATAAGACATCTCCAAATAGATAGCTACAGGCCCACACATGAGCTCAAATGGTAAATCCCACCGAGGTGGTTCAATTACCGGGGGTGACGTGAGACTCAATTTTAACTTATTAAATGCTTCCCCAAATTCATTATCAAAAAAATTCTTTTTTTGAGCAATCAGGATAGTGGTTGTGAAATTTTACAAAATTAATGACTAAAATGATGGAAAAATATAGCATGACCTAGGAAAGACAACACACACCATACATTTTTGGGTAATGTTTTAGAAGAAATGAAGTGAAAATTTTATTTATCTACTTAGATACCATCCCTATAAATGACTTGTCCCCAAACTATACCTTCTCGCACCATGAAATTCCATTTCTCATAATTTAATAAGAGATTATTTTAAATACAGAAATATAGGATATAACCTATACTTATAAAATATTCATCAAAGGAGGATCTAAAAACAATGAAATCATATATGAATATATTCATGAAATTCCCCAGGTAATCTTAAGAAATACAAACCACACATCATTGGAACGTACCTGGAGAATTGCACAAAACAAATGGAATCTTTCTTTTTGAAACTGTGCAAAAGAAATAAGTAAATGATGCATTTTCCCAATCATTAGGGGAAATATGGATATGAAAGTATCTAGAATACTCATCAAGAAAATAGTTATGGGACATCCCAACCATCCTCCCAAGCATTTGGTAAATGGACAATAATGAGAAATGGTCCTTCCTAGTGTGTTGGTTTAGTCAGCGATAGTTTATACAAACACACCAAGTATTCTGCACATGAGCTAGAACCAATTCATTGTTTTCATTTTTAGTTACCTTTAAACCAATTTTTTGAGGAACCACATGTAATGTACAGATACATTGGCTATAAAATATAGGGTAATGGTTTTTAGAATCTAATAGTTTTGTTTCCTCCTTTTTGACAACATCTAGACTGTTTGGGTTCAATCGATGATGAGACTGCCTCACTAGTTTATCCTCATCATATAAAAATATATAATGTGTTAATATGGATGGGATAATTCGAGGAATGTCCACATGTGTCCATATTAATTCATGTTTATACTCCCTTAAAAGATCAAGTAGTCACAATCCATTACCAGGAGTGAGTGAACAAGAAATGATGATAGGAATCTTGTTTCTATTCTATTAATATGAATATTTTAAATCTGGACGAAGTTGTTTTAGTTCCATTTCAGGGGGATTTTTGATTTATGGGAGTGTGTGTCAAAGTGATAGGTCAATAATCTCATATATAATTTCTAAATGGTATAATCCTTAGATAAGGAATTATCTTTTAAAACATATTAGTATCATCAATAGTGATGAAATCCTCCATGTTCAAGAAAATATCAATTAACAAACATGCATAACATTTTTCTAAACCAATATAATAAAAAATTCATGATTAATTTCCTAGAATTTCAATCAATGATGTAAACAGATATAGGGAATCTGGGGAATGAATATAATTTGTTTTCAAGGTAAGTAAGTACATATATAGAGATAACAGATAGAGAGAAATGTTCTTCTGAGGTGTGCTTCCTAGCATCAAGGATGCTGAAGTGGAAAATTTCACCACCAAGCTCAATTGATAATGTACCATCATAAAAATTGATTATGTTTTTGGATGTTTTTAGGAATGTTCTCCCCAATATAATCGGGGAATGTCTATTCATCCTACCATCTTTAATGGTTTTGCACATAAAAATTATCATGAAAAATAAAATTTCCACCGTCACAAGAACATCCACTAACACACCAGAGGGGTGTACAATACTGTTGTTTGCGAGTTTAGAAACAATTTATATTCTCTTCAATTACCTAACCAAAAATTAAGAGTAAATAGAGTGAGGTTTCACATTTGTATAGGCACCAAAATTTGGCAAAACATTGGAAGTTAAATACCCCTCTATGGTGCATAAAATTGAGAATATTCCCAGACCATTTCATTTGGTGGGAAGTGATGGATCTATCAATGTTGATATGTTCCTCCCTAATATCACATTCTCATCACCATAAATTCACCTTCTATGTGTATTCATCCCCTTCAAAAAATTCTGTATCTTGGAATTTACTTCATGGAATCAATCAATAGAATGTAAACCTGCACTTTTCTGAAATTTTATAATATTTTCTTATCATGATCAGTTTTATTATTTTCATGTTCGGGTGTAACTATGGGGAAATTGAAGAGGAATGGTTTTTCTAGGTGACTCATCAATAGAAATACTCTTTCCTTTGTAAGGAGTTCTCTCTGGAAAATGTTTTTCAACATTTGGACTAATTTCAATGATTAGGATAGAGCTTTCCTCGGGAGGAGATGACTCTAAAGAAGGGGTCATTTTGAATTAAAGTATAGTTCCACTCTTAAAGGTGATGTAATTGACATTTCCATTATCCATAGGGTTTAAAAGTTGTTGAGATGGTACATCACCCAACCCAGAACAATGGAATTCCCCCCCACTGAGTTGGCTTGTAGGCCTAATTGGTTTTTGAGGTAATGTATTGTAGTTTGGGTGGTTTATTGGATGTGGAGATTATTTTTATCCATTTTTTAAATCATATCTTCTATGATATGATTGGTATTTGGAGTGGGTTGTTGGAATGTCCTTTATGGTAGTTGGGTATTTTTAGGTTGTGGTGTTGGATGAATACTCTATCCTGGTTGGTTCCATGGTTGTTGGTGTTTGTTTGAATACCCCTTTCCTATAATCTTGGGTTTCGTTCCACCCTTGATTTGATGTATAGTATGGTTATTTCCTAAAGTGTTGATTATATGGGAGGTGTAAAGGATTTCCTCACACTCTAAAAAGTTTCTCTCTATTCGAGGCATAGGTCAGAATAATGGGTGTGAGAAGAACATATTCCACAGTTTATGGGAGGTGGAGATTGGGATTTACCTTTGGAAAGAGAAATTTTCCAAATAAGGGTGTTACCTCGTCTAACTTCATGTCCACATTCTTCCCAAATTTAGTACTTTTTACTTCATTGACACCTTGAATGGGTAAATTGGTTCTTGAACCAAATTATTGAGTGTTCTACATAGTTATCTCAATTAGTGTTCTTGTAGAATTTGGGGTTTTATAATCTAGTGCAACGCCTACAGCAGCATCAATCATATTTATATCCAAATGAATTAAACCTTTATAAAAATAATAAATTAAATGTTTATCACTAGTTGTGTGGTGTGAAAATATTGAACATCACCTCTTAAATCTCTTATAATTTTCATGAAGTGTTTCCCCTTCTGATTATCTTATCCAAAAAATTATTTTCTTATAGTTTCAATTCTAGTGAATGGGAAGTATTCTTCAAGAAAAATATTGTTCATGTATGACCAACCTTTAATTGGTGAATTAACATAGAAAAGTGTATCATTTTTTGTATCATCTATTGGATAATGGAATTCCCAAATAATTACTTCTTCTTCATCCAAATTATAATGTTTTTAGGTTGAACACATAGTGTTAAATTTTTTTAAATGTTTATGTGGATATTCACTGAAGGTTCCATGTAATCTTGTTAATCAATGAATTAGACCGGATTTTAGTTCAAAATAGGGTTCCCCGCTTTATAATTGAATGTATGTGGGTTTGATATCAAAATCAGATGAGGATAGTTATTTTAGTTATTGTTTGTTTTCAAGAATGTTATGCATGTTATGCCCATTTTTAATGTGGGTTACAAAATAATAATAAGTACCAAAAAGAGTTTCAATGTTTTGGGTGTCCTCCATCAATGGATCATTTGATTCTTCTTGGTGTCGATGACGTAAGATCCTCTTGGGTTCATGTTCTAATAGAAGAAAATCATATGATGAAGATCACATCATTCAAAAGGCCTTAAATAGGTTAATTTTAGAAATAAACATAAAAAATTAAGTAATAAAAGAAATGAACAAATAATAACAAAATAACCAATACATTAATAAAAAACACACTAAAAACTAAAAATATCCAATGAAACAGTGCCAAAATATTAACCCATTTTCATGACACAACAAATTGATTATGATTTATATGGTAAATTTATAGTATTTGGAAGATCATAGTTCATCTCTCGAAGAGAAGTGATAGGTTTAGAGAGTGTATTATTGATTCAAATTACTAAAGAAGGGTTTTTTTTTAAAAAACAGTTTAAAGAAAATAACATAATTTAAAGAGTGTAGTAGTTGAATAAACATGTGTATTTTGAAAAATATGAAACAAATGGTTAATTGGGATTTCACTACAAAAATTTCAAGCTCATCGTTCTTGTAGATTAATTATGGATTTATTTAAGGATTTGGATGAAATTAATTAGAATCTCGATTACTTTCCAACCTTTTATATCAAAGTACTTTGTGCCAAATCATGACATAACAATCATATATACATGGTCCAGATCTCATGTATGGTTTAATAAATTTGAAGTAATGTTTAAATCTAAATTAATTGGGGAAGAAAAGGATTATTGTGTTGTAAAATTGTAACAACACAAGTCATGCAATCAAGACATCACACCTACTGGTTAATAGTAAAGATCATTTCATTTGATTCTATCAAACAAAGAATTCAAACATGAATCAATGTAATATTACTATAAATTAAAAGATTTAAAACACAAAATAAATCAAAATAAGTTTTATTACATTTTATGGCACTCCATTTACATGATTGGTAGCTCCCTCATGATGAATTCCCACTATTTAGCACAATATCGAGAGGGAGAGGAATTTTGGGTGGAACTATTTCTTTATTCATGATTCCCTTATGAGGATATAATCCCATAGAACTTCTTGGATGAGTAAGGGACTACTCTAGGACTCCAAAATGGAAGATCATTTCTTTTTTTTTACTTGAAAATGGGGATCCCAAGGTTTTGTTTTTTAGGAAACTTGGAAGGTGGTTTTGGGCACCCTATTTTTGAAAAATTATATGGCCCATGGTTTTTTATGGATAGAAAGTCTAATCTACCTTTTGAAAAAATGGTATCATCACCTCATTAATATATCCACTGAATATTTTTCACTATTTAGAAAATCCCAACTATAGATATTTATGAAATTCAGAACCCATGTTTTGACTTTGAGAAATATTTGTGGGTTAGAAAGATCAGTCTGTATGGGTCACCAAATGATCAAATAAATCTTGGGTTTCTTCATATAAAATGTATAGCATTTAGGTTCGGACCATCCCACAAAATATCATCCCATTTGGATGCATGGTGTAGTATCAGTGTGTGGTTGAGTCCATGGGGGTTCTTGGATCCTGTATAGTTTGGACCATTTTTCTTGAACATTTCCATGGGCCCTCCAAATCACCTCCACCTTCAATGAAATAATTAAAAAAAGTATCATTAACCATTTAAATTTGATAAAAAATGAATCAAACATGATGTGAAATTTGTTATTATTTTTATAATTTTCAATTCAAAACTTGTTTTTCATAGTGGTGTATGGGTGAAAATGAAATAGTGAATCAGGGTGCAATCACACCCCCACAACTAAAAATTTTAAATCCTCAAAAAATAATATTTCTATACATTATGCATGTTTATATATAAAAAATCATGAATATATAACATTAAATGAAAATTAAATTCCTTCTAAATATGTGATTAATGCAAAAATCACAATGAGGAGTTATTCTCAGTGATCATGGAAAATCACATCTCAAAAATTATATCAGAATGAAATTCCAATAGATGCATCATACCAATCAATGAAAATAATTCAAAAGTTAATCATGTCACTAATTATTCATGTGTGTGTGACTACAATGTAATTCTATTATTTCCACTTTCTATCAAGTAAATTTAATTTATTTTAATCATTATCTACTAAATTGAACATTTCCACTGAACCCACCCTACATCCTTTGAAATAAAATTTCAAGACCCACTAACTTAAGCATTTATATAAGTCAAATCATAATCTCTTGAATTATATATCCCCATATATTTTACATTTCATCACTCCCCTCAATGTTTCTTTTTGTTTTTTGTTTTTTTTTGTTTTTTGTTTTTAGGGCGTATAATAGTCAGATAAAAAATACACATGAATATTTCAATCTATTATAGTAATGAAATCGATTGGAAAAGGAACAAATTTTTGGAAAAATAATTTTTAATGGTAGATAAAAATTAACATATCTTATATTTTCCTTCTATTTATTAATAAATTTTCACACTTCGTGATTGTGTGCAAAGATATGTGGAGAGATTAAGTGAAACAATTCTCCCTTAAACTATTAACACAAAGGTTATAATTATTAAAAATATTTTCAAAATGATACACCATTAATATCATCAACAAACAACAAAATTTTAAAGAAGGTCACACCATATTACTGAATTCTTACTGAAAGGCCCATTTCCTCAGATTTTTTTTAATGTTAAAAAACCATCAAATAGGTAAATCCATCATGAATTTTCAATAACCTTCATGATTAAAAGGGAATAGTTTTCTATGATAAAGTGTGTATCATAAATTATAAATTTAGCCAAAAATGTGGGGGTGGAATTGGTGGCATGTGACAGTACAATCCAATAAGGAAAAGGAGAAAAAGAAGAAAAATAATGAAAATTCCTAACTAACCTAGGAATGTACCCATCACCCAACCCGAAGATCATCCGATGTTCTAACTATAAAATGAGAATGTGGGAAGGAAGGATAAAACCCAGTGAGTGTTATTAGTAGGATTCTTCATGAAGATTTAATTAATCCATTGGGGACTCTGGAAGGGCGTCATGGAAGTGCTTAATTCCTTGCTCATTTATAGTAATGGTTTGTTTAGATTCTTAATTTTAAACCTGCAAAACACAAAATGGATAAACATTATTCAAAATTTATATACCAAACCAAAGGGAACTAATCTCACCTAGATGAATATTTTTCTTTGAATTGTAATGGAGGACCTTATTCCCAATGTGGAGTTGTCGATGAAGGATGAGACGATTGTGGGAATTGTTTGTCCCATCCTCATAGATTATGGAGTTCTCATAAGAATCTCTACACATTTAATCCATCTAAAAAATCTTCAAATCCCTTTTAGAACATTCACTAGAGAGACTATAATTGCATTTTTTAATGTATCAACTGGTTGGGTGAACTATCTCAACAGGGAGATAAAAAAATATTTCCAAACACTAACATATATGGAGACATGTCAATTTGAGTTTTCAAGGAATTATTGTAATCCTATAATTAATTATTGAGTATAATACTCCAAATTTTTTTGAATTGAACCATTTTATCGAGAATCTATTTACCTATATATTTTACACCATAGATTGACCATCAGTATGTCGGTGATAAGAAGTATACACTTGATGATTGACCCCATACTGACACCATGTAGATTTCATATTAAGGTTGAATAAATCAGAACCTTTGTTGCTAATAACAAACCTAGGTTATCCAAACATATATAAAACTTAGGTTCTCCAAAATTCCTCAACTGTCTTAGAATCATCTCACCATGTGGTGCGTGCTTCTACCCTTTTTGACACATAATCCACTTCCAGAAAAATGTATAGTTTCATAAATTAATTGGAGAATAGCCTAATAAATTCAATACGCCAAAAATCAAAAATTTCATGGAAGAGAAAGGGTTTTTCTGGGATTTTGTATATTTTAGATACATTTCAAATTATTTTACATAGGGGAAAAGATTTCAAGAAATCATGGGAAATTTTGAACAAATATTAGCCAAAAGAGACCAAAATAAATGAAATTGTGGGATGTCTGTTGGGAAACAAAGTGGCCCCCACAACCAAGAGTGTTGAAGAACCTAGGGACGGACTGAAACTCACAGTCGAGAACAAAAAACCTAAGGAAGTGATCAATACATGTGCTCCATAGGTAGGGGTCATCCCAAATGTACAGATGGGACTCATGTTTTAGACGTTCAGACTGGTTTTTTTAAATCAGTAGGAATGAATGATGCTACCAAATAATATACAATTTTAACACACCAAGAAAATTAATCCTTCACTCTATACAGTTTCTTATTAGGAGTCAATGTCCAATGTGTGTAATCTATAGGCAATGACATGTGAAACTTCATTAACTTTTTGTGATAAGATATCCCCAACTGCATTGTTAGAGGAATCAAACATGAGCTCAAATGGTAAATCCAACAGAGGTGGTAAGATTACATGGGGTGATGTGAGTATCGATTTTAACATATTAAAAGCTTCTTCAAATTCATTATCCAAAACAAATTCTTATTCTTTTTTGATAAATAAGAATAGGGGAGTTCAATTTTACTAAATTCACGAATGAAACAATGGTAAAAATCCATCATAACCTATGAAAGACCACACATACAATACATATTTGGGGAATGTTAGGGATGAAATTACATCGACATTTAATTTATCTACATGGATTCCATCCATTTAAATGACATGTCATAAAACTATACCTTTTCTCTCCATAAAGATGAATTTATCATAATTTAATATGATATTATATTCAATAAAGCAATATAGGATATATCCACAACTATTGAAACATTCATCAAAGGTTAATCCATACACAATGAAATCATCCATGAATACTTCTATACATTTCTCCTAGTAATCTAAAAAAATAATAACCATGCATCGATGGAAAGTACCTGAATCATTACACAGACCAAATGGCATCCTTCTATAAGCAACTATGCCAAAGGGGAAAATAAAGGGCATCTTTTCCTAATCCTCAGGGGCAATATAGATTTCATTGTATCCAGAATACCCATAATGAAAATACTAATTAGACATACCTGCTATTCTCAGAAGAATTTATTCAATTAACAACAATGGTTAATCCTCCTCCATATTTTTGTGGTTTAGTTAGTGATAGAATATACAGACACACTAATTATTCTTCACATGAGTTGGAACCAATTCCTTGATTTCATTTTTCATTACAGTTATACTTGTTTTTAGAAACCAGATGTACTAGAATAACCCATTGGCTATCATAGATAGGGTAAGTGATTCTAGTATCTAATAATATTGTGACCTTCTTTTTGAGAACATGTAGGAGTTTTGGTGTAAATTGACGTTGCGACTGCCTCACTATTTTATCCTCATCAGTTAACAATATATAATGTGTGAAAAAAATTCGATAATACCAATAATGTATGAAAGTGTCCATTACAATGATTTTTTATACTCCTATAAAATTTCATTCAATCACAACTCATGATCAGGAGGGAGTGAACTAGAAATGATCATATGAATCTTGTTTCCATACTCAAGATATGAATATTTTATATCTTGAGATAGTTGTTTTAGTTCATTCTTATGAGAATTTTGAACAGATGGGAGTTTTTTTGAACGTGAGAGGTCACTAATCTCATTTAATGCACAATGGTATCATCATAAGATGCAGAATGATATTTTACAAGATTTACAGTATCATCGATGGTCTTTTAATTTTTTATGTTCATGAAATTATCAATTAAAAAACATGCATGAAATTTTTGTAAACCAATACAACAATCAAGTCATGATTTGTTTCCTAGAATTTCAATCAATTATGTAAACTCGAAAAGGGGATCATGGGAATCAAAAGAATATTTTTGATGGGAGGCGAGTAAATATATAGTATTAACAGAGAATGGGGAATGTTATTTTGAGGGATTCTTCATGGAATCAAGTTTATTTAAGTGGAAAATTTCACCACCATATTCCATAGATAATGTACCATTGTGGATATTATTTATGGTTTTCTTGGTTTCTACGACAAGTATCCCCAATATAAATGGGGAATGTTCATTAATCATATCATCTTCCATTTTAAGTATAAAAAAATAATCCGGAAAAATTAAAATTTTCACCCTCATACGAACATCCTCTAACATGAAAGAGGGGTATGAAGTAATATAGTTTTCACGTTGAAAAACAATTCCTATGGACTTCAATTCCCCAACCTACAATGAAGAGTAAATAAAGTGATGTATCACAATTATAGAGTAACCTTAGTCAAGCATAAAATTGGAAAATAAATACTAACCTATAATACCTGTAACTAAAAATGTTCCAAGATCATTGATTTTGGTGGGAGGTGATGGATATATCAATTCTGATATTTTTCTCCCTAATCTCACCTTCTCATCTCCTCAATGTTGTCTTATTTGTGTACATGTATCCTATAGAAACATGGAATATTAGGGAAATTGTTTCATGGAATCAATCAAAGGAATGTTAACCTTCACTTTTTTGAATGTTTATAATATCTCCATATAAATTTTAGTTTCTTGTGGTTTTCATGGTTTGGTGGCCCTTTTGGGAAATGAAAAAGGAATGGTTGGGCTAAGTTAACCATCAATAGAAACACACTTTCATTCCGAACGGATTCTCCCCGGATAATATTTTTCAAATTATGGATTAATTTCAATGCTTGGGTTGTTTTTTGTTGTCAATAGGGGATGACACTAAAGGATGGGTAATTTGGCATTCATTTTGAGTTCCACTCCTAAGGGTGATGTCACCAACATTAATATTATCCCTACGGTTGAAAAGTGGTTGAGAGGGTAGTTCACCTGACCGAGGACATTGGATTTCCCCCCCACTGAGTTTTCTAGTATGCCTAATTGGATTTTTTAGGTCATCTATGGTAGAATTAGTGTTTGGTTGTAATTAGAGCTTGTTGGAATCCATTTGTTTCATCATATATTCTAGGATAGGATTGGTATTTGGAGGTAGTTGTTGGAAATTTCATTGTGGAAGTTTGGAATTCCAAGGTGGTGGTGGTTGATGACTACTCTTCCCTCATTGGTTACATGGTTTATGAGGTGTGTTTAAATACCACACTTTTTTCTAAGCTTGGTTTTATTTCCACCCAATGTTAGATGGACAGTATGGTTCCTGCCTAAACAGTTGGTTATAGGGATGACCCAGAAAGATTACCTCGTAACTCTCAGAAGTTTCTCTCTGATTGGGGAATTTGTTAGAATAATGGGTGATAGAAGAGAATATTCCATATTGAATGGGGGCAGGAGATTTGAATTAACATGGATAAAGATAATGTTACCAAAAAGAGGTCCTTAACTCTTTGAAATTCATGTCCACCTTCTTCTTGAATTCAGTACTTTACACCTCATGGACACCTTGAATGCGTACATTGGATTTCGAAAACAATTTTTTTGTGTTCTACACCATGTTCCTAATTTTGGTTCTTCTAGAAATTAGTGTTTTATCAACTATTTCATTACCTACAACAATATAAATCATGTTTTTATCAATAGTAATTAAACCATCATAAAAATACTAAATTAGAAGATTATCACTAATTTGGTGGTGGAAAACTTGAACATAACCTCTTAAATCTCTCCAAATATTGAGGAAATTATTCCCTTTTTGATTGTAATGTCCCAAAAATTTCATTCCTTATAGACTCACTTCAAGAGGCTAGGATGTATTTTTTAAGGAAAAGGCATTTTATATCCTCCCAATGTCTAATTGGTTATTTCACATAGTAAATCCATTATTTTGATGTATCTTCTAATGAAAAAAGGAATTCCCTAAGAATTACTTGTTTTTGATACACATTATCTGGTATTTAGGTTGAGCACATAGTTTAAATTACTTTAAATTCTAATGTTGTTGTTCTCAAGCGAGTCTATGGAATCTTGGTAATATGTGAATTATACTGGATTTTAGTTCCAAATTGGCTATCTTGCCATGTCGTTTAATATATGTTGGTTAGATATAAACATCCATATAGGATAGTAATTTTAGTGATTGATTGTTTTCAGCCATGTTATACAAGTTATGATTAGTTTTAATGTGGGTTCTAGAAGAATAAGAATAATGATCGAGAAGAGTTTCAATGTTTTGGTTTTCCTCATTCAATGGTTCTTTCAGTTCTTACTGGTGTCGATGATGCAAGATCCTCTTCGGTTCTGGTTCAAATGGAATATGTTTCTATGATGAATATCATATTATAAAGAAATCCTACAAAAGGAATATTTTATAAATCAACATAAAAATTTAAGGAAGAAAATAAATGAACAAATAATTACAAAATATGAAATACTTTAATAAAAAAACACACTAAAAAATAAATGTGTTCCAAAAAGGGGTTCCAAAATTTTACCATAATGTCATTACACATCAAATTGATAACGTTTTTTTAAGTTTGATTTATATTATGGGTTAGACCATAGGTCATCTCTCAAGGATCATTTATAGGTTTAGAGAATGTATTCTATATAGAAATTACAAAACAATGGGGTTGTTTTTAAAATAGTTTAAGGAAAATAACTTAATTTAATGAGATTAATTGTTAATGAACCAAGTGTATTATTAAAAATTTAAGACAAAGGGTTCATTTTCAGTTCACTTAAAATAATTCCAATTAATTATTCTTGGATATTAATTAGTGTTTGATGTAAAAATTTGGTTAAAATTAATAGTAATCACGATTAATTTCCATGATTTTATATCAAATCACGATGAGCCAATGCTTGACATAACAATAATATATCCAATGTCCTGATCTCATGAATGGT
This sequence comes from Viscum album, assembly GCA_963277665.1. Taxonomy (NCBI): domain Eukaryota; kingdom Viridiplantae; phylum Streptophyta; class Magnoliopsida; order Santalales; family Viscaceae; genus Viscum; species Viscum album. The sequence goes on along the minus strand of CAUJRU010000032.1, from coordinate 733,470 downwards.
ATTATGAATTACAATAAAATTAAAATATCAAATAAGTGGGTAGGAAAAGGAAATTTTTTTTCTCCAATTGTAAAAACAAAAGTCACGCCCTCAATACTTCACATTGACTGGTTAAATGTACTGATTATTCCATTCAATTCAATCAATCAAAGTATTCAAATATGAATCAATGTAATATAAATCTAAATAAAATTTTTTCAAACCCAAAATAAATCAAAAAATTCTAGAAGAATTGTTATAAATCCTTTTACAATATGTGTAGCTCCCTCACAACAAATTTCCACCATTTATCCCAACATCAAGAGGTGGGGAAGTCAGATGGATCTCCTACTTCATTATGGATCCCAATATGAGGCTAGAATCCTTCAAAACATCTAGGATGAATAGGAGACTTATCTAGGACTCGAATATAGATGATATTTTATTTTGGTTCTAAATTTAAAGTTGAGATCCCAAGGTATAATTTTATATCAAATGTGGAAAGTGGTTTTGGGCACTGTAATTTTCAAAAATCACTTCTCCCATGGTTTTAGATGGCCAGATAGTCTAATCTCCATTTTTAAAAAACTATAATATTATATTCCTTCCCACTTAATATATCAACTGAATGTTTGGAACTATTTAAAAAATCATAGATGGAGATATTGATGAAATACATATCCCATGTTCTAATTTCAATCAGATTCAGTGGCTTAGACAGATCTGTCCGGATGGGCCACCATATACCCGAGTGAGAATTTGTTTAATTGATATGATGTGTAAACCAATTTATTTATGACCACACTATAAAATATCATCCCATTTTATGCACTGTATAGTATCAGTGTGCATTTGAGTCCACTAGTGTGCTTGGATCCTACGCATTTTCACCCCTTTTCGTGAACTTTATCATGGGCCCTCTAAATCATCTTCACCTTCAGTGTGATTATTAAAACTAGTAACATTGACCTTTTATTAAATTTATAAAAATAAAATAATTGAATAAAACATGATGTGAAAGTTTTTGTTACTTTTATAATTTTCAATTCAAAACATTTTTATCACAATGGTGTAAGGGTGAAAATGAAACAACGAATTGTGGTGAGATCGCTTTGGAGCCTCAATCTAGGTAGTATCATCAAATGAAACCATTTGGGATAGGAGCCTTAGTTTGACTACCTAAACCATTCATTCCTTGGGGATTATAGATCCTCAGTCCAACCCGACTGGTTGGTGGAGCCATATTCCTTTATCCCGCACCACAATGCCTTATTCACATGCTTATTTAATCATTTACCACATATACCGTATAAAAAATCCATACATAACCAATACAAGTAACATTTAAAAATCACATTTCATTAAAAATTAAAATCTTCATCAATCCTTGACCCTTAAAAAATTATTACCATTTACATAGTTTATCCTATTAATCATAGTTATTAATTCACTTTATTCCATTTAACCTTTTTCATGTCATGTAAACACCCATTACGCTAAATCGTCAACTGGAACATTCATAATTTAGGTCATTTCATTATCATGTTAAGCTAAAAACATAATCTCAATGGGATATACCTCACTATCCAATATATCAATTCAATGACTATCTTCCCAATGGGACACTAAACCACACCATGGTATAAAACCCAATATGATATTCTCATTTGATAACTTCTTCAATCCACTCGGTAAAACATGGGTATTTTTATTTGAAAAAATAAAACATTCCCCAAGGATTTCATTTCCATTTACAACCATTCAAAACAATAATTAAGAACATTCATAGGGAAGGGTCTATACACCCATTTTAAGTCATTATTTGAAAATGCATAATTATAACCCACATTTTAATAATTTCATTTCAACACCTAATTTCCAAAAATTCCTCACTTTAAAACTCAATCTCGTCACTGAAATCCTATGTTTAGAAAAAACCGAAAAACAATCCCCTTAGAAAAATTTAAAATGTAATTTGTAATCAAATCAATTTACCTTTTAACTAATCACACATACCTTATTTTTATTTACAAACCATCGATATCAAGCTTCCCTTATCTCAACATTACCTAATTCAATTCATCGTTCCAAGGGTTTGGCACACCCCATGGTTAGTATTACATTTAGTTTCTTTTCACTAATAAAACTAACAGTGTGTGTCAAGGATTTCACACCTCAATCAAAGTCCCACAACACTTTCCATAAAAAAACAAATGAAATGAAACAAGGAAACATGTTAGCACAACCAAAAACACATATAAAACAACAGTTGTATGGGGAGAATATTAAGACCACCCACATCATGTTTTACTGATGAATGTTTGCTGAATTTCCACAATTGATTCAAACTCAAATACTCATTAAAGACTAAATATAAAATCTGTTGGAGATGTGATGGTTATAGGGATTCATAAGAATTGAATTGATTTTACAAACAATTATCTCGAAACTAGAGCATAGATAAGTGTTTAAATAACCCAAATATTCAATTACCACTAAAAAACACACAAAAAAAATGAACTGAATGATAAAAATCTCTTTGATGTCTTGGAAGGTTTGTTTTTTCAACTAAGATGTTGGACGAGGGAAAGGGAGGAAAATTGGGTTATAACCCTTAAATCCTAAGAGGGAAAACTATAATTTCAAACTTTTTGAAGGATGTTTGGTATGAACATATATTTAGAAAAACATTGTTCCAATCGTGTGACTCCATTTTAACCAAGAGGGTCTAATCATAATGGTTTTCTAGGAGCACCCACAAAGTTTGGAATATAGTGTGGTAATTTGGTGATACCCTCTGTCTGAAAAAGTCCCTAAGAGGCACTGTTTCTAGGTCAAGGAGGACGATTTTCTCTATTTATGCACCAAACATGACCTTTTCCCTCTTTGGACAATTTTACCTACATTTAGTGTCATGAACCACCATAACACCCTTAGAACTCCTCATAAACCCTATAACCACTTCATTATCCAAAAAAGGAAGCCAAAAAAATTTAAACACATTTTTACCTACACAAAATATTTGTATCATACATCCAAGGTCTATAACACTATCACACAGGAAACACATGGTTTCCCCTGATAATTAGTTCTAACCATGTGATACCTTAAAACCACAAAATTTCAAAACTGAAATCCCAAAAAAAATTTAAACTCAATACTTCCGATGAAAAAATTTAATAATATCAAATAATATAAAAATAATAAAAATAATAAAATAGGGACTTTTACATGCCATATATTAAAGACTAATATAATCCCTCTATAATATCTTTATATTTTATTAAAATTATACACGAATAATTTATGAACTTTTTTAATTAAAAGAAACAAAATCATACACCTTGTGCGGTTAATATGAATTAATGTTACTGTTTTCTATTTAAAAGTGGCATTTTAGTTCAAAAAATTGGTCACTCACTGAAAACTAAGAAAGTACAATAGATTTTTAATGATACATGATTCAAATAACCCATAAGTTATTTTTTACAATTATTTATCAACCACATGACAATATAATATATTTTGTTTCTAGTAATAACAAGAGATCTTGTATTTTGTTTAAAAGTTACAATTTATGCCAAAACCTTTATCACTCTCTCAAAATATAGAAAACTAACTTATATTTTCATAAAAAAATTAGTAATTTTATCTAATTTAATTTTCAAAAAGTAGGAATTATCCCTACATACATTTAAAAAACAGTGTCCCAAGGAAAACTCAATGATTGTGTTTTCATTTTAAAAGTATGATTTTTGTTTAAAATAGGATTAACTCACCAAAAAAGAAAGACCACACATGAATTGTACTGATAAATTTTCACATTAATCAGTAAATAATTTTTGATTTTTAGGAATAAGTCATACATTAAAAATGAAACATGGTGTAGCCTATATAACTAAAAGTGGGTTCTTTCATTTTTAAAAAGTTATTTTTTATTTTAAAATTAGTTCAGACACTTAAAATATAGAAAACACAATTAAATTTTCATGATACATTTTGAGAAAATACCGGATTTATATGTGATGTTTTAGAATCAACTGAAATCCAATCGAGCACATAGAAAGAATTTTTTGACCGAAAGTGAGTGGTCTCATTTTGAAATGACATTTTTGTTCAAAAAAACCATCACTTACTCACCTCTTATCAAACAAATATGGATAGTCTCAATAAATTATGGAAATTACTTTTGATTCATTTTTGATAGGTAGGAATTATTTTGACATAAATTTGAAATGTTATTTGATAATTATGATTATATGTGCGTGATTTTATTTAAATTGATATTTTAGTTCAAAACAAGAGTTATACACACAAAACAGAGACAATGTGCTCAAATTATATTCATATTTTAGGAAACAAAATCTATAAATATTTTTTTATATGTAGAAACTGAACAAAAAGTAAATATCATATATTGGATGATCGATGTGACAGAATGTGAATTGTTTTATTTAAAATTGACATTTTGATTGAAAAACACATCACATGCTCATAAAAAAGAAAACATGATCATATTATCATGAGAGATTACCAAAGTGATCCATAAACCATTTTCACATGTTGGAGCAAACCACACATAAATTTGACACATGTTGTGTTTGGAATGACAGAAATTGTGTGTTTTCATGTTAAAATTGATATTTTAGATCAAACATGATTAACTCTAAAAAATAAAGAAAAAAACTCAAATTATGTTAATATTACTTTTTGATATATGTTATTAATGTATTTAATTATCATTTTTAATTATGTTCTAAACTTTAGCATTCATGAAATCCTTATTTATTTATTTTTAACAATTTCATTATTCTTTTATATTTATGTTTTATTTATTTTTACAGAATATAGGCAACATAAGAATTATTCTTTATTATATATGAATTATTAATTTTCTTAATATAAGTTATTATGTTTGGAAATATGTAGCATGATCGACCTCTTCTTGATGGGGCCCCAACGATAATGAAATATAGGTCTGCCCATGTTAATTGTTTTTTGAATTTAATAGAAAATTTAATATTTTAATTAAATTATACAAAATAAATTAATTTTAATTCATTAAAATGTCTATAATGTAGATTTATTTATAATTTAACTCCATTATCAGGTAAATTTATTTTAAAATAATTAAAAAAATTAATTTAAATGGGATTCATTGTATTCCATAAATGTTGAATCACACTACTAAAACGTAGAGATTTTATTACAACTATAAATAGTGTTGATAAAATTAAGATATATGTGTTCTTAAATATGAATTAATAAATGGACCCTTATATCATTACATATATTATTATAGATGAAGGTCACTTTTATTCGTGATTTTTTACCACTGATTAAATAAAATGGAAATTAATGAAACAAACAACACCAATTTTTTTATCATTTACAACATCAATGTTTTTTAGTGCTAACAATGTGATTTGTAGCATCGATAAAAATATGATTGGATTTATTTGTTTAAAATTGTCAAATGTGAGGTAAAAAAAAACAACAATATCATATAGACACTTTCTATGTAAATTTAATTGAAATTACATTTTATTTAATATATATGTGTGATTGGGAAATCCTAGGTATATTGTTATAAATATGAAATAATTTTTCTAATTTTATAATGATTATATCAAAATAAATCACTACTAGAATTATATATATTTGTGACGGGCTATTTGCGATGGGATTCCATCGCAAATAGGCTTTAGCGACGGGGCACCGTCACAAATAGCATGTTGCAGAAAACAATGTCGTAAATAGTATTTCTTGCGATGGGTACGTCACAAAAAATAGTATTTGCGATGGGAAAAGTCACTGTCGCAAATAAGACTCCAATTATATACATTATATATAAATAATCCTTTTGCGACAGGCACGTCGCTAATAAGCCTCCGATTATATACATTATATATATATATATATATATCTTTTACGGCGGGCCCATCAGAAATATTATTTGCGACGGGTCCCTCGTCCTGTCGCAAATAATACTAATAAAAATTTATATTTAAATTATTTTTGATGGGATTCCATCGCAAAAGTTCTCATCGAAAATGCTAACCATAATAGAAAAAATATTTAATAAAATTATGATTAATGAAAAAATTATATTAATATTATTAAAATAATAAAAAAATAAAAACTATTATTATTATTAAAATAAATAAAAATTAAAAAAAAATAATAATAATAAAATATTTTAATAAAATTATGTTTAATAAAAGATTAATATTAATTTTATTAAAATAAGAAAATAATTATTATTATTACAATTCTAAATATTTACAAAAAAATATATAAAAATTCATAAAATTTATTTATTATTAGAAAAACAAACAAATATTAAAAAATATAATACTAGTAATAAATAATAAAACATTAAAAAAATTAAATTATGAAATATTTTGACCAATATAAAAGACAGAAACTGTAAATAATTTATATTACAGTAAATATTCAATCCAAATGTTTTTAACATAAAAAATCATTGGGGTTTGTCTTCTAGAGGTGGTGGAGGAGATGGTGGAGAAGGTGGAGTAAACTCCATCCCTAAACTATGATTCAGATGGCGCATGTACTCCATCTGCTCGTGATGCTGCTACTGCTACAGCGGCAACCAACGTATCTCCTCCTCGTGATGCTACTATTGCTGCCACTGACACATCTCTTCATGATTCTTCAACAAACTCTCTATTAGCTCAGACTGAGTTCACAAATACTACCGATAATGTGAGGTAGAAGATGATGCCTCTCCACAAGCTCCTCTCGACCTGGACACCGACATCGCAGTAGTACCAAAATAAGTACCAGGAGTAAAATGAGAGTAGATACCAACTACTCGGCCTTTCTCAAAGAAATACCGAGTCACCTGCATCCATTCCGACTCATCGAAATGGTGGGCACTGGTCTTCTCAGTCGTCTCGTCCGGACTCTCAGCCTGTGTTTGAGAGGTCGCAGCCTCATATGACTCCTTCAATTGAAACATGAAATTAAAATGGTGAAAATATTATATGCAGTTAATTTTCAAACTAAATAAAATAATACTAACCACAATATGGCGTTGGAGAACACCTCTAATCTCTCCAGTAGCTGGATCACTGTAAATCCTCTGTTAAACATCGAACTCTGTAATATCGGGGTGCTCGACTGCCTACCAAAATATAAAATAAACTGTTTATATTTAAATAATATAAAATATTTAAAAAATATACTTACTAGATGCTCTCTATGTGTGCTGAATGTATCGCTACCAGCTCAATGTGTCACCTCCTATCTCCCCCAGTTCTGCGGTCCCATTGAAGATATCCTCTAAAATCTACCACTGAACAGTGTAAACATAATCCATCACAAATGTGAGATGAGATATACTCTAATTGGTGGGCTCTACAGGACTCATCAAATTCTGTCAGTTTTGCTTTCTTAATGGATGTTCCTCTAAAATTGTGAAAACATTGATGGAAATGTTCACACATAGACACATTTCATTCCATGTGTATAGCATCATGCATGCTATCATCGATGGGATACCATAAACCCTACAAATAATTTATAACATCAAGTTATTAATAATATAAATTTCAAAATAAATATTCTTTATCTACATACCAACCAATGATCGAACATGTCGCATTGTACATCAATGGGAATCTATTCCCATGAGATCCATGGATGAGAAAAATAATTGTGCAAGATAGCGCTCTCCTGTCTAATAGCTACATGCGAAAAACTGTGAAAAAAAATAAATAATCAAACAATTAGTATATATATAAATAAATTAATGAAAGCTAACTAAAATATACATGTTATAAGACCTCTTTGTGCAAAGATCGAATCCAAGACGTGGACGTCACTTGGGGATAGGTTCATGAATCATCAGTCGGGAAAGACCACGCCCCCTCCGCATACCCCCTGAATAGCCAGTAGGCTGAGGTCAGATGGTCAAAAATCCCCCTCATCCAAAGGTAGATCAGCCTCCTGTAACTCGCGAAATAGATTTGGATCCATCTGCAACACAAAATGATTGTTGTTAGAAAATAGTTAAAGATAACTATTATATATATATATTTGCAATGACAATAACCAGCATTTAACTGTGACAATGTCCATCTTCATCCTCATCTTCATATTTGTGAAGGTCAATGTCTTCATATTCCTCCTCAACATCATAAATATCCATATGATTTTCAGTTTCATCATCTCTTGTCATTTAAAATTCATTTGTAACATCATTAACATCTTCTTCATCATCAATCCTTAATTGTGGAGTGTCATCATCGATATTCATGTTTCATTGTGAAAAATATTGTTTCTGAGCAGTCTTGTGAAAAATTTCAATTCTTTCCACATTAGAAGAACCACATTCAGTTTGAGTAAACTGATTTTCCTAAGATTTCATTTTTATTATGCTCCACCAATCACCCAAGTCTTTGGAAGTAGAAAAATACTTTGCATAATAAATTTTATATTCCTGTTGAGCTAGTAAAAATGGTTTATTTACTACAATAATACTTTTATATTTAATGTTGATGATTCCTTGAGTTGGATGGACACACAAGCCTCTCTCAGTATCCAACCACCGACATTTAAACATCATTATGTAATTCTGTCGTAGATAACACAACTCAATAATTTTATATATAATGCCATAAAAGTCAACATCAGTTTCTCTATGATACGATACTGTCAAGAAAATTCCATTGTTCCTTGTTTTTTTATTCCCCATATGAATGTGTATGAAATCAAAAACCATCCACCACATATGAATTATAAGATTTAACCATTTTGGATGGTGGGTTACTCAACATACACAGTCTCTTATCAATTTTATCAGCATGTTGAGACCCCTGAAAATTTGTAAAACAATTATCAATATGATAAATAATAAAAATAATTTATATTAAGACATAAATAATTTATGTTACCAGTTTTTGAAACCATTGAGAAATTGTTTTGTCTGCATTCTTCAAGTGAAGCTGCTATAATTTGTGGAAGTTGTTGCTTGATATGATTATTATATAACCTAAAAATATAATATGTTTACATACTGCAACATAAATTATATAATATGTGATATAAGAACTCACAATACAAATGATGTTATTTTTTCACATTTGAGCAGAACATATGTATGAGTTCTGTGACGTTCATCATCTGAAATCCATCGTTTATGAACTCCACCAAAACAAAGATTTGGCTGATTAAAAAATGATAATTGATTGTCCATTTTGTCATTAACATTACCCTTGTTTCTTCCCATGCGATTGAGGGATATTTATATTCAAAATAATGAGAGCAGAAAAAAGAAATTTCCACTTGAAAATAATCATCATCAATTGAGCCTTCAACTGATGCTTTGTTACGTACATTATTCTTCAATTTCTGCATGCATCTCTCAAATGGGTACATCCATCAAAACAGTACTAGACCTCCACATTTAGCTTCATGTGTAAAATTTAATATCATATGTTCCATTGAGTCAAAGAAATCTGGCGGAAAGATTTTTTCCAGTTTACATATAATTATAGCAACATCTTCTTCCAGTTTACTTGGTATATCGTAGTTAGTTGTCGCTGTACAAATGTCCCAAAAAAAATATGATATCTCTGTTATCGAATCCCAAATCATAGAATTAAATAAATCTTTGAATCCAATAAGCATAACTCTTTCCCTTATAACATGGAAATCATGACTTTTTAATCTGGTAATATAATCATTCTTAACACATCTGCCCAAATTAGAAGCATAGCCATCTGAAGGTCTCAAATCTTTAATCTACTAAAAAAATAGTAATCGACTTTATTTGGATAGTTTATAAGCTGCTTTTGGCTTCATCAACCTATGTGATTTGAGATTTCTTAAATAGTTCAAGTTCTGGTCACCTGCACATTTGGGCAAGATCTAATCATGCCTTTACAGTATCTTTGGTCTTAACTGATGTATCCAAAACTGTATGAAATAAATTATCAAAACAGTTCTTCTCAATATGCATGACATCCAACATGTAGTAGACCCGTTAATCAGACCAATATGGGAGATCCCAAAAAAATTCTTTTTTTATACAATTATGTTCTTTCCCAAAGCCTTGAATTTTTTGTTGGTTTACTGTTGGACCAAATGTGTTAGGAGGTAATGAAAATACAATTGATTTTAACAATATACTGGAGATCATTTTTAGAGGTTCATCCCTTTCAATTTTACCTTTTCTGAAAAGAGATTTGTTCCTACAAAAAGGATGATCGGTTGGAAGAAATCTACGTTGAGAGTCAAAATAGCAAGGTTTTTTTTCCATTGACGAGCATAAAGGCTTTGTTGTCTTTTATACAGTAAAGACATGATTTCGGACCATGTGTACTCCAGCTAGATAACATGCCATATGTCAAAAAGTCACAAATTTTTCACATCAATGCATCTTTTAATATGAAATTTTGTTTCACAGCAACATCATATGCACTAACACCATCACTCCACAATGCATTTAACTCATCAATCAATGGTTTCAAATAAACACCAATATTCTTTTTCGCATGTCCTGAAATTAATAAGGTCAAAAATATATAGGGCTCCATCATCAACATCCATGGAGGTACATTTTATGGAGTTATAACGACAGGAAAACATCAATTCTGACTACCATAAGATCCAAACGGACATAAACAGTTAGTAGAAATACCCAATCGCACGTTTCGGGCTTCTAAAGAAAAAGACGGATGTAGAGGTCAAAATGTATCCATGAATCACCTTGAGATGGATGATTCAATCATTTATTAGTTAAAATCTTAGATTTGTTCAATGACATCATTAAAGCTATGTTTTGAGACATAAATAAACACTACAACCTGGGTGTGAGGGGGAAATATCTCAACTGTTTTACTGGAATCGAACCAGACATCCCTGGTTGAGCGTCTTTATACCTCGATTGTCCACATGTGGGACAACTATCTAATGTATCATTTTCACCAGAATATAAGAAGCAATGATTTGGACATGAATGAATCTTCTGATAACTAAGGCCTAGATTACGGACCAGCCTCTTACTCTCATAGTAATTTACAGGCAACAAATTTCCTTCAGGTAAGAGTATTTTAACCAAAGAAAATATCTGATCAAAACTATTTTTCGATATTGCATTATCTGATTTAATAGCCATAAATTTTTTAATTGCTTCTAATTTTTTTATCTTGCAACCAGTATATAATTCATCCTCAGCAGACCTCAACAACTCATAACTTTCGGATGGTGCTAACTCATGAGTTAAATCAGAATCATCTTGAGTTTCAATTTGTTGAATAGATACACTAGCATCATCATGTACTAAATTTTGAAACTGTGATAGATCTAGAATCAAGTTATTAGTATCTTCTCTCGAACTATGTTCACCGTGTTAATACCAAAAACATAATATGGGTGAAAACATAACCGCAAGAGATGTTCCCCAACCTTTTCAAATGGGTCAAATGTTCTTAGAACTCATTTTGTACAAGGAAACATTATTGTGCCTTCTGAAACATATTCTAATTTTGATGATGCAAATGATAAGAATGCTTCAATACCCTCAATATATATTATGATTTAACCCAGAACTATTTGGATATCTATGGTGATTTATCCAAGTGTGATCATCTAATAATGATTATTGTCGACTTCCTGGTTTATATTTTTCTACAAAATATAAAATCATTATTATTTTTGAATAATTTAAAACTATGAATACACTATCTGAATAAAAAAGATAAATAATTACAACTACTTATTAATAATTACCATTACCTACGGGCGACACAATTTTCAGTGGATTGACGATACCTCTTTTTTTTCGACGGCTCATTTACATGGAACTTTCTCACATAGAAATCACAATGAAAAATAACCTTGGAGGTACACATATTCATTCTCATATGAACAGGAATGAATATGCGTACCTCTGAGAAGATTCTTCATTGTGATTTCTGGGTGAGAACGTTGCAAGTAAATGAGCCGTCGGACAAAAGAGCCCCCTTTTCATCGATGAATCCTCTTCTTCTAACTATCACCGCCTGAACACATTATTAAAAATGTGGTCCTATGAATACATATTCAAACATGTGTATACGAGATTGGATATACATACATAGAATCATTCTTTTCATAAAGTTCTGAGTCGATTAAAGTTGAAAGGAGAGGAATCATCAAGCAAAAGGAGTGGCCTTAATCCACTGGAAATTGTGCCATGTTATTACAAGTTATTTAATTTTTTTTACAATTGATTTTATTCCTATTTATTTCTAATTATTTCTAATTATTTTTAATTATTACTAATTATTACTAATTATTACTAATTATTAACAATAATTACTAATTATTTCTAATTATTCCTAATGATTCCAAATTATTACTAATTATTACTAATTATGTCTAATTATTCTTATTTATTCCTAATTATTCCTAATTATTTATTAATAATTATTCCTATTTATTCCTAATTATTACAAATTATTCCTAATTATTCCTTATTATTCCTAATTATTACTAATTATTCATATTTTTTCATATTTTTTCTTAATTATTACTAATTATTCATTTTTATTCTTAATTATTACTAATTATTCAAATTTATTCCTAATTATTCTTATTTATTCCAATTTATTCCAATTTATTCCTATTTATTACTATTTATTCATATTTATTAATAATTATTCCTATTTATTCCTATTTATTCCTAATTTTTCCTAATTTTTCCTAATTTTTCCAAATTTTTCCTAATTATTGCTAATTATTCCTTACTATTACTGATTATTACTGATTATTACTAATTATTACTAATTATTTCTAATAATTATTAATTATTTCTAATTATATTGAATTATTACTAATTATTCCTAATTAATACTTATTTTTCTTAATTATTACTAGTTATTCTTAATTATTACTATTTATTACTATTTATTCCTATTTATTCCTAATTTTTCCTAATTATTACTAATTATTCTTAACTATTCATATTCATTCATATTTATTCCTAATTATTACTAAATATTCCTAGTTATTACTATTTATTCATATTTATTCCTAATTATTACTATTTATGCCTAATTATTTATAATTATTCCAAATTATTCATAATTATTACTAATTATTCATATTTATTTCTAATTATTCCTAATTGTTACTAATTATTCCTAATTATAACTAATTATTCACATTTATTCCTAATAATTACTATTTATTCATATTTACTCCTAATTATTCCATATTATTCCTAATTATTTTTAATTATTTATAATTATTCCAAATTATTCCAAATTATTTTCAATTAATCATAATTATTCTTAATTATTACTAATTATTACTAATTATTACAAATTATTCGTATTTATTCATATTTATTCCTAATTATTACTATTTATTCCTAATTATTCCTAATTATTGCTAATTAATCATATTTATTACTAATTATTTCTAATTATTACTACTTATTCATATTTATTCATATTTACTCCTAATTATTCATATTTTTCATAATTTCTCCAAATTATTACTAATTATTACAAAATATTCATAATTAATCCTAATTATTTTTATCATTTCTAATTATTCCTAATTATTCCTAATTATTCCTAATTATTCTTAATTATTCCTAATTATTACTACTTATTCCTATTTATTCCTATTTATTTCTATTTATTCCGATTTATTTGTAATAATTCCTATTTATTTCTAATTAATCCTAATTTTTCCTAATTTTTCATAATTTTTCCATATTATTCCTAATTGTTACTAATTATAACTAATTATTACTAATTATTAATGATTATTACTAATTATTACTAATTATTATTAATTATTTATAATTATTCCTAATTATTACTATTTATTCCTAATTATTACTAATAATTCCAATTTATTCATATTTATTCCTAATTATTCGTATTTAATCATAATTATTACTATTTATTTATAATTATTCCTAATTACTACTGATTATTCATATTTAATACTAATTATTCTTAATTATTACGAATTATTCATAATTATTCGTATTTAGTCATATTTATTCCTAATTATTTCTAATTATTACTAATTATTCCTAATTAATCCTAATTATTCCTAATTATTATTAAATATTCCTAATTATTCTTAATTATTCCTAATTATTACAATTTATAACTAATTATTCCTATTTATTCCTATTTATTTTTATTTATTCCTAATTATTCCTAATTATTCCTAATTATTCTTAATTATTCCTAATTATTCTTAATTATTTCAAATTATTCCAAATTATTCCTAATTATTACTAATTATTACTAATTATAAATAATTATTCTAATTATTTGTAATTATTACAAATTATTTCTAATTATTACTAATTATTTCTAATTATTTCTAATTATTCCTAAATACTACTATTTATTCCTAATTATTACTATTTATTCTTAAATATTACTAATTATAACTAATTGCTACTAATTGTAACTAATTAGTACTAATTATTAATATTTATTACTAATTATTACTAATTATTTCTAATTGTTACTAATTATTACTAATTATTACTAATTATTTCAGATTATTTCAAACAATTCCTAATTATTCCCAATTATTCCTAATTAGGCCTAATTATTACAATTTATTCCTATTTATTTCTATTTATTGATAATTATTCCTAATTATTAATAATTTTTTCTAATTATTCCTAATTTTTCCTAATTTTTCCTAATTTTTTCTAATTTTTCCTAATTATTCCTAATTATTTTTAATTATTTATAATTATTCCTAATTATTCGTAATTATTCCTAATTATTACTAATTATTACTATTTATTGTTATTTATTCCTATTTATTCTTATTTATTACTATTTATTCATATTTATTCCTTTTTATTATTATATATTCCTAATTATTCCTATTTATTCCTAATTATTACTAATTAGTACTAATTATTACTAATTATTACTGATTATTACTAATTTTTACTAATTTTTATTATTTATTACTATTTATTACTATTTATTGCTATTTATTACTATTTATTACTTTTTATTACTTTTTATTACTTTTTATTACTAATTATTCCTATTTATTACTAATTATTCCGATTTATTACTAATTATTCATATTTATTAATAATTATTCATATTTATTACTAATTATTCGGATTTATTACTAATTATTTTATTCATTACTAATTACCAGTAACTATTTCTAATTAAACATAACTATTACTAATTATCGTTAATTGATATTAATAACTGCAATTTACAACTATGAATTACTAATTACTAATTACAATAAATTATTTATACAAAATACAAAATTTCGTTAATAATTATAAATTATTACTAATTATTATTTATAAATAATGAATTTAAATCTAATTTAATTAAAACTAATCAACAATAATTAAAATTAACATAAAAAATGAAATAATTATTAATTAAATAAAATATAAATACTATTAAACTTGATCTTTTCTTGATATAGGCAACTTCACAACTTCCCCGTAAAAAAACTAACTCAGAGAAATTTTCACTCTAAAAATAGCGTTTAGAGAGAGAGATAAAGTGAGAAATGAGAGAAAGAAAAAAAATAGAGGGAGTATATATATAGGTTAGATTAGTTGCGACTGGTCTATTTGAGATGATATTACCGTCACAAAATGTCACTTTTTTCGACGGGGCCCATCCCAAATATCTTTGCCCGCATTAATTGATGTCGGTGGTTAAAAGGGCATTTGCAACGGGCGCCGTTGCAAAAAGTGACATGCCGAAACACCTTTTGTGACAGGACAATAGCTCATGGCAAAAACCCATTTACCACGGCCGGTATTTGTGATGGGGGATCCCCCCATCGCAAATAACCTTCCGCACTTCGGCACGCAACCCGCATCAAACCGCGCATTACCTTTTGCATGGGGACCCCAAAACCCATCGCAAATAACTTGTTATTTGCGATGGGATGAACCCTCCGTCGTAAAAGCTTGTTTTTCCCGTAGTGAATAATGCTCATATCATTCATTCTATTTATTAAAAGTTATTTCAACCATTCCACAAACATATTTAAATGAATTAAGGGTCTTTCGTGTTGATTTACTTAATGCAGATAGTCTGAAAGGGGACTAACAAATGACGTGTTATAAATAAAAATATGATAGTTGCAAAAACACAGTCTAGGATTTTCAAAATTCAGGAAATGAAATATGTAATCCATCACATGTATTGCTAAAAAGTTAATGATGATTTTTTGTTTTGTTTTTTAAATTAATAATGAGTTATAATATCAAATAGATCATGAAAATATTTTTTATTTTAATGTTATGGAATTTTGAAATAAAAAATTTGAAGCAATATAAAATCAATGTTTCAATACTTAAAAAAATTAATATAACTAATTTCCAAATGTTATAATATAGAATAATATATATTTTTCTTGTAAATAAAATCAATATGTACTTATAGAATTAATGAAATAAAATATGTCAAAATCATATAAACTAAAAAACATTAACATTGATCATAAACAGACATGATTGACATATAAGATTAAATGATTTTAGAACCAAATTTAAATATGGGCAATTAATATAAGACAAAATCAAATTGGATTCAAGGATTATGGAGAGAAAATATAAAAAATATATATATCTTGGATGATGAGATGATGAAATAAGGGGAAATGAGATTTTATATTGTCCATTATCTATTAAATTGGTAATATTCATAAAATATTGATCAAATTGCATTGTAAGATAGAATAGATCATAATCTGAATGAAAACTCATGACTAATGTGGGATATTAGAGAAATAATTTTAGAATCAATTGGATATAGTGATTAGCTTTGATGTCGATGCACAAGATCGATTTAATAAGTTCATTATACACCACTGTGGGGATGTCTCATTTTAATGTTATAGGCAGCTCATGTGAGGTGCATAATGTGAAATACTTTTCATGTTATTGTATTTTATTCCATACCCCACTCAAATCATACTAAATATAATATTCTAAAATGAATAATTCTATCATGAATTTCCCCCACCTCTATTGCATTCTTATCTTCCTCACATATAGGTTTTATCATCTGTATTACAATAATTCCCAAAATCCCATGATATTGAACGATCTACTTGTGAAACTCTAAATCTCATCGTAGATAAATGCTTCATAAAAACTATATCCTTTAAAATCTCTCACTATACAAAAAAATCAGGGTTTAGAACCCATAGATTACCTGGTAAATGGTCTCTCTGATCAAAAAATATCTATTGTTTTGTATCCAATTAGATGTTAGTGTGTTGAATTTTCCATGAATTTATCCATTCCCTTTAGTATAATCACAATAAAGGAATAGAGACACATATTTCCCACTATGTAAACTAAAATATATATGAAATGATAGTATTTGGGAAACTCACACTTGTAGGTGCACGGTTTACCAAACCATAAAAAACAATGTAGACTGTACTAGATATGAAAAAAATCCCTCATCGTTTGGCCATATTGTTCCAGAAACATTGTTTAAGCCATAAAAAATAGTATTTCTAAAAAACAACATCACCTTCACAGGTTATTTTCATGGTTTCTACTTTTCTTGAATGAGTTTTGTTCTATTACCGTTGTGAATAAAGGGGATCAAACCGTTTCCCTAGAAACATGCATGGGGTAAACTAAACCATATACGTCCTAGGTGAATGAAAAAACTGAATGAACATAGTGAACTAATAAAAAACATACATAACATAAATTTAACCCTATATGGTTTACGAAATCTGACATAAAAGGAATTTACCACAAAAATTTTGGCTACATTATTCATCAAGACCTGTAGTGAACATGCACAAATCGTAAACTAAGGATACAACTTTGTAATTTTGAGATAAAAAATAAAAAACACTCAAAAAATATAAAATTACACTAAATTATTGTAAAATATTATTTAAATAAACCATTAATTGAAAAGGTGGTTTTAGAGGTGCATCTTCATCGATATCCTATGATGGTTCTTCCACTTCTTGAGTAGGGGATTGATTCTCCCCCAGCTTAATATACTCCTCTAAAATTTCATGTTTTTCTACTGGTAGGTTTTCTTTTACCTCAAATGCTTTATTGTTTTCTAGTACTGGTAAATGTTTTGTATTAATAATGAATTCACTAACACTTTTTCTTCTAGATATTGTGAAATTTTGAAAGTCTTTAATCATATAGTTATAATGGAGAATGATATATCTTCCTTTTATATCCCTCTTCCCGTTAGAGACCAAAATCATATATCACAAGTTTTAACCTCTATTTTCTATGATGATGTATGGAGTAGATCCCCTATAATGTATTTTCATGAGCTCTTTGGATCCATATATAAATTATTAAAATGTAAAAACTCATAAATTATATTAAGGAGTATGTTTTCTAATCTATCTCTTCTATATAATCTTGAAATTAAAAGGTATTGATGGTGATATATTGATAAGGAAACATGGAACTTGAATAGATTCTCCCTTGAATGTCTTAGTCAGATTATCCAAAAATGTCACACTCATGGCCTTCTTCATGATGGTTCTGTTTAACCTTTCAATATTATTTTTGTGTTTTATAGTTCTTGGTGCAATAAATGTTCTAATCATGGTCAATCATTTTTAGAAGGTGTCATAATTAATGGATCGCTAATATATTTCACAAGATGTAAACATCATGATCAATGTCATTTTTTCAAATAATATTGATTAAAAATACATCAAAATGAGAGAGTAAGTTTTCAAATTAACTTTCTAATTAATTAAAATGGATTGGAAGAAAGAATAACATGTCACTGAATCTTTCTTCAATAATGGCCTTGATCATATTAAAAACTTTTTGTTCTACCATCATTGTTCCTATAGAATCCAAGTATATAATCCCTCCAGTTTTGATACACAAATGAACCTATGATCTCTTAGCATTGCTGATGTAACAACCCAAGATTTCATGGTATGTTTTCTTTTTAAAAACAATTAATAGCTTGTATTGAATGTATCACTGAGTTCAAACGCACCACAATCTATTAATAGGTGACTGTTATAACCTATCCATTAAAATATGAAGAATGATTAATATAAGACACATTAATAAATTTTTAAATTTAATGTTTTGAAATTCATCCAAAAGATATTATATGGATAAGATAATAAATAGACAACTTTACGCCTTAAAAGGTATAATTTTATAAATTTTGTTTTACCACCTTTTGATACAACACCTATTTAAAATTGAGTTTTTGAAAATGTGATAAATTATATAGGAAAAAAATAAACTTCTTCTTTGATGTTATAATATCAAAATTTACTATGGTTAAATTTTTCTTCTTTTTCAGATAAGTTTCAAATTTTGATGAATAGTGATGATATATTGCATTTCAATTGAAAATTGATTTTTCATCTAAATAATTTATAGTGTTATGTAATATTTTAAATGGGTTTAAAATTTAATTTATCAAAAAAATTATCAGTTAATCTAATTAATTCCATTAGAACCCATTTCAAATTTAATTTGGATATAAATACATTTCAATCCTTTGAATGATTTTACATTAAGACTCATTTTGTTGTTACATAAACAATATTACATTAAAATTAATTACTAAAACTTCTATATTTTGAATTATGAAAATTGGATTACATATTTGGAATCAGTGGGTCCATATAACGTAAATCAATTTCATTTATTTTTTAACATTATGAATAGTAACTTTAGTGATTTTTATTAACACAGTTAAAGGTATATCAAATAATTTTGTGTACAAATAACATTATAAATTTTTTAAAGTTACCCTAACTTTTATCCAAATTTCATTGGATGAGTTGGTGTCTACCAAATTCATTTTTGGGTCAAGATTATAACCTTTAGGAGCCACATTTCGTAGTTATAATTTTTTTAAATTACCAAATAACTTGTCCAAATTTCAATGTGTGATTGTGTGTATACCAAAATAATCCTTGAGCCAATATTACAGTATGTAATTTATTATATTTTTTTAAAATAAATTTAAATGGTGTCATATTCAATGTTTAAATAAAAATTACACTTTTAATATAGGATTATACTGAAGATAAATTCAACTATGAACAGAAATTTGAATACTAATATTATTATCTTCATCTTGACAAATAATTTTTAAATTTTAGGGAATAAATAATTAATTAATGGGTTCAACAAAGATGATTCATTATTTTTTTAATTTCTGGAAATATTAAATAAATGATATTAAAAATATTAAAAAAATATAATATAAGATAATTAATAACC
The DNA here is from genome assembly GCA_963277665.1 of Viscum album. NCBI lineage: Eukaryota > Viridiplantae > Streptophyta > Magnoliopsida > Santalales > Viscaceae > Viscum > Viscum album. Next base: position 713,237 of record CAUJRU010000032.1, on the reverse strand, counting down.
ACCATTAATGTTTTAGAAAATTTTATATGTTAGTGATATGTTAGAAGTATTTTTTATAATATAATAGGTTGTTATGATATTTTTAAAAATTTATGTAATGAATAGTGTCAAAATGACATTAATGATATTTTGAAATAAATAAATATTTTTTTAAATGATATAAAATTCATAAAAATATTAAATGCATCCAGTTTATTGGGATAATGTTTAAAATTTCATCCTTCACTCATTTAAGGTTTGTTTGGAATTTGATAGTAACTATAACTACCTTCATAATATAAAAACACATGTTTTCATGGTAATAGTCAATGAATCTATATAAGGGTTAAAACCAAATGATGTGGGTATGAATGGGACCAAAACTATTCTAAAAATTATTGGTGGAGCGTATTTCAAGGCATAATCATCTTATCTACCAAATAACTGACATTGGATACATTTAAAAGTAAAAAGTAATTTATATTAATGTAATATTTATAGAGTTTCCAAAAGTTCCCTCACCTCAATTATAAAAGGGAACCTCCTCCCTGAATTATTCACACCACATTGAGCCTTGTATGATAACCATTACCAATACATTTCTCCTCCCGATATCCATAGAAATGTTCTAGAGAAGCTATTCTTCCAAAAATATCAACTATAGATCACTTAAGGGGATATCTAATGGAAGTTCGCCGAAGATGAGGTAACTATTTTCCCAACTAATTCAAGATTATTCCTTCTTTTACATACTCTTCATGAATTGTTTTTTTTCTAAGGTAAAAAATATAGTATCATATATATGATGTGATGTTATTATGGTTATGGTAAAATCATATTCAACCTTTTATCAATCCTATGTAAATGAAATCATCGTTCATGCATATGTATGGCTTGCCATCTCCATGTCATGGTGTAATTGTTTTTTCATGAAAAATTTATCTGGATGGTTATAATGATGAATATAATGGATATAATTAATAAATATGACATGGTAATGATTAATTATAATTAATATATCATCTAATTCTTTACCCTTTCATAATTATGGGATTCATAACGTCGCTTGTGTGTGCGTACGGCCTACTGTCTCCATGACACGATGTGATTAATTTTCCATGTTAAACATTAAATAATGATTAAAAATGTATATAATGATTAAATTTAATATATATTAATCTCATATCATTTTTTATATGAAGTAAATATATCCCATGCATATTAAATAATAACTACATGATAAAACATGCCTAAGGAAATGATGTAGTTTACACCTGAAACAAAATTCAAAATATAATATTATTAAAAAAAATATTATAAATGGATCATATATGATGTCATAAATATGAATATTATTCAGTTATAAGTTAATAAGATTATTTAAAACATTATACTGGAGTCTAAATCATGTTCATCCAAATGAAATTGAAATTTATTGGTTAATATCACAATCTCATTATTATTTGGGATTATTTATATGCAATTATCTAGTGGGGAATAATTATCATACATGTTCATGATTCTTAAAATTGTATTCAAAAATATGTTTCTTATTATCCTACAACTGTTTAATATATTTTTACCCATATTTGACTATCACATTTTGGTTTTTATTTTTTCACTTCTATCCAGTTTATCTTTTGGGTCTTGGGTTTTAGCTCGATTTTTCGGTGTGATGGGTTTAAATTTTTATCATTGGAGTTTTTTTTCCTTATATTTCACTGTTTGGGAACACAATTAGAGGAAATCATGCGGCCCTGTCCAAGAAATGGTGAAGCTTATGTTGATTTTGGAAATGGGCAACAACACGGTTGGGGCACGGTTTGGTAAACAATACGGGTAAACCATGTGACTATTCTTTTTGGACAGTAAGGGATTCACAGTTTCTGCATTGTTTGGTAACACATGCAGTAAAACTATATGTATTCCTTAAATTAAAATAAATGGGAAATTATAATACTACCCTCTTAGGATTTTATCCCCAAAATGCATCCACATCTTTCACTAGGTTTGTGGGACCCAAAGGGGTCCCCTCCCTTGTTCTCATCATCTCTCCTCCTCTTCCATGATATAGATCTATGGTTTTCTTCATTTTTTGGCTATATTTCTCAAGGTAACCCTCTCCTCTCTTCACCCTCAACCATCCCCTTCTATTTTTTTTGGAGTTCATCTTCTCCCTTGGATATGTGTGTATATGGTTTTTTTACCTTGGTTTATGTTGGGTATTTTTTTAGGCTTCCCCTAAGATATAATTTCTTCCTTGATCATTCGAAAGGTTGTTTCAGGTGTGTATTGTTGAAGCATCATGTTAATGATGTAGGTTTCCCATGAATATTCAATTTTTATTTAAGAATCAATAGTTTATTTATTTTTACACCATCCTTGAATATGAAATAATGATGTATGATTTTTAGAATAATTTTTTGGTTTTCAATGTTTTTATTTATTTTCTGTTTTGAAGTAAATGACATTGGTTTTTTATTTTATCCATAAAATGAGTTTGATAAAACTATTGGTTTTATTTTTTTAAGTTTTTTGTGATATATAAAGCATAGTTTTTCATAGAAAATGAATTAATGGCATATGAAATAATGATATGGTTTTTTTTAAAGATTGTTCAAGTGGTTTTGGAAATAAAAGAGGTATGTCCTCAAATTTTAAAAACAGCTTCACAAATGATTGTAGTTAGCAGACCATTTGGCATTCCATTGAAAGTGACTTTGAATTGTAAATGTATAATTAGTGTTTTAAATGTAATTTTTTTAATTGGTTATGAAATGATAAATGACGTTTCTTCCCTTTTTGAATAATGGTTTTAGTTCTATGAAAAAGGGTTCTTGAGGCTTGTTTGGGACTTTTGTAAACTTGGTGAACATGGTTGGCATGAGAAATATCCTTGGATAATATACTTACCTTTTTATACTGAATGGATGTGATTTCATCACTATGGAATCCTTTTGATCCATTTATGTGAATTAGTGGTACATCCTCACTGTGGAGTACTTATGTACCATTTAAATTGTCTGTAATATGAGATTCTTAGTGTGTAATCCTTTGAGATCTATGAGTTTTAAGGTAAAAAGATGGACTCTTGGGTTCACTCACGGCGGTACCTATTATGGGAATTATTTATATATGATATATATTCTTTTGATTTGATTCTTGGATGGAAATTTTTGGCTCTCCCTCTTTTTATAATCCATATATTGGAACCTGGCCAAGATATTGAAATCTCATAGAATGTTTGATGCACTAGTTAGGATTATTCTCTGAGTAATGTTCCATATAAGGAGATATGATCTGTTTGGCTTATTATTACTATGGGATAATGCCCCTTGGTTAGGCCATTTAGGGTGGAATTGAGGGTGTGGGTATATTTGATGCCATAGTGTGGCTTATGAATTCGATAATAATTCAATAGGTATAGTATGTTCTGGATTATTCACAATCTCCATGATATTTCCCATGTCTATTGGGACTTAGCTGCTTGTTGTATTGGTTGAGATATATCATTGGTTCATTAATCTTTTATTTTTATTCTTTATTTCCCTTATTATAGTATTGTTGTGATGTTCCCATCTTTGGAGAATTTCTATAGTGAGTGATGGGTTGGTTTTTAATGTTTTATAGAAAAATTATTTAAAGTGGATGTGTTTTATACACTATTGTTTTTGTATTGAAATGAAATCCCATATTTCCCCTTGAAAATGTTATTGTTTCTTTATTGAAAAAGAATAAAAATTTGTAATTAAAATGGTAAATGGACCATGTTTTTTATTTATGTGGAGAATATGTGGAAAATATTATTTTAATATATTTTATATAAAACCTAAAGTTGATGTTTCTTTTATTTAAAAGTAATTTAATTTGGAATAGATTGTTAGGGAACACCAACAGAGTATTAATAATCATTAATATTTTCCATTCCTATTTTTAGATTGTGGTGTGGGTTTTAGTATATTTTGATCACTATGGGAAATGTTTGGTTTAAGAATCAAAGACTGACCCTTAGAGTCACATAGAGACATTGTGGTCGTCAGGTTTAGTTTGGTAGTTATTTTATTGTTTGTTTGTTTATATTATTTAGATTTTTTTGTATAATATTTTTATTTTGGTATTGTTTTTATTTGGTATTATTTTTTATATCTAGTTTATTATGTTTAACTTATTTTGGAAAAATTATTCCCTATTTTTTCTCTATTGATGTCCAGTAGTAGTCATCATCCCATGGGTATCTAGACCGCCCTTCGGTCCGTGCCACGAATCGGCTCAGGTAACTGGTTCAAGGTCAACCTAGGTTTGTATGTAATATAATATTTTTATAAAATTTATTGAAATGAATACATTTTTGTTTTCCAAATGAGGAACTTTTTTAATTTTTTTTAAAAAATATAGTTAAAATCATTTTTTAACATGCCAACTTGAGTCTATTTTTTTGTCATTATGAAACCTTAATGTCTTCAAGAATACGTTACAATTTATATAAATTTTTTCAATGAAAATGTTCTCTTTTAAAATAATGTGACCTTCTAAATAAAATAATTCAAATTAAAAATGGTTATTTCTCTCAAGAAATTCTTAATGATTTTATAATATTATTTTCAACTATGTCAACATCCGTAGTTGGATCATATTATTATGACAGAGACTTATCTCTTATGATACACTATATATTATTTTATGGGTTTATGATTACTTTGGATTAAGATCTTCTATTTTGATACCATTGGTGGTTAATTATTAATGTATCCACACTTTGTATTCTAGTTCTTCAATATGAATAATTTTGTTTATGTTTCATCCTTTTTATATGAGGAATGCATTTGACGTAGTTAGTGATAAGAAGGGCCTTCTATAGCCCATCGATTAATGGGTAGGTATCACGATACCAACTATTATGTGTATTTTCTAAGGCCATACCCATTTATTTTTGATTTCTTGGACTAATCCTTGACGGTATGTTTATGATGTATGATAGTATGTATTCTCTAATTATCAGATTATTTATTGATATTTCATGTGATTATTTGATTATTTGAATATCCATGTCATTATTTATATGGAATTATTTCATTTTTATTAATTATTTATATATTATTTAATGGTTTTCTTAAAATGGATTTGTTTAATACTCATTGCAATAATTATTATTCCAAGTTAATTATGATATATTCTATTATATGATTAACCTTACTAAGAATCTGATCTCACCCATTTATTATATTTTATTTTTTACAGGAAGCAATGATATATATTATGAGTGATATGAAGGGTTAATATAGGGGAATATCGTTTCTATCATAGGATTAACTATTTTATATTTAATACTTTCATGTATAAAAATGTTTCAAGTATGTAATCTGTTTTCCAAAACTGGTAAATTGATCAGTTCTTTGATATTCGAGTCTTATAACTATGCCAATGCAATGAATTCTGACACTGGATCTAGCATACTAGGGTCGAGTTATTAATAGTTGGTATCAGATATAGTTTATTAGAAACCATGGAATCTATCTATAGAAAAATATAGATTCATGGAAAATAGCCCTATAACAGACATTGAGAATATTCCCAAAGTAACTACGGTTATGATTTAGAGATTAGTTATACCTAAATTTAAAATTTAAGTAACGTGATTAACTATTTTTTAGATTATACAATACTTTTTGTAATTTTATGATCCAATATAGTGTATGCCATTGTTTCGAAATGGAACCTAGGTGATGGAATGGAAACCATATCAATACACGTAATCCATGAATATTTTTACCTCCTATGAAAGATAATGATGTTAGATCTAGAGATACAGCTAGTGTTGAACAACTTTTAACTATATTTACAAAACTGAATCGGGTTATGAATAATAACCTTACCCTTATGGAGCTTCTTGATCCACAACATAGAGGCACAATGTCATAATTCATCATGAGACAACAACCTCCATCATTCAATGGGACTAAAAATAAATTTGCATATGAGAAAAGAATAAGTTCATTATAGAAGAAAATTTTTTCTTTGGGAAGTAAGAAAATGGATAATGTTTTCATGGATGGCTATTATCTATTTGGATGTGCAGATCAATGGTGGTCAATGATTGAAAACATTAAGATGGATGAATAAATAGAAAACATAGAATAAAATTATTTTAAGGAACTAAAATTGGAAAAAATCCCTTATGATAAATGATTGTATATGAAAAGATAATTCTTGAATATAAGGAAAAGTAGGATGATAATATAGATAAATTAGAATCTAGATTTAAATTTTTCAAATGGAATTCTTCGTATTATATATGTCTTCTAAAGAGAAATATTGATAGATTCCTAGATGGGTTAAAACCATTCTTCTAAATGGAAGATGTCTCCTAAACATTATCATCTTAAAAAGATATTGTCTCATATACTATCAAGATAGAGAAGTAATTATCTATGTTTTAGGAAAAGACGGGAAAGAAATATTGGAAGAAAATAGTGGTGTAAGAGATGGATCATGGGAGAACAGAAAATAATGAAGGTCCCACATATGATAATTGTGGGAAGAAACACCTAGGTATTTTCCTAAAGGGAGTTGGAGTTTTCTATATGTGTAGGGATAATGGTGACCCAACTCTTGATTTTAAGGGAAATAAAGAATAATTGGATGTGAAATTTTTCAACACTAAGGATATGGGACACTACACAAATTAATATCCTATGTGTAAATAAAATATAGCTAAAAAATAAAAGGAACAAGGTCAATCTTATGTTGTAACTATAGTTAAAGTTGAATAAATGATGCATTTGTGTTTTTGGATTCAATTAATACATTTTTATATTTTCGTTATAAGTATCATGAGATATATAAGGATTTTACTATATTACTTAATCTTTATTGAGTTGAAAGAAATAATGTTTTCATTATTTTTTTATAGTGATTAAATTATTCCAATATTTGGTATATAATAATAAGAATTGCACTATGTTGTTTGGGGAATATAATGTTAAGTATATTTTGGAAATTTATTAATCTAATTTTTAAGGTCTTGAATCTTGAACATTTGGAATGGTCATAAGGATAACCATTTATGAAATTATTTAATTTGAACATTGTATAATGTTTAAAGATTAAAATGTTTATGAATAATGGATATCTTGTGCTAAACATATTAGTTCTGGAAAATAGTCGAGACATAAAGAATATATTTTTTCTCTTTATGGATCTTCATTGAATTTTGGTGCTTTTGGAATAATGGAAATTCATTTTTGGATATTTATTTCCTGTATGTAAGGGAAGGAATTGCATTTTACATTGTCATGAGTTTACCAAGGACACCAAGAATCACTGATGTTAAATGGATCTAAGAAATGAAAAATATGAGATACCTATGAGTATAAAAAATTTCCTTAATACTGAATATATTATGGATATTTATGGAATGTTTAATGATTATAATAATATATATTTATAAAAAGAATCACCCATAGGTCAGGAGACAACCCATCGTATCCAGCAAGGTCATTAGACATGAACACATAACCCAAGGAAGAAAAGGGTGAATCACCTACCATTAGCCTACCTAATGTATTATTTTTTGTAAAATATATTTCATTGTTTAAACGTTTTTAAATATAAACTATATATTTATTTTTGGAACCCTATATGATTAATATAAATAGAATATTTTTCGAATTTTATTAAATTTTGGAGATAAGTATGATTTTTTGGTGAAATGTTTTAAAGGATGAAGCTCTACCATTCAATTAAGTATTTTTCCATATGAAATTAAAATAATCCTTTAATTATAGAAAAAATATTTGCAAGAAAAACATTATACATTTACTTTTATTTTTGATAAATCAATGGTCTTTTAGCTGATAAACAATTTGTGGTTTTTTGATAGCTAACTCTCTCAGGACCATGTTTCTATCACCCTCAATCAGAAATTTAAATTTAGTTTTCTCTTACATTTCAATGTTTTCCTATATGGAACCTTAGTATGTGTTATCTCAGGTGACCATCATACATCCCTTTCAATATTTTAAACTTAAAGTTTCACTATCACTATTACCGATGTGGGTTTTCCATAAAGCAATTTCAAGTAATAAAACATTGATTTTAAAAGTTAAAATCCAAATTCCAAGGATCCAATTTAATTATGGATGGTAGAATGTAGCCTAAAATATTTTATGATATTTTTTTAGAAGGAACTTCTATTTTTTCATTACACGCAACACCAAGTTTGAATGCACTATGATCTATTAATAACTAAATGTTTTAACCCAGCCATTAAAATATTGGGAATGAATAGTATTAACCACATTATTAAACTATAATATTTAATGATTTGAAATTCATCCAAAATATTTTATCAGCATGATATGCTAATTAATCAAATTTTACGCATTAAAAGGCTATATTTTCCCAAAGGAAGTTTTACCACCTTTTGATGGAACAATTTTTTGAAATATAGTTTTTGACACTCTTATAAATTATATACAAACAAATAAACTTATTATTTGATATTTTAAAATCATAATATAATTTTTTTTTATTTTTTGTTATTTTTCTAAGAAGTTTCATTTTTTAATGAATAGTAATAACATAGTTTTTTTAATTGAAAATATATTTTTCATCTAAATAATTAGGAGTGTTCAACTATATTGAATTTTTTGAAATTATAATTAGTTCAATTATTTTATCATTTAATCCAATTTAGGTTTTCTTAATCAATTTCAAATTGAATTTTGGAATATAAACTTTTACATATTTTTAATGTTTTCACTTTAAAAATATATTTTCTAATTCCTTAAATGAGATGAAATTTAAATAAATTACTACAACTTTTATATTTTGAATTTAAAAAAATATATTACATATTTTTAATATGTGGGTCCAAATTATTTAAATATGTTCCTTTTATTTTTGGTCATGATGAATCGTAACTTTAGATATTTTCATTAACATGATTAAAGGTAAATCAATTAATTAACATTAAAAATAAAATTATTAATATTATAACATTACCCTAATACATTCCAAAATTTCATTATATTAGTGTGTGTCGACAAAAATAATCCTTTTTCTAATATTATAAGCTTTGGAAGAAACTTTTATGAGAGTATAACATTTATTATATTTTATTTAATGAAATTTCACAGATGTTGTACTAATAGTTTTAATAAATATATAATTTTTAATATAGGGTTATACAGAAGATAAATTCTACTATAAATAGTAAATTGAAAACATAAAATTTTATCATCATCATGATACACTTTATTTACTTTTTAGGGAATAAATAATTAAATTAAATTCTTTTTGAAGGTGATGTAGTAATTATTTAATTAATGGAAATATAAAATAAATGATATTAAAAATATTTTAATAAATAAAATTTGGGATACTTAATGCCACCCATAAATTTAATAGATAAAATTGAAATGTTAGTGATATCTTATATTTATTGGTTTGAAGATGCCTTGTTTTTATGATATTTTTAAAAGGTCATGTAATGAATAGTGGAAAAATTGACACATATGATATTTTAAATTAAATAATAATTTATTAATTGACACAGAATTCATAAAAATATAACATATGGTCTAATTATTGATAAATAGTTTAAAATGTATTCCATCACTCATTTATTGTTCATTTTACATTTTATAGTAACTATAAAATCCTTCAAAGAGTAAAAACACATGTTGTCCTGATTGGAGTTAAAGAGTTTAAATAATGGTTAAAACCCAAAGGCATGGGTTGAATGAGATATAAAAATGTATAAATATTATTGGTTGAGATTATATTAATCCATAGTTACTTTATATTCTAAATAAATCAATAGAGATCCATTTGTAATTAAAAATTAATTTATGTTAATTTAATATTTTGAGAGTTTCAAATAGTTTCTCTCACCTCAATTATAAATTGAAACCTCCTACCTCACTTATTATCACTATGTTGAGCCTTCTATATTAACCAATAAATATAACATTATCCTCCCCAATAATCATTATACATGTTCTAGTGGTCCTGGTCTTCCAAAAAACCATATCTATAATCCATAAGGAAATATCTAAAGGAAGTCCACCGAAGAAGAGGTAATTGTTTTCCCAACTCATTCATGATAATTTTTTCTTACACTTTCATTCAATTTTTGTTCCCATTATAAAGTAATGAATCAATTATAATCCATATTATGATATTTTATTATGATTATTGTACCATATTCTACCTTTTATCCATCCTATTAAAAATGAAGGAATCACGCATTTGTATGTATGAGTTACTATCTCAATGTCATGGTGTAATTTCCTTTTCATCACCACATTATTATTATGTGTAAAATTATGGATATAATGGATATAAATAATAAAAAATACACGATATTTATTCTCTATAACTAATATACCATTAATTTCTTAACCATTAACCATTAAGAGGATGATATTGTCGCTGATGCGAACACACAACATACTGACTACACAACGTGATGTCATTCATATTACATGGGAACCATTATATAATTATTAGAAACTTTTATATGATAAGTAAATATTATATAGATGTACTAGATGTCATTCTGTAGAAGAAATAAATATATCTTATGAGTAATAATCAATACTTACATGACAAAACATGCATCGGAAAATGGTACAATTAACAACCAAAACAAGAAAAATAAAGAAATATTTTTAAAACATCATATAATAGGATCATATGTGATATAATAAATAAGGATATTGTTCTGTTATAAATTAGATACAACATTTAAACAATTATACAATAGGTTTAATTATGTTCAACTAAAGTAATGTTCTTTGTAAGGGTTAATTTTTAAATCTCATTATTATTTGGGATTATTCATATGTAAGTATATGATGGGAAATATTTATCATTCATGTCCATATTTCTTATAAATTATTTCCAGAATATGTTAATTATTATCCTAAAAAAATTTCATATATTTTTACCCATGTTCTACTTTTTATAAAAACTGCTTGAAAAGATTCTTTTGGTCACTTTCCAAAATGAGGTACATTATTAATTATTTGATAAAAATTAGAAATGACTGTTTTTTAAATGATAATTAAATAGAGGATATTTACACCATAATTTCACCTCAATGAAGTGAATATTTATTTAAAATTTTACAAGATCCTTTTCAAGGAAAATTTTTTCTTTTAAAATTTTGGGTCCTCTTCAATAAATTATTTCAATGTAAAAAAATGGTTTCTCTCTAAAAAAATAAATACTTTATAAGAGTTTTTTAATTTATGTCAACATACATAGATGTATATTATGTTTGGATGATATTGATATCTTATGATACCATCTAAAATATTTTATTGAAGGGCTTATGATCATTTTTACTATGGATGTTCTTTTTAGACACCTTTCATGGTTTATAGTAAATGTTTTCACATTTCAATTATATAGTTTTTCAATATGCATGTTCATGTTTTTTATAGATGAACCTTTTAATATATAGATTTCATTAGACTATTTATGTGATGGTTGGGTCCCACTATAGCCCCTCTATGCATCATTTGGTCTCATGATACAAACTAGATTGTGTATTGGCCAAGGCCTTACCCATTTATATATGGATTCTTTGACAAAGTCCTGACAGAATGTATATGACTTCTGCCATTATCAATTCCATCATTATGAGTTTATTTATTGATATTAAATTTAATTATTTTATATTTAGAATATTAATGTGATAATTTATATCTAATTAGTTTATTTTCATTTTTCAAGTCATATTATGCTCAAGGTTATGTTTAAATGGATTTTGTTTTAGTTATACATATTGTCATAATGTTTATGGTTATTTATTTATAATAGATTATTTTTTACGTTTACCCTTACTAGGAATCTGAGATCATGCTTTTATTATGTTTTATTTTTTCCTGGATTACAAGATATATATTATGAGTGATATGAATTGTTAATATTGGAGAATATTGGTTCTCTCAATGGACTTACTATGTTATATATTATATTTTCAATTGTAGTGTATGTCTCCAGTCTAAAATCTAGTTTCCAAAACTAATAAACTAGTCATTCCTTTAGTATTAGAGCCTTGTATCTATGGAAATCTAATGAATTAAGACACTGGATCTAATTTACTGGTGTGAGGATCTTTACAGCTGACATATTTTCCGGTGCTAGGGTAGCGAATTGATCTTCTAGTGGTGATTATCTTGATCACAGTGATGATTCCTTTAGGCTTGAAGAATCATTATATTAATCCCATTATTGATATGATGGAGGGTAGAATATAATCTCTAGAGTTTCATTCAGTCTTTAGAGATGGATCAATATTTATTTTTTCACAAAATTCTATATATTAATCATTCTATACACAATAAACATAGTCATCTATTTAAACATATGAGGTTATGGTTAAATAATTATTTAATTACATGAAGTACCTCAGATAATTTTTCAATCCTTATATAACTCTCTTCCATCCATTATTATTATTATTATTATTCATGGAATGTGTAAAGTGGTGAAATGATAAATATTATCATACAATGTTATAAATTATTACTTATCACTAAACACAATCTTGTTCTTCATCATCATCCTATCCATAAAACGTATAAAGAAATAAATATTTATTAATTAAATAAATAAATATTATAAATCCATGTAATTTAAAAATTACCTTGAGAGTAAATATTTATTTAATTTAAGAAATCATTTAATCATGAATAAAATTATTCCTCAATCCTGAGAATAATATTTGTTTCAATTGGTAAATTCAGATTCAATTTAATTTAGATAAACGATAAAACTTACTGTGGGACCTTATTGGTTTCTTTTATATTTTCATTAAGTAGCCTCTCTTAGTTTCTAAGATTACAATCTACAAATGGATCAAGGAACCTAATATAAAGAAGTTAATTTCTCAATGTTCATAACCACACACAAGCCAGTAATATGTAACAAAATCCATTTTTGTGATATCTTACTAAAAAGATTTCACACCCATGTGATCTACCTATATTCCTTATATGAAATTAATTTAATATCTAAAAATCTCATCGTTATACTATGAAAATGGTATTTAATTTTCAGGTTCCATTTCAATCAAAGGGATGATATATTTACTTCTAAAAATGTTATAGGGGAAATCCTTCCCTAAAATATTCATTAACAATATTTCATTAATGGAAAATGCTAATAAACCCAAGTTATCCCTGAAATGGTTTCATCATGGCTTATGAAAAAACATCTATGTATACAATTCATAAAATGAGTTAATAATAATCATTATTTCTGTGGACCATTACACACGCTTGCATACAAGAGTATCTAATGACACATAATCATGTGGAATTCCTATTGGTGGGTTTTTCCTCATAATCTCTCATCTCAGATACTATAATGTGAAAACATTGTAGCAAAAATTTACATCTTCTTGTGATTACTCTCCCCTAATGATCAAAATACGATGTGCCTCATTATATAATTCTATCTAGCCATGTAAATATATTTTATGAATATGGTTATGGAACTTAAATATTATCATCATAATGTGGAACTTTTATCACATTTTAATAGGATAGATATTATATCAAATTACTAAAATAGATTCATTGATAATTATGAAAAATATGTCATAATATTTTTTAATTAACATTAACTTATTTTAAGATACATGAAATCCAAAATACATAACGTTGGTTCTAGGAAAAAAACTCCAAAAGACACCCACATGGACTAGATCCAACTTCTAAAAACATTCATTCCACTAAATATCACATGAACAACATATTTCTACTATGTTATAGATTTATTGAAGACTATCTCCATGATTTCTTCCATGGGGACTCTTCTAATTGAAACACCAAATCACTATGACAAAATTCTTCAATATGTTATGCTTCTGAATTATGTGATTCTTTCAATGATGTGAACATGGAACATTTATAGGATCCACATCTATATTATTTTAATAATAAAGTGTGATATGTTCGTTACTGCAATGAGTCATGTCTATAACTTGTATGAAGTTACTTTTCCAAACCTCTTCTTTAAATGCCTCAGAAATCACAATATACTTAGATTCAATTATAGAATATATGACCATTTCCTAATTTTATCTCTTCCTACTCAAATCACCACAATTTATTCTTAATATATACCCCGACATTGATTTCAGATCATCTTGATCTATTTGTAAAATAATATCTACATAACTCTAATGACTATAACCTCATCTCATCTATAGAACATGAAAAAATCATTCGTATGCCTTATATTCTTAAAGATATTTCTGAATAACATATGTTGGTGGTCACCTAGATTAGCATGATATCTTATAACCACACTTAAGGTGTTGGTGAAATCTATCTTAGCACATAAAATATAATACATTACTAGAACAGTCAATGATGTGTATAGAATCCTTGTCATACACTGTCATTCCTTATGTGTCTAAGGACACATTTTATTAGAATGATGAATTCCATGTGACCCCTAAAATATTACCCTCATAGGTTTTTCTATACTTAATATATTTAGTATCTAGTAAATATATATACCCTGAGGTAGTATGAGAGTTATCATGGGTATATAAAAATAGATAACGATCCAATGAATATATCATGCTTCACCTCTTTGGGGGAAGAGGTGCATGCGCTTGTAACTGGAATGGAGATTTGCAAGGTGCAGGAGATGCAAGTGAAAGTGATCGAGTCCGATTCTAAAATTAGGGTATCGTCCATTCAGAAATGGAGGGAGGCACCTTGGAACTAGATTTACCTTCTTCGGAGGTGCATCACAGAGTTCAACCTTGGACCGAATCTTCATCATATTAATAGGGAAGGCAACTTTTCAGCTGATTCGCTTCCGTGTCTTGGGAATCCTTCTAATACTCTAGTTATTTATGATAGCTTAGGTTCCCTTACTTTAGAGTGAAGGAAGGTTATTCAAGGGGATTCTATGGGTCTTCATCATTTTCTCCCTTTTTGAGAGGGTTTTTTGATGTATCACTTGAACAATTTTAATAAAAAGTTAAGTTTAATTAAGTAAGTAACCTAGGTCCATCACAGAGAAGCAATAATTCCATCTATAATTTACTCAATGTAAGACTGATATTTTATTTTCAATAAGTAGTATTTCATTTATATGACCTATTATGAAAATGAATACACACTCACTAAATAAATTATATATAGAAGGATTGATTTTTTTCAATATAAAACCAAATTTCATTACGGCTTCATCAAAATTAATTCACCATGACCTATATTCTTGCATTAATCAATAATGGGATCTATAAAAATTAAATACCTTGTTTGAATCCTTTATATTCACAAACCCTTTGGTTTTTATCATATATATATTTTCATCAAGGTACCCATTAAGGAATGATATTTTGATATCCATTTCCCAAATCTCATTTTCATTATAAAGACCAAGCTATAAACAATCAATAATTTTAATCATTATAAAGGAAGTCATTTCCTTTAACATTGAGGATAAATTCATGTTTATATTTTAATATAATTGGTTCATAAAACTTACCAAACAATCCCATGAAATACTTATTGGGAACTTCCTCTTAATATCCATTTTTTCATAGTAAAAAAACATATATAATGAAACATGTTTTATTTTCCTGAAAAATATTTATAGTTTTCAAAATGAAGAATTAATTGTTTTTTCACATCTTTAAAACCTATGAAAAAATTTAAATAAATAATATAAGAACAAAAAATCTTGTAAGGGAAATGAAAAATAAGAAAGAAACAGGTTAGGACTTTTTGTATCCATGATATCATAAATGTTGTATTCCTTTAAGATAACAAACATTGATCCCTTATAATCTATTACCTATATAATAAATAGGATTTAATATATAAATTGTTTCATAAACAAGTTTATAAGATTACTAAAGAAAAAATAATTATCATGAAGTTTTAATAGAAAACATGACGACCCCTGAAAAATATTTTGAGAAAACATACATTTTTACCCAAAAAGGGGATAATGGATCCTTTAAAACAACATATCATTATCTTAATATTTTAGATAAAAAAATATACCTGAAAATCATTATAAAAATTGAAAAGTCATATAATTGAATTAGGAAATCATCAAAAATGAACCATTACAAGAATAATAATAATAATAATAATTAAATATACCACTTTGAATATAATTATTAATATAACTTAATCATTTCTGAATACTTTATAGTTTTATAATAGAAATTCTCATTCTTAGTTCAAAATATAACCTCCATTATTTGGATTATAATGGATCCACCCATTATAGTTATATAATAGTGCCACTCATCAACATATATACTATCTATAAACCATAACCTAGTCATGAAACATGAAATATTGTATTTCATAATCGTACTAATAAAAATATTATCTCCATCGATAAGAAAAACATATCCAAATATCAAAATATACATTCCATTATAATAATATTTTGAAGATAGTAAAAAAATAATGAATGATGGTTTTTATTTATGGAAAAAATGGAATATTTTTATTTAATTCAAACAAAAAATAATTATTATTTTAGAGGTAAGAGTCATAGTATACATAGACAATAATGTAGAGAATTCCATTTGTCTTTTGTGAAGACAAATAAATCATTTTGTAAACAATATTCATTTTGAAAAACATTGAAATGAAGTAAAAGGAGACAAAAAACCCAATATAATTAAATAATTTATTTATAAATACATCTGTAAATTATTATTCTGAATAATTATATCAACAAAAAAATTATTAAATAAATCATTAAAACATTTTAAACAAGGTTTTCAATTAATGTGTCTCCTACCTCGAGTATGGAACATTATATACATTATTTATCATCCAAAATAATAATAAAAATGAATTGTTTACATTCTTATGAACTTATATCATTTTCCGTATTCAGATTCATTTTTTCTATTTTTGTGATTTATTTAATTACTTAATCAATTAATTTCATGTCGGCCATTTTGAAGATATTCAGCTCATATATCTA
This sequence comes from Viscum album, assembly GCA_963277665.1. Classification (NCBI taxonomy): domain Eukaryota; kingdom Viridiplantae; phylum Streptophyta; class Magnoliopsida; order Santalales; family Viscaceae; genus Viscum; species Viscum album. The sequence goes on along the minus strand of CAUJRU010000032.1, from coordinate 696,266 downwards.
AATTGAATTTTGTAAGTTGACTATGGTCAATGAATTAATTTTCCTATCATTTCAAGAATAATATTAATTGTAAAATAATATTTTTTTAATTTTAGTGAATATTTTAAAACCATCCATGATATATGGTTAGGAAAATTAAACTATGTTAACCATGGAGATGGTAAGTCATGCATATTCATTAGTAACAATGCCATTTTTCAAAAATAAATATTTAAATAACGTAAGAATGATTTTATCTTTATATAATGAGTAATAAATTATAAATATTATATTATATATTTAAATACACTTATATATACCATCCATTTTATGTAATCATTAAGAAACAATCACATTCCTTCTTAGAGGTGGTAATTCACATGTACACATGCACAACATTATCATGTTTTAATGGATGTGAAGGTAAGAAATTATATGATATATTATCTTTCAATAATGATTTATATGTGTTGAATATCATATCTATAAATATATATTAAGTCAATAAATATAATGATTTGGGAAAGGTAGTGTTGGAAAATGAATTACTTCATTTTGTGAGGTAGTAGTCCACCGTACACATAAAAGATTGTTTTATTTCCCATTTGCTGGAAGGAGGAGATCATTATAGATTATTCCATTAACATTAAAACATCCCTGTATATGAATGATACTCTTTTTATTTTATCATGTGTGATGAATAATTTAATATTGTTAAAAGAAGAAATTAAACTAAAATATTCATTCAAAGACTATGACTCTTCTTCGGAAAAATTCAGTTTCTTTACACATTTTTTGATATAAGGTTCGTATTTAAACTATAATAATACCTATAAATTTTTTTTGGGATGTCATGAAGGTATTTGTGTAGGTATGTTCAGAAACAAAATGATTATTAAGTGCGAATAAAATTGGGTATGAAGTTCCCTTTTATAATTGTGGGGAAGGGGACTCTTCAAATATGTAAAAATATTAAATTAATATAATTTAAGTTTCCTTTTAAAATGGAGAAAAAATTACACACATATAATATGAGATTATGATGAGTCTAAATCCATTCATTAAATAAACATTTGACATGATTATATGATGTTTTCACCCTCAACCATTTATTGTATTCCCCTGTTAACCCTTTCACATTACCATGACAAATTTTTTTTTCTCTTTATGGATATTGATAGTTACTATAAGTTAAAAAATGTCACATAAATCGATGAAGGTAGATATTTTCATCCCTGTAAAAATAATTTTTTCAATGTTATGATTTTTAGGAATTTTGAATATATTAATAATATATTGTTTGTTATAAAATATCAACAATGTTAATTTTAGAATTACATGAAATATTATTATATAATATATTTTAATTTAATTTATACATATTGAAAAATTACATTTATCAGAATATAAGTATTATATATTTTTAATTTAATTATCAAATTTAATATTAATAGGTTTTCATATCATTTTAAGCGTTATCGTTTTTATTAACCCATTGGATAACCAATTTTAATCATAACTGCATTAATGAATTTTTCTATATTATAGTATTATAATTTTATTTATAATGTGAAACTTTTGTCATATATTACCAAGTAATAAATTTAATACCATATATCATTTTAATTTTCCACTTCAAATATTTATCTAAATAATTCAGTAAAATATTATCAAACCTGAAATTTCATTATTCTCATTTTTTACACTATGCATTAAATTTTACATTAAATATACCACGAAACCAAATTAATTCAAAAATAAACATTTTACACACCACTAGTTTGTAATAACTGTCTGAAAAATTATATGTACACTATAACTCGCACAAAAAATAAATATTTTAATTTTTAAAAAATAAATTTATATATTTTTATACTACTTTAACAAGAACTCTATATATCATTAAAAATTAAAAAAATATTAACATTATAAAAAAATAATTCTTCTATCAAAAAAATATTTATAAATGAACATAATTAGATTCTATCTCTATCATAATATATATAAATATATATATATATATATATATATATATATTAAAATCAATACGCTAAAAACTTTTACATTATAATTTCATCAAATAATATATAATACATTTCCAAAGAAAAACAGAAATAAATTTCCAATCATGAATTTAATTAATGGAATATTTTGTGGTTTTTTTAATCATTATCATATTATTTTTTCCATTAATTATTTTATTTACCCTCACCATGGTGAAAAATGTATTTTATAGTTACTATTCATAGTAAAGAAGGGGCCTATTATCCAAATTTGGACCTCCTAATTCCTAACATGTAATATATTTTTCAATAAAATATATCAGGAAATGGTGGCAGTAAATTTTAGTAGAAATTCGTGACATGCAAAAAAATAGTTCTTTGAAAAAATTTATTATTAAGACAAAAAATAATCATATACCAAAATTAAGTATAATTATGATTTAATTATAATTAATTGGACTACATATAATTGAATAAAACTTATTTTACACTAATATCACATTGAGAGAAAAAAATAAATTGTAATTGAATGAAATGATGGTTATATAAAATTAGAAATTTTTAATATTCCTTTTAAAAATATATATTTTTAAGAAAATCCCAAGAATTAACCATAATATAATTTTTATATTCTAATTTAAATTGTGATAATATTTTTTCAAATATAATTATTACAATTTTAAAAAATTAATTATAATATTTTCTCATAAAAAATAAAATAATTTTTAAGGGAAACATATTTCTGAAGCATATAATGATATTATTAATAAATGATTGCTTTGTTATTATTACATGATTAATAGATTTGGATTATATAAAACCTTTATAAATATTTTTCATTATATGGTAATTACCATTCATACCTAACAATTTAGCAGCTAAGTTATTATGGTCAAATTTAAATAATATTTTATTGTCTCTTTATGCTCGGTTTTAGGTATTGTATTTCCTATCGAACATAGTATTCATTTAATAAATCTTCGGATATTATGTTATCCTCCTTTTAAAAAATTTCATCCTTGAAATTATAAATTTTTAATAAATGTTTTTACATTTTAAAAAAACATTTTTGAAAACCCATATCATTAAAATAGTTAATAAGACATCCATTTGAAAAAAGGTAATGAGAAATATTAGTCATATGGAATGAAACATAACAATGTTTCCATATAGTATAAAATTAATTAAAAATAGAAATATATACATGGGGGATTATAAATTTCCAAATAATTATGGAGAGTGATAAATATCATAGGTCACAATAAAGTGAATGATCATGAGAAAGTTAATGAACACAAAACTGTAAATCAATGATGTGTGAAATAGACCATCAATTGACAAAATATTTTATTCATGATATTTTTTCTAGATTTAAGTAATTAATTTCCCATATACTAAGTAAATAATGAAATACACACTACAAGAAATTCATGTTATAGCCACAGTTTAAAACTGTGGCAATTGTCCCTAAAATTCTGGCTATATGTTATAGCCACGGTTTGGGGAAATGTAGATCCTATTGGTGTGGTAATAAGTACAAGACCATATCCATAGTTCCAAACCATGGATATATGGCTATGTCAACAGTTTGAACTGTGGATATACACTTATATTCATGGTTCCCACTATGCCTATAGATAATTCGATTGAAAGATATACCCATGGTTTAAAAACATGGCTCTAGGATGAAATTTCCCCCAAAAATATATAAAACTAAAACCCACAAACCTGATGTAAAAGAAACCAACATCCACAAACCTATTATACTAAAACTACTTTAAAAAAACTGTAGTCACAAACCTGTATTTTAATGTAACTACAAACATACAGTTTCCAATAACCCACAAACCTACAGTTTCCTATAACCTATAATCCTAGAAACATGTATCAAAAAATTAGTAAAACAATAATTATAAAAACCTATAATATTATAAGTGGTATATTTATCATATAAAATCATTATCTTTTAAAATATCACATAAAATGAATGGGATTCCTTGTTATGCATAAAATTTGAAATAGTTCATTAATTTATAAGTAAACTGGGGAATAAATTAGAAGTGATCAATCTATATCATCGCAAATTTACTCAATCTCAAATGCCTTCTCATTACACAAATTCACTAGCTTCGTTATTTTCTATTTTAAATAATAAATACACAAAAAACACATTCATCCAATATGATGAAATATGAAAGAAATTAAAAACTAAAAATGTATAAGAGTAAGAAAATAATGAAACATATTGAATGTCATCCAATGAAGCATTAGAAATTGAAGCCTCCCCACTCTCCATTATGTTTTTCTCAAATAATATCATATTCATATTATTATCTTTGAATTCATGTTCCAATCTTCATATGTGACATATATTAAATAATAAATGTTTCGATAAAGATTAAAAATGAAAAAACATAATATACAAGTGTGATTCAATAATTTTGAAACATGAATTGCTTAGGGTTATTAGCTACACATAACATCTAGAACATTCAAGAATCATATAACTTCATTCAAAAACTATTCAACCTTCCATTTTGGGTAGATGTTAGACACATATACATGCTATCTATCTAAGAATATGATAAAAAAATTGATCTAGTCCAGGATCACCAAATATTGCACAACATTTCTATAGAATCTATCACACTAATTTATCATTAAATATATTAATTTAAAGCTTAATTTGTTAGGATAAAAATTTAAAATTGGAGGTACAAAAAAACTACTACATGTGACATTGTAAAATATTTTTTAAACATAATATGAATCAAAAAATTAAAGTATTTCAGCCTATTTAGCATAGAAACAACACTGCAACGTAGAAAGGTAAGAGACAAAAATTCACAAAAGTTGCATATCAACTTAATAAAAATAATCAGTAGATAATAAAAACCATAAAAATCAATAAACATCAATGTGTTGACAAGCTAAGGATATATATTATTAGAGGCTAAATTATCCACAGAATAATCAAAATATAGTGATTTCATTTTGGATGTTGTATAAACTAATTAAAATCAAATCTATGCTGAAAATAATATTATATAGTTTCCTCAATGCATGTTTAAAAAATTAGATATATACTTTTCCAATTGAATAAGAATTAGATATTGGTTTTTGAGCCATTGAGAACATTTATATATTTTTTGACTAGGAATTTTATAGTTCTAATACCCAATTTTATCTCTCCAGCTTGAATTTTTACTTGCTTAACAAGAAGATTGAACTAATTCGGTACTTTAAAACAATTATATCGACAAATATAATAAAAAATGTATCTAATATATGTTACATACTAAGTATATAAAAGAAAAAAATGTAGTTAGAAAAACAATAATGGCAGAAAGAAGTGTATATTGTGAGTTACAACCCCCCCCCACACACACACACAAACACAAAAACATAGACACACGTAAAGAAAAAAGTATACATATATCATTTGAAAAAACATTGGGTGATCCAAGAAAACATGATCAACTCCACATTTATAAAAGTGAAAGGATCATACTGGTTTAATTTGACCAAAAACTTCAAACTATAATAATTAAATAACAAATATTTCTATTAAATATGTTACAATAGTATAAAAAATCAATATGACCATCACATAAATGAAAGTATAAATTAACTCACATCAACATATATTCTATTATCCGACTCATATTTTTATTGGTGATACCATGGAGAAACAATCATGACTTTGTGCTGAGCTACCTACCCTGCTGAAATCCCCACCCACTTCCTTGCTGCCTGCCTCACCTACTACCCACTTATATCCCCTCCCACTAACTACACCACTCATTATCCCATTTCCTACCCCACCAGATGCATGTCATTCCCACTACCTACCCCACCCACTACCTCGCTGCCTACCCCACTCAGTGCCCCGCTGCTTACCCCTTCCCCTACTCAATGACTCTATGATCAACCAATACTCCATGGCCTTCCCTCTATGTCCCATCACTACTCCCTACCCCCTTCTCCCTTACCCTCCTTAATCTATAAATCTTATCCATACCTCCCTGCTCAATGTCGTATAAAGTATTCAAAGTCAGAGTTCATGATTCATCGTCAAACATAAAAAAATCTTCAAATAAAAATATGATATTTTATACAAAAAAAATATTATGTTCAATCCAAATGATATTCTGTAAATAGGAAAAATTATGAAATTATTTGAATGCATTCCACCTTGTTAAAATATTAGTAAAATAATGAATGGACAATATTTCATCAAATAAGTTTTAAAATAAAAGGTAGGTTAGTTCTCCTAAATGACCATATTTTTTTAAAAGGTTAGTACGAAAATTCTAGAAATGTATAAGATAATGTGTATGTGTTTTAGTATTTCTATAATCATAATCATAAGAACTGTAAACTTGAAAAATTTTATATGTTACATTATATCGATAAACATTATAAAACATATGCATTGAAAGCAAAAAAATGTTTATTATTTATGTTTCAGTATACTCATTAGTGTAGTAATGACAATAAATATGAACATATTTGTGTAAATAATAAATTTGTTGTATAAGAATAAGAAAAAGTAAAGGAATTTTTAATTATTGATATATTATCATATTTTTTACAATACTTTTATATTATAGTATATATAATTCCGTATGCATTATAGTATTTGTATAAGCATGGCTAAAAACATAATCATAGGAATTTTCACAATTAATTTGATAATGTTCTCATATTGAAACAAGTGTTTAAAAAGAAGAATAAACATATGCAATATCAACCTCAAAATGTGCATATTTGATAAATTGTATAAGGATTAGAATTAGTATAGGAATATGAATAAGCATATATATTTATTCAATATTTGTATAAGCATGAGAAAAAGTAGATGTATAAGTGATTTCTTATAAATTTATATTATATTATTATAGTGTTCTTATATTACTATGAAAGAATAATCATAAGAACTATAAAAATGGGTGTCATTTAATATTGGTTAGGATTTATATATTATATATTTTTCTAAATGTGTATATTTTATTATTTTCATAAGAATATGTTTATGCATATGTAGAGGAAATTTAAAAATAAAGAAAATTTGTGTATAATAGTATTCATGTTGGTATCAAAATTAATATATGAATAAACCAAAGCTTATGTATAAAGATATATATCATTCAGTTATGTATGACATTCCTTCCATATTTCAGAATTTTAAAATGTGTATGTATTGATGGTTTTTTATATTAAAATAATCTGCTTATTTTTTATGCATTCTATAAAGATAATGTTTTAATTTTACTTATTATTTTTATATTTATGCATGAATGTTATTTAAGGTTGGGAAAAATTATATTCATTTATGTGAATGTAGAAGAAATAACATATAGATGAATCACAATATATAAGTGATCAAACACTTTTCACCATCCACTCTCAGACTCTTTTATCCATTGTCGGTAAATTCACTTTTATTGTGAAGTTATTTCAACAGATCTAGTGAAATCACCTCTCAAATTCCTATCACACTCTCAACTAATAGTTTAATTATCACTCAATGCTCACACCCCCATCATATTAATGAATATCCCTGTCTTATTTCACTATTACCCCCAATTACAATAGATGTAGACAACACAATCATCTATCGTATGATTACTAAGATAGACTCATGCACAACAACTTCATGTCATGATTGTAGCTTAAAGATACAATTCGATTTACATATCCTAACTCCATATCAAAATATGCAATACATAACCAATTCTGAAAAAAAACCACAGCAGTAAAATAGAGTAAAAAACACACTTAATTAGAAGCTCAAAACACAATGATCCAAATGACCCCCAGAAAAACAATGTCCCATATATCCTAATGGACAGAATAAATTAAATGAATAAAATATAAAAAATTAAATCCTAGTATGTCTTAGAATAACTAAAAAAAGCTATATGGTATGGATTCTATAACATTTATATTTTTATATATTACGCCAACATCTCATCATGACACATCAAGGTCATGCTTTCTTATACTTGATGCAAGGAAAAAGTAAAACTATATTGACATATAAACATATAAACTATATTAACAGTTACTTTTTATGAACATGTAAACATTATTAATATATAATATTTTAATCATATAAACTACATTAACATAAATTTATATACATAAAACATTTCAACATCGTAAACTATTTATGTTAATAAAAACAACATTAAAACAATGTATATGATTATTTAGATGATAATTTTTATAATAAAATTAACATATTAACTTTATTGTCTTTATTATATAATTTTTTTCAAAAATATTACCAAATAAGATAAAACAATTCAATAAAATTAACATATAAACACATAATATGATGAACAAATTTAAAATAGAACCACTGAAACACCAATAACTAAACAGATATTTAAATTGAAAGGAATCTCATTGAATGGGTTTTTAATATAGAATTAAATAATATATGGAATAAATTATAACATACCATTTGGTACAATGATGACATTGATATAATACCTAAGTCAGTTGTTTGGGATCTTTCATCATAAGAAGTACTTTGTAAGGAAATAAATAGAAATTACATATTTATATGTGCATCTATACTATAATATAATAATTTATACTAAATATAGGAATATAAAATCATTAATAAATTGAAAACCAAAAAAATATGATATCTTATAATAATGTATATATTACCCAAGATATTAAATAAACTTTTCTATAATTTCAAACCCAAGGTAAAAATTATAACTAACAAATGCATACTCATTTTTCAATACTCCTTTAATAATATATGGTCCATGTGGACATAAAATATCAACCCTAAATGAATATGAATATAATACTAAAAATGTGGGGGAAAAGGTGGCATTAGTTTGGTTCTTTAGTTATAATTATAAATTGGTGAGCTCTTACACTAGTGACCATTAGTATTTTTCACATGTTTAGAGAAATATATTACATGTTAAAATTAAGGATTATTCACCACAATAACATGCAATGTATGATCTACTTGGGGTTTTTAAGATGAGTGTATTTTAAATGTTTATAAAATCAATGATGATGAAAAAACATCAAATGGTATAAAACACAATATTTTGGTAGTAATGACACATTTGAATGGCGCAGAGAATTAGCATGGCCACATGAAACATATTTCAAATATCATATTGATACCATTGTGTTGTTCCAAAATAGCATAGGATGACATTTTATGAGAGTTCTAATAACTTCAATATGTTAATATTGAAGGATGTACATGCATGTAATTGGTAAAAATCATTCTATTATGTTTCAATTTGATATTTAAGTGAAATAAAAGATAAATGACCTTGATGTGTGGTAATAACCTCAAGAAAATGATTATGGCCTCATGAAACATGTTTTAGAGAATACAACATACCAAAAAATCCATTCAAGAAGTAGAAACTGACTAGACATAGAATACTGATCACAAAAACCATAACATGAAGAAAAAGATATTTAGTTTTTCTGTTGATATGTTTTAAAGAAGAATGGTCATATTAGTTATCATGGAAGTGGAAGTGTATTTTTAATCTAATGTCTACTTATTTTCTTCAAAAAACAAATTTCGAGGGCGTTAAAGGTTTGTGTTGCTTCAAGAAACTGATTAAATTTTTTTCACCAAAATATGAATAATTTTTCCAGAACATAACACTTTTGATGATATATAAAAATATAAAATGTTATTGTTTTATTTTGGACTAAACAATTTTAATTATGATATGTTTTACAACAATTATTGTAATGTGTTTTTGATTCTCCATTACATCGGGAATGGACAATTATCATGAATATACAATCATGGATAGATAAAAAATAGAAGTTATGAAAAGAAATTTATTGATACAGTAACATTTACACCTTCTAGAATATATTATAGCTCAGATTAGTCATAGTTTTTATTAAGAACATTTCACCTTGAATATATAAATAACATAAAAATAATCAGTTTGAAAGAAATTATATACCTGATTACATTTCTCATTGTAATTTATCAAGAACTTACATGTATAAAAATATAAAGAAAATAAAATTTTGGTTTAGAAACTACTTAACCATGAGAAAATGTATTTATACTATTAATATAATTCAAAAATATTTAAATAATTAATAATTTGGAACAACCAATATGAAGAATGAAATATAACCATACCATACCTAAAAGAATGTATAAGCTTGTATAAACAGTGTAAATATAATTAATTTGTTGTGGTAGATTATAATGTTGAAATATAAATTCATAAATATAATTCATTTGTAGTGGTTTATTAGGGGAACAAATCAGAAATAACTAGAATGCTAACTATAATCACGAAAAAAACACACTATCATGAGATACCTAACCAATTATTGAGATTTAATTAAATAGAATGATAACGGGTATGGATTTTTGATGAAAAACAATAAAAGGGATGATTTACCATGTGTCTGGAAATGTTTTTAGTGATAAATAAAATCTCACTAGGGTAGGGCTAGGTTCAAGTGAGAAATCAGGGAGGTGGGTGGGTACGTTGAAGGAGAAGGATCTGGTGGTGGTGCGGTAGCCGCATCAGAGGACCACGAAAGGCGGTGTTATCGCATCATAGCGACAGTGATCTACCTCGAAGGAGGAGGGTCTTGGAGTGGCGGGTGGTGTCAGAGCTTCATCATTAGGTAGGTGGGGATGTCGTGTCGGTGAGGAGGTGGGCTGGTAGTGTTGGAGTCACATTGGCAGGGAGGTGTCAGAGCCGCATCGGCAGGGAGGTGTGATAGCTACTTCATACCTGAAGGGGGAGGAGGAATGTAAAGGTGAGGTGGGGGAAGATAGGAGGAGGAATGTTGATGGAGTAGTAATTTCAATTGAGTAATCACCAAGGAAGAGGGTTTCATGAGGAAGAGGAAATTCACAATGGGAGAAAAAACATTGGAGGACCTACTTCCATGTGCAGAATTATCTTGTGGCTACATTAATACTGAAGCAAAGGTTTTAATATAACCAAGGAAATATCTAACCCTATATCCATGGATCATTAAAACTATGGCTATAGGTCATTTTTATAATAGTGATACATATTTTATGAGTATAATTTCATCCCTTATTCAATTTACACCAAAATCCCATAATTGGATCCAAATGAAGAGTATTCAAGAATAATTTATCATAACATAGTCACTAAAATATACTTATATCTATACAAATATTGAAATAAAGTATAAAAATAAATTCCTACTACATTATACATTAAAAAATATAATTATTAATCACAATAAAATTCCAAAAATGAATAACCATTTATATGATCAAAAGTCATTAATCTTAAAAATTGATCCTTAATTCCCAATTTTAAAACTAAATCATTTCACCAAAAACAATCATTAAAATTATTCAAAATATTCATGACTACCATTGTAATCTATAGATTATAATTATTTTATCACATATTCTTTTATTATTAATTTATCATTTATCTCTAAATATAATCAATCACTCTTAAAATCACATACCAAAAATATATTTCCACTTTTCATATAATCTCCAAGTAATGATAATCATTTCCATAAATAACCTTAATCACCACAAATAAATTTTAAAATTATATATTGTACTAAAATATAATTGAATCTTTAATCCTAAAATAAAATCACAAAATATTCTATAAAACTTATTTATATAATGTTTGCCCAAAATTTTAGTGACCTTAATATGGAATATCTTTAATCTCTAAATAAAATTTTAATCACACTGTTATCTATAAAATAAAACATTCTTTCCAAAATCAACGTAATCTATAAATTTTTAATAATTTAAGGAAACATGTTTATACTAAATACGAAATCAAATAGTTTAGTGGTATGATATTCACCCATATCGCACATCAGTTTTAGGTTCATGAACTATGGCCCTTCCAGAAGTGATAAGGTGTCACCTGAAATGTGTATTTTTCTTTCAACAAATCTATATTAATATAATTACTATAACCTTCAAAAAAGTTGATTGAGATATTAAAAATAACCATATAAATAAAGGATTAAATAATATTCTATCCTAAAAGTTTATCTCATTACATTCCTCTTACATCAATAAATATTGAATAAAATTCTTTTAAAATAAACATTCATATTGAACCTAAGTGTTACATAAACTTCAACTTAACAAAATTCCTCCAAAAATATCATATGCATCTCTAAATACCATTACATAAGATATCAATTGTGGTTGTTTAATCCCTTTTTATTCTGATAAATCTGAAACATATTAAACCATGATAGTATCCACAACACCTAAATTATACAAACAAGTAAACATCATAATCCCTATAGTAATTGAAACATTTCCTATCATATAAACTATAAGGACCAAACCTTATACAATTTTTCAATTGAATCTTTATAAAATAAATAACTTTATTCCATTTCGAGAATATTCTTAGGTTTATATTTTTTTGAGAATTGGTTCATAACTCTTACAAAACAATCCCATACAAATATTCTTGGACACTCCCTCTTAGTGTCCATTTTAGCCACAATAAAAAAACATTTAAAATTAATAATGTTTTATTTTTCTTTGAAAATAATTATAGTTTTCCAAATGTGTTCTTTGTTTATTCTCATCTTCAACTCTTCTTAAAAAAATTCTAAAATTTTGGATGAGTATAAAAATCTTAATAAGGGATATGAAATAGAATAAATAAATTTTTATTCAATTTTAAAATAATGAACTCATAAAATTAGTTTTCCTTCTACATAATAAAAATTTACAAAAAATAATATTTTACGTAGACATGAAAAAATATTTACACCAAAAATCTTTCATATAACTCTTTACGATAAAAAATAAAGCAAAAAACATAATCAGGAAGATTTATTAGTGAAAATTAAAACATGTGAAAATCATTTTCTTAAAAACATACAATTTTAACAGAAAATTGTATAATCTTTCCTTTAAAAGATTATATCAATAGCTTAACCTTTAATATCAAAATATTTCCATAAAAAAATCATTACCAATCATAGAAAACTAATATAGTATGCTTGGGACATATATTCATATAAAACATTAAATAACCCTTGATATTGGAATAACAATATGTTTGACTCCAAATATAATTATCCATAGTACATAATCATTATCTAATGCATTATAGGGCTATAATGGACCCACCCATCAATGATTTATAATGTAACTGCTCATCCTTTGTTTATAGTTGAACCACTCATTTTGTATTTATAACAGAACCACACCTCAACATAAATTATTTCCAAGAACTATGAAATTGTAATAAAATATCAAATCATTCATTTAATCACTATAGTCAATAAAATATTCTTTTAACTAATAAGAAAGATAAATTGGATACCGAAATATCTATTCCATTTAAAACCCTTTTTCAAGATACAAAAAACAAAATGAATCAGGGATTTTCATTAAATATAACAAGGTTAATTTTAATGGAATCCAGACATAAAATAGTGATTATTGTGGGGGGAAATTATTTTGCAACCATATATATTAAATTAGAACTTTCCATTTGTATTTTGTAATGAAAGTCAAAATATTCCATAAAAGGTGTCTTTATTAAAACCATTCACTTAATGTGAATGGAAAGTAAAATTTCCACTATAATTAAAATATATAAATATAAATAAATAAATAAAATATTTTAATTAATATTTATATAGAATAAAATAATTTGGAAAATAAATCATTAAAACATTAAAATTAGTTTTTATGTTAATGTTCCTTTTACCCGGAGTCTGACTCATCACATAAATTATTAATATTCTTGTGTAATAAACTTATATTAATTATTTTATTAAATAATATCCATTTTAAAGTTTATCAATCCTTTTATATTATATATTTAAAATTAATATTTAATTATATAATAAATTATGTTCAGATTGGACTTTTTGATGATATTCAGCTCTTACGTCAAATATGACTTCAGTGGGATGACTATCTTAAAATAATCCATTATTTCATCATCAACAAAATAATAATCATGAAATAAGTTTCATGTTGAAAAATAATTTATACTTCAAAACCCAACCCTGAAATATTTTTAATTAAAATTACATACGTTACAATCATATAGATGATAGGTCATGCATTTTCATGAGTAATGTTTCCATTTTTCAACAATCATTATTGAATAAAGGTATGTATTTTTTTAATTAATTACTATTATATAATAAATATAATTTTATTTCTTTAAATAAATATATATATTCCATCTATGTGATACAATTATAAAAACGAATCACATTGCTTTGTCGTGTTGGTAATCAACATGTACATACGAACAATGCCATCACTTTTCATTGGATGGGATGGTAAGAAATTAGATTATATAATATCTTTATATAAAGATAAATATTTCATAAATATCATATATAGGCACTAAATACATCATTAAAACTCTCTATGAGAGGTGTTAATGGAAAATTAATTCTATTAGTTTGAGAGGTGATGGTCTATCATACACAATAATGATCGTTTCATTTCACATTTGACAAAATATAGAGATGATTGTTGGTTATTCCATTAAAAAACAACGTATTATTACATGGAATATACTTTTTTATTATTTAATTATGATTTAATAATATTTCAAATCTCTAGAGTAAGAAATTACAGTAAAACATTTTGTTAAAGACTATACCTCTTCTTTGGACTAATTTATTTTCTTTACAATCCCAATATTGTTGTTATTATTTAAAAATTATATCCCCAATGATGAGGGGAGACAACTCAAGAAGGTATTTTTTAAGTTATTGGATGAATATAAATTGTTTTATGTGTGATTAATAGAGTATAAGAGGTTCCCTTTTATAAATGACGGGACGATCACTCTTGGATATTCCTAAACTATTAAAATAATATTAATTCATTTTCATTTTAAAATGTGTCTTAAATTATATATTTATAATATGGGGTATTGATGAGTATAAATATATTCATTAAATTAAATGTGGATATATTTATGATAAATTTTCAAACATTTATTTTTATTTTACTCCCTCATTAACCCATTCACAATTACAATGATAATAATGTTTTTTTACTATTTTAGTTAAAGATAATGAGTATAAAAGGACAAGTATCCCACAAGTGGAACATGGATAATATATTGAATCCTATACTAATCACTAGGACAATGATAGTATTTTTTGAAATTTTACATCATTTAATGAAATATTATTTATTATCAATGTTCATTAAAATCAATTATGGAAATACATGATATATTATAATATAATATGTGCCTATATCATGTAAACTAATTCCAAAAATGGCATGTATTATAAGATAATGAGGATATGGTATTAATAGTATCATCCATTTTGGTTTTAAGTCATTCATATAACATTTTAACCCATAAGTTTTGATTAACCCCTTAGTTAAGCAACATTAATCATAACGATGGTAATGCATTTTTCAATATTAAGGAGTTATAATTTTACTTATAAGGTGATAATTGGATCAAAAATTAGAAATAGATGAAATTTGATAAATTTTTTAATAATAGTTCTCCCATTTAAATCTTTTTATGATATTTAAATATTTTAAAAAATATAATAAAACAAAAAGTATCTTTATTATTATTTTTTACACCATTCATTTAATATGACATTAAATCAACCATAAATAATTTAATTTAATTAAAAACCATTAAAATATCCTTATTATGTTATTTTTATCTATAAAATTAGTGTCACTCTTTAAATAAACAAAATTATATAACTTTTAATGTTTTTTAAATAATCTTCTTTATTTTTCTACTCCTTGCACAAACACTCTGTCAGTATTTCGTAAGCATTTTGGGTAATTATTTCATCAATGAAAATTAAAAATAAATTACATTAATAAATTTTTATTTTTATCTCAAATAAATATATATAACTATGAATATTTTTTTGTTATCTCTGTCACGAAAATATTATAGATATTAAAATGAGGAGAGTGGCGTTTTTCACCTTATATATACTGAAATTAATATATAAGTAAATATCAATGAAAAATGGCACAAAAATTCCCTAAATTAAAATAATGGACGTGAATAGTAAAAAGGAATCAGTATAAGAAATTAATGTCTTATGTTTGGGTTATTATTTGTCCTTATTATATTAGGGTTATCTTTAATTACCACATTTACACTTTCCATGGTGAAAAATGTTTTCTACAGTTACTATAAATAATGAACAAAAATAAAAGTATAATGTACACTAATGTTGGATATAATTATTCCAAATATGGAATCCTTTTTTCATTATTCAATTATTATATGTTTCATAAATAAATTTTAATACAAATGCATAAAATGAAATAAAACAAATTAGAAATAATCATTTTTTATCCCAAAAATAAACATTTACCAAAACTAAGTATAATGATGGTTAAATTATAATTAATTATATTATATCTAATATAATAATAATTATTTCACTTTAAGATCAAATAAAATCATTATGGTTTTTTTAGTTGATGTAAATTACTATTTTAAGAAAATTTGTATTATCACTATTCACTTGAAAAATCAATCTTAAAAAAATACTAAGAATTCAGTCAAATTAAATTTTAATAAAATTATTTAGGAAATGATATAATTTTTTATTTAAAAATAAAAAAAATCTATCCATTATATATTGAATATTCTAAAGAAAAAATAAAAAGAACTTTTTTGAAGAAAACATATTTTGGAAACATAAAATAACATTACTAAAAATTGAGTAATTATTTATTATGTATTCTTAAATATATATGAATTATATAGAACCATTATAATTATTTTTGATAATATTTTTATTTATATTGATACCTAATAATATAATGACCAGGTTATGACAATCGCATTTAAATAATGTGACATTATTTTTTTGAGATTGGTGTTGCATATTTTATAGCTATCAAACATAGGGTTATTTTAAAAAGTATCTAGATATTATAGTAATTATAAGGTGATATGTAATGATGAATTTTGTTCAAATTTAGCATAAAAATAGTGGAAAGTTTTCATCATAGTCTATTATTTAAATCAATATGAAATATTTTTCAACCAAACGTGCCTTATTGGTACTGACTTCTCAATGTATGTATATTTTCTTATTGAATTACCATTTCCATACAAAGGGATTTATTTCAATTGGGGGGTCTAAAAATATCTAAACCTTCTTCTAGTATATGGATTCCATTTTAGAGTTCATATCTTCTTTTATTAGGTGGCTTCTTTGTCACTTGAATCTTTCTTATTGATTACAGGATCACTATTATCATCAAATAATGAGTCCCCATCTTTGGTGACTATAAAAAAATATCATTGTAGTTCTATAATCTATCGCATACTAATGTATAGTACATGTGTATCGGGAGAATTATTTTCCATTGGGCTTTTCAGAATCAGTTCTTATACTAACTCATGGGTATCTTGATCCAAAACTTCTTATATGTGTAACATTCCCATATTTTATCTTTAGAGATATGATCCCTCATAAGTAATATGGAAATTATTTTTACCAAAATCTAATTTTATAATGTTTTAAAAAAGAAATAACACTTTTACCTTGGGTAACCTTTAATGATACACATTTTATAATGGGTGATTTTATTTGATAGAAATTTCGTTAAAATTATTTTCATCCTCATACTCCTGAATGGGAAAACACAAGTTTATTTACATATCAACGTTCTTATGGATAATTATATTTCACTTCTATTGGAACTCAATTTAGAATTTGTGATAATGCCTATAATTTGTATCCCTAAAAGGATAATGGAAGGTCCATATAACTCATCATAAATGATAGCATGTCTAACATGGTTTGCATTCCACATTATCTTACACCATTACATAGTGGTGAATTAGGAGTATTATGTTAGGATAGAATCCCAAACTCTCATTAATAGTTAAATAAGACCTAATTAAAATATTCTACACTATTATTTGAGCTTAATTTCATAATATTCTTATGAATATGGTTCTCAAATCCATACTTATATACATTGAATATATCAAATGAATATGACATATAATTTATTAAATTGATATATCCATATCTACTAAAATCATTAGTAAAAGTTATGATGTACAAATACCCACTTTTTGATTCAAATAGAAATGGACCACATACATCTGTGTGAACCAATTCATGAAGCTCCTTGTTCATTCCCCTTTTTCTAATAAAAAGTTCATTAGTCATTTTACTTGTAATAATGTGTGACTTACACTAAGTGGTTTTAGTTAAAATGTTTTCGAATACTTATCTTTCTATTATTTTTATAAACCCTATTAATATTCATGACCTAGAAAATGATTCCATAAATGGGTGTGGCATGAGTCATTTGAACTATTTTTTCCCAATTTAAATTTCTTTTTTTATTTAATCTAACACAAAAATATTGTTATTTAAACATTTTAGTTCCACATTCCTAATGTATCACATGTGTGGGGAGAACTGATGTTTTAATTTTTAAAAATTCATTATTTTTTATTTCAACCTCATGAACTTTTTAAGGTTCTCAATTAACTGTGTGATACCTCACAATCTTACCTCATATATAAAAATAATAAGAGAGAGAACATACCAAGATATTTACAAGGTTCAGTATAAATTCCTGGTCATTGATTTACTTATTAATCCCACCAACACATATTATCAACTATATAAGAAGGTGATTATAATGAATTAGAAAAAATGGTTATAAATCCCAATATTCAATCCTTCAATTGATGTCAGTTCTATACCCCAACAAAAACACTTTTCCATAGTTGGTTAGACACGTCAACTATCATATAGTCTCTTTATTCTAGATTAGTTTGAAATCCATCCTTGAGCCTATTCAAACTAGTTAGACACCCCAGTCACAAGCTCCTTATTCACAATGTTCATGATCCACATATACAATGACCTTTTTTTCTTCTACATTATCCTATAATACTTGAAATATATATTATCCAATGAGTGTACTTGATATGTTATACTGGAGTATAACATAAAGATATTAAACAACTTCAGGAAGAAGACATGTTGGTATTTAAACATATTCAAACCAAATATTGAATGACCCATTTCATCTCATATTACTAAAAGATGATACCTATATTTCTTCTCCTGTATGTATATTCTGTCTTCCGTCCCTTAACCTTTTGATCATTAGGGATTATTAGATATTTCATAGACTACTACCATAGAAAATATTCTTCCATATTTTGATAAATTTATGAACTCAATCAACGTGTTTATGGTGTGCACACAATTTATTCAATATTATTTTATGAATTATAAATACTTTCACAACTCAGAATAATCTCTCCTCAGAATCTAAAAACAAATACATCATGAAATCATGTGTATATCATGTAATTATAATTTATTTATACACTTTCTAAACTTCAAAATGTATTCTAAATTGATCGTGTACACATAAAATGATTATATCATATCATGTATCATATGTCATGTAATATTGGTCCATTTATTTTAGGATCATTTTATAGATTCTTACATCATATTGCACCTCAATTTCATATTCACTCTATATTGGTTAAAATGTATGATAAATTATGCCAATGATCATGAAATGATCATATCATATCATGCATTATATTTAGAATATTGTTGGTTAACTTATTTGATGTTTAGATTATTGATGCTTGGGTCATATTGAGTACCATTTTTATATTCTCTTTATATTGTTCAAAAAAACTTCTAAATTGTTCTAATTATTAGGAAATTATCATATCATTTCATATATGACATTTAGTGTATTATTAGTCCAAATTATTGATTCATGGAATACTTATGCACAGATCATATTTCGCATCAGTTTCTATTCTCTATATATTCATCAAATAGAATTTAAAATTATTCCAATTAAAATGAAATAATCAAAACATAGAATATATGATATGTAGCGTACTATTGGTTATCTTCATTGATTCTTAGAAAACTGACTCTATCACCGTATAGAAGTTCAATTTTATTTTCATAATATTTTCTTCAAAAAATATTCTAAATGCTTCATATGATCATGAAATTATCATGTATTAACATATATGATATATATCACAATATTAATTAACTTCTTTGATGCATAGAAAACTGATGCTTGCACTATATAGAACAAAACTTGTCAATTCAAAGTATATTCTTCAAAAAATATGCTATATTTTTTATATACTCAGGAAATGATCATATCATAGATTATATGACAAGTCACGTATTGTTTTTCGACTATATATTTTCTTTAAACCCCAATGCTTTAATATAAATTTAATTTTTTTACAAGTTCTCATTTCACATCACCTTCATTGAAAAAAAAATATCACACCACAAATTTGAAAACAAATTCACATAGCATAGTTTCTCTATTTGCATAATACCATGCATATCATTTTATCATTCTATAAAATAACAACTTTCTTTGCAGAACTCAAATAGAGAAGAATAAGAGCTTTCGCTCTGAATGAACACATCTCCAAAATTCTTCATCCTTTTAGCTGAGTGATAACTGGGTATTTATAGGAAATAAAGGAGTGGTTAACATGTATTTTTACACATGATCATCCGAAAAAAATATTTACCCATTTAATATGTCTTCTCCCTCTGCATGTGATATAGTCATCACATAATACATGTCTATATAGCATTTTCAAGAATGGTTTTTGTATATACTTTCTTGCGAACCATTTTCCACAAACTCTCCACCACAAGGCATTAATCTATATAGTGTCTTCACATACATAAACTTTAGCATATAATATCACATAGAATATCACTTTATCATAAAATTATCTTGGGATAGAATTTTATTAATACACTACACATAGCGTGGAACTTATTATAGAAAATTGCTTAGCCTAACACTTCAGTGAAGAAAGTCTCATAGCATAGGATTTTAGAAAATCACTTCACATAGCATGGTAATTTTATCTTATAAATTATTATATAGTATTCTTCTTAGATAAATATTCACAAATAGGACACAAAATTTTTCTAATTAACATCTCTTGATTTTATCATAGCATCTATATCAAATAGCATATTGTGGCTTCACATTATTAATGTTTAGTGTAATGAACATGGGAATAAAAATTGTTTCCTATCAACCAGATTTTATTTTCCCATTAATGTATCTCAAATAGCATGCTAAATTATTTATACCAATATACCACTAATATACCATATCTTCTATGTCAAATTTTATATTGTGGCATCAATTTATTGATGTTTAGTGTAATATTCCTACACTTCTAAATTGTTGTATGTGAACCAACATTGAAATTCTAATGAATGTACCTAAAATATTGTAGTAAAATATTTCTATTAACATCATACCAATATATAATGGCATATATGTCATAAATCATACTGTTGGTAAAAAAATTTGATACTTTCTGGACTATTTTATGTTTATCTGTAGAATGTAATCTCTCATTTTCATAGAATCCTTGTCCACAAAATCATATTCTCAAACTATTCTTATAGTTTTTTTAAATACATAATTATTTTATTTCCATAATTCCATCAATATTTTGATGATCCAACATGGAACCTGACTTTGCACACACTCATTTGGCATGAAAAACTAGCATAAATACCTCATTCTAAATATAGGTATATTACAAGGCATATAAAAAAATCCACATAAAAATGAATACTTTCATGACCATAAATATTATTACTTGTTGCAAAAAACCTGTCTCTATTGAGACTATTCCTTGAGATTTATTCTATGTTCAATAATATTCACAATTAATAAGGATAATTTCTCAAGAATGGCATCCAATTCCATCGATTGAGTCCATAGAAATTATCAATTAACAACCACTTCAAGTATCCTCTACTATATATATAAGCCATCCACATATATTAACATTGTGATGTACTAAAAACAATGACAACATTAATCTATCAATCATGAAATTGTGCTCTTCAATATCCCACTTTTTATTTTTTGTCGATACTTCTTCACATTATAAAGTGAACATTTTTCTGCACCTTATTGACAATAAATGAAAAGGGTAATTGATAGATATTCTCATCTCATATTTTTATATAAAACATAATCTTATCCCATATATAAAATTTTCATGGTCACTTATAATATAGGTTTAATATTTCATGATTCTCTTATCAATGATCCATTAGTTACTCAACTATAAGTCCATGTGTGATAGCTCATGGTAGAAAAAAATAGATTTTCATCCAAGGTTGTATAAGCTATCCAAAATAACATTAATGTGGAATCATGCACATAAATTCTAAACTATCAATATAAGGATTATAAATAATCAAATTCACAAATTAAATACTACATCATTCACATAATTTAACAAACACATCATAAGATTCATGTGAAAATGATATATCTACCCATTTTCCTTTTCTCCAAATCAATCAAGAACTCCCCCTTAATTGAAATGATTAATATGCATAAGAATGAGTGATGAATGTTTAATTGGAATACTTCTACTTAATTGTTGAAAAATCTTTTGAGAATATCCACATTCATGATGTAGTTTTGATTTAACAGCTTCATCTCATCAATTTTACCCCTCAAGGGATACACACTTTTCCTCCATTTCATGGAAGTCAACAAACTAAATGAAGTACAATATCATCTTCTTGTCCAAAAGATCCATCCTCTAACATATCCTTCAATTACCTCTATTATTTTTTAAAAAATATAAAGGAATATGTAGGGGTTACTTGTTCTTTAATGTAAACAGTAAGTTTGAGATGGCTTTCTCAACTAATATTCTCTAATTTTTCTAGTATCCATGCTTGGACATGTGATTTTAAAATATGATTCACCCATTGAAAAAATGGATCTTATCAAAACTATTATTTCTTTATGTGATATTGTTCATTCCATATAAAATATATCTTATAAAACTTCTAATGAAAGCTTCTAACTCTTAAGGACTTCATCTTGTGATGGATATGTGGTTCAGCATCCTCATAAATTATGTCCGGATTTATTTCATCTCTCACATAGAACATTCTCGACATATGGGTTGTCTATTAATGACAAAATCTCATGAAATTAAACTTATTCTTGTGGAATATTAATTTTACCATTAATATGATCTTTTTCTTGTGCATCTTTTAGATTTCTATATTTCTTTAAATCCGGTGGAAAATCATATGAATATATTTGGGAATGCTGATAGATGTTTTGGAGTTCCCACAAGGCTTTACATGAGTTCCTTTATTCATATATTTTTAATAATATTTTTTACTCTTATTTATCTTCAAGAATATGGTTTGTTTCTATTATTTCTTATGTATTGAGTCCAAGGATGACTTCTCCTAAAACAGACTAGAACTAATAAGATTTAAATCATTTCCGTAATTTCTACACAGGGATGTCACTTCATTCTCACATGGTAAATAATAACATTATACATGTTGAGATGGACAAGTATAACTTTTTCGATGACTTTATTGCAAACATCATAGAAATAACCATGATTTTCAAATCTATTTCAACATGATTAATTTTTCCTAGTCTGCAAATTTTCACAACAGTAAAATAGAGCTATACCAAGAGACCTATAACAATGGTTTTGAAAACCATTTGTTTATGATACCAATACAAATGGTTTGGACAACTTCTTTGGTATAGGTACTATAGAAATGACTTGAACTAATGGTTTTTCTAAAACTATTGGTGTGGGAACCACAGAGATACCCTATACCAATAGGTTTGGCCAAAAGTGTTGTCAAATCTCCCCTTTAGAGACCCTAGAATAGAGGTTTTTCAAGATTTTTTGTAATTTATCAAAACAAAGTCCCTTGGTAGTAACAAAAATACACATGGTCCCTTCTTTTATATGTACTTTGAATTGAAAATTAATATCACCAATTAATTATATAACCTCATAGATTGAACACAGATTATAAACATTATCAAAATCATAAGAACAATTACTAATCAAAACACTTTAATTGTCATTAGTTAGTGTTATTTCAGCATTAACTTTTGGATTCCTCTTTGAATTCATTTCCCCTCATCTATTCATGGTATTATGAATTTTTGAAGAACTCCGCAAATTTTTATCATAAGGGGTTAATTCATTTTTCTCCATGTGAGGTAACAGAAACACATCCTAAAAAGTTACTTTATAATGGCTATTAAAACAATGAGAGAACACTTTTGGATATTCATAAAAACCACTTATCGAATTCCTACAATAGTGACCCAAGTAAAATTAACCAATGAGATGTGGTTGAATCAGTGGTATTCATTTTAAAAATTCTTTCCTTTTAAATTCATCCTCTAAAACGTCAAATGGTTCTCAATCCACTCAATGAAATCTAAAAATATCACTTCATATGAAGATATAATCTATGAGTCTGTAGAACAATGAATTACATAGTTTAGTACAAATAAATACTCCTTGTCATGTATGTTAATCCATCAAAAATGTATTATACACCATATAATAAGGTGATTATAGTGAATAAGTTATCATCTGGTTATACAACCAAATAGTCCATCCTCTAATATATTCCAGTAGTACACCCCTCTAACAAACTCTTCTTCCTCAGTTTATTAGACACCCCAAACATCAAATATTCTCCTTTATCTATACTTGTTATACATACTGACCTAAATCCTCTTTATAAACTGGTTAGACACCACAAACACACGCTTGATCTTAAGGTTCTAGATCTAAAAATTACAGTATCTTCATTTTCTCTAGTTTCTCCACAACAAATGAAATCTGACTACCTCCATGAGTGTATAAGATATGTTATATTCATGTACTTATTCAAGATCTCAAAAAACTTATTGAAGTAATCTGGTTGTTCTTGAAACTCATTCACACTACATTGTGAATGATCTGGTTGTCATATTACAAAAATCTCAAACCTAAATATCTACTAATGCATGTATATTCAAGTTTTAGTCACATCAAATTATGATCTTTAGTGATGATCAGATATTTTTCAGATTACTGCTTGGAAAAGGTTCTTCCTTATTCTATTGATTTCCGGGATACAAAAAACGTGTTCATGCGATGCACCCAATTTCTACAATATTATTATATGCAATATAACGACTTTCCAACTCATAATAATCTGTCTTCTAAATCTCAACTCAAATACATTATTCAATCATGTGTATTTAATGGACATACTATTTTATTCACTAATTTTTAAACATAAAATAGTATGGTAAATTAATCTTGTGAAAATTAAACGATCTTAACAAAGATTGTATGATATTTTTGGTATTGTTGGTCCACTTATTTGAATCTTAGTGTCCTGATGATCAGATCTTCTTGCACATTAGTTTTTTTTCATTGTATATTGTTCAAACAATATTTAAATTGTTACAATGGTTATGAAATAATCATATCATAATATGTATGCTAAGTATAATATTATTAGTTCATTTCTTTTATTCATAGTGTACTGAATCTCAGATCATATTACGGATTAGTTTTCTATTCATTGTATTTTCCCCAAATATTATAATAAATTGCTCCAACGATTATGAAAAGATCATAGTGTAGAATGTATGATATGTAGTTAATTTTTGGTCCACTTCTATTATTCATAGTTTACTGACACTCAGATCATATTTCACATTGGCATTCTATTCACTATATATTAATTAAACATTGTCCTAATTTGTTTCAATGCTCCTGAAATGATCATAACATAGAATATATGATATATAGAATATAGTTGGTTCAAACCTTTTATGTTTAGTAAACTAACTCATTAATTGTATATGAATTCACTTTTATATTCAATGTATATTCAACAAACTGTATGCAAAATTCTTCATATGATCATGAAATGATCATAAAATATAATATATGGTATGTATTGTACTATTGGTTCACAGATTTAATGCTTAGAGAATGGATGCACACATCCTATAGCACTTCACATTTTTATTCATTATATATTCTTAAAAATGTAAGATAAATTATTCACATTATCCTTAAATGATAATATCATATCTTATATGTAACACCCCAAGATTTCATAGTACGTTATTCCTTCAAACTAATTCAATAACTTGCGCTACACACAACATGGAGTTCAAGCGCACCACGACTTAAAAACTAGTTGTTCAAAAGCGGTTATCAATATTATTAACTGAAATTTTAATTTTATATATTTCGTATAATTTTAACATCCATATTATGTGTTTCTTAGACATAATATAAGAAAAAATTCATTTTTTTAGATAACGGAAGTATTTTTCATAAAATGAAATTTTACCGACTTTTAATGGAAAACCTTTATTAAATACAATATTTGACACCTTTATATATTCAATTTGACAAAATAAACTTCTTATTTAGAATCAGGACATAAAAATTTATTTTCGATATATATTTGGTATTTTTCTAATAATTTTCATATTTTGGTGAATAGTGAAAATACTAAATTTTAAGTGAAAACAACTTTTTTAATCAAAATAATTTATAATGTTAAATTATACATTTGAATTAATTGGAAGTATAATGATATTATATTGTTATCATTTAATACAATTAAGTCATTATAAGTAATTTGACATTTAAATTTGACATAAACACATGTCAATCTTTTGATTGTTTTTTACTTTTTAAGAAATCGCTCTTTGGTTTGACAACGGGAAATAATTTTAAATTAAAAATGGAAACGCATATGTTTTGAATTTGGTAAAATAGACTTCATTTTTTGAATTCATAATATCAAAATTATCTTAGGGTGAATATTTTCTATTTTTATGAAAACTTTCAATTTTTGATGAATAGTGAAAAACATTGCGTTATTGTTTAAAACTGACTTTTTATTTATGTAATTAGTTATTTTATTTTAGGTTAAAATAGATACATAATCCCTATATATGTTCAATTTAATTCATTGGAGTCATTTTATAATAATTTTAGATATATAAAATGTTAATGAAATTTTTACCATCTTTTATCCACCTTCTAGGAAAAGTTGAAAAATTGCATAAAACATAATTTTACTGCTTCTGTGAGTTGAATTTAAAAAATATGAGACACAAAGATAACATCAATAAGTAAAATGTGGTTCAATAAGATGAAAATAATTTTTGGTGAATAGTAACTTTTCACTTTTATTTACTACGGTTAAAAGTAAATAGGGTAATTAAGGGTAAAAATGATATAATAATTATCCTAACCTCAACTGGCCCGTAGGCCTTCATTTTTTATTTATTTTTGATAATACACATTTCATGGGGTGAGGTGGAACCCTTAAAATTCATGTAGTCATAAGTATTACATGGCCATTAGGCCTTAGAGGAATTCATTGCCCGTAAGCTTCAAACATTACATACAACCCAGACTAAATACTTGTATAAGTTTAATTCGACCAAAAACAACCTTAGGAATAAAATATGATCATTTAGGCTCACTTATATTAGATTTTAACATTTATTAACATTTTATTTAAATAAGAGTTAAATGTTTTAAATTCAAGGCCTTGACTGGCTTTTATCAGATCATCTTCTCTATAGGAACCCCTTTCATGTCTGCTGAGGTGGAAGAATATATCAGACCTGTGATCACTGAAGAGATCAATAAAAAGATCTCCAAATATGGGATAGATGACGAGATACTCCTGGCTCTGAAACATCTCCATCCCACCAAGGCTCCAGGACCAGATGGGTTCCACACCCTATTTTTTAAGCAATACTGGAACATAATCAGTCCTGACATCTGCAATTTGATTAAAAACATCTATACTGGCAACACCAGCATTGCAACCATCAATGAAACTGTCCTCATTCTCATCCCAAAAATCAAGAAACCTGTGGCGATCCATGACTTTCGACCTATCAGCCTCTGTAATGACTCTTACAAGATCTTCTTAAAGATCCTTGTCAATCGGTTGTGACCTTGGCTACCAGATATTATCTCTGAAAATCAGAGCTCCTTCATGGCCAAGTGACTGATCACTGATAATGCAATTGTGGACCATGAAGTGTTCCACTCTATGAAATAACGTTCCAGGATGAGAAGAGGGACTATGGCCTAGAAATTGGATATGTCCAAGGCTTGCGATAGATTTGAATGTCACTTCCTTAGAGTCGTTATGCAGAAAATGGGTTTTTGTGCTAAATGGAAAGATATGGTCATGAACTGCATCTCGACGATCTCGTATAAAATCATGGTCAATGGGGAGTTTACCAGAGAATTCACCCCATCTTGAGGCCTTCCCTAGAGAGAACCTCTCTCCCCTTTTCTCTTCATCCTGGTGGATGATGTGTTTTATAATCTTATTTCTAGGGTTGTTTTCTCTAAGTCTATTCATGGGGAAAAGTCTGTCGAGTTAGCCCTCCAGTGTCACATCTCTTCTTCACTGACAACTGCCTTCTTTTTTTCAGAGCAACATTTAGTGAATGCCAGGTGATCTTCCAGGCGATCCGCCAGTATGAGAGGGCGTCTGGTCAAACAATCAATCATCGTAAATCTAAAATTTCCTTCAGTGCAGGGGTGCCTCTTTTTAAGAGGGATTAACATTGTGCATCAGCTGGAATCCATATGGTTGTTAAACATCGGATGTATCTCAGGATCCCCATGGTGATTGGCCGATCTAAAAAAGAAATCTTCGCATCCATCGTGGATAGGATTGAGGATAAAATCCAAGGCTGGACCCCTAAAAGAATTTCAAAAGCTGGAAAAGTGACTCTCATCAAAGCTGTCATCCAATCTTTCCACAGCTACTTTATGTCCCTTTTTATGCTCCTGGTGGCCATCACCGATTAGATCCACACACGTACTGCCAATTTCTGGTGGGGGAAGCACAATGGAAGGAATCGACCCCATTGCATGGCCTGGGAGAAACTCTGAAAACCCAAATCAGAGGGTGGGATGGGGTTCTGGAATCTTCCTCTCTTCAACGACACACTTTTGGCCAAGTAAGGATGTCACCTTATTAACCTTCCATCATATCTATGTGCTCGAGTTCTATGAGCTAAGGAATTTCCCCACACAGACATTCATGCTTCCTCTCTTGGCCCTCATCCCAGCTTCCTCTGGAGAAGCATATGGGGGGCTAAAAATATCCTGGATAAAGGATTGGGCTGGAGGATTGGGACTGACTCATCTGTCAAAATTTGTTCTGATCCCTGGCTTGTTGATAAGGATGGTTTACGAGCTACATCCCCTGCCCAACCAGGTCTGGAAGATGCCACTGTTAGCGACCTCCTTTCCGACCAGGGACAAGGGAGGTGTTTGGATAAGATCCTTGAATGGTTTGATGAAAGAGTCCAAATAATTATCCTCAGCATCACATGGGTACCATACACAGGTTGTGACCGTCACATCTAGATCAATGACATTTCATGATATTACATGGTGACATGCGGCTACAGACTTTCTCTTGGAATCCACCCAGTAGGTAGGGATAAGGGTCATTGGAAATTGATCTGGTCGCTCAACTTCGCCCAAAAAATTCTTCATTTTTGTGGCAGGTTTGTACGGTCACTCTACCAACAATGACCCTTCGCGTTTTTCAACATATGGCCAGCACCGCCTTTTTCCCTTTCTGCGCGAACACTCCTGAAACACCTCTGCATGCTATCATTTTCTTCCTGGGAGCTAAGGAAATCTGGAATCAATGGGGCCCGGCTTCTACTGCTTCGTTGGAATTGGCCTCTGAACTTCCCGATCTTCTGACGCATTGGTTCTCCTCTATCTACCTGGCTGATGTTGGTTCACTCTGCACTCTGGCCTAGATTATTTGGGTCTGGCGCAATGACGCTGTTTTTCACCATGGCCACAGACCCCCCAAATTCTGGATTGATCAAGCTACTTCTTGGATTTGAAGTTTGGGAAGGCCACGAAAGATGTTCTATGCCGGGTGTATCCCCCTCCCCTCATGTTCCCTGGAATCCCCCAATGGAAGGGATTATCAGGATTAATGTGGACACGCCGCTTCCAAAAGCTGGGCTTGTTGCCCTTGGCCTCATTTCCCAAAATCATCTGGGGAAAATCCTTGCTACTAAGTATGAACCACATCAGACATTCTGGGAACCGACAGTCATTGAAGCCAAGGCCATTCTTGCTGGTATGATGCTCGCTATTGAAGGAGGATGGGGTGACATCATCATTGAGTCTGACTATCTTTCCATTATCGACGCTATCAATCATAACAATGGAGGACTCCAGACGTTTGGCACCATTGTCAGGAGAATTCTTTCACTCCTCCAATGCTTCTCATTGTACACCTTCTCATTTACCAAAAGGGAAGGAAACAACATGGCCCATCAGCTGGCGTCCTCAGGCCCATTCGGTACTAACCTGCTCTGGCTGGACAATTTCCCTTCATGGCTTGGTGCATGTACTTCTGCTGATCTTTGTCATTAATGTTATATGCTTGTTCAAAAAAAACTAAACTATTTTTAATATAGGGTTACACATAAAATAAATTAGACTATAAATATTAAATAGAGAGATAAAAATATTTCCTACATAATGGATTTTTTTTTTTAAAAAAAATTAGACATTAAATAATTAAATTTATTTATGACACAATGATGATACAGTAATTACATTTTTAATGAAAAGTTAAAATAATTAATGTTATAAATATCCAAATAAATGTAATCATAGACTTTTGATGAATTCCCGTAATTTTATATGTTAATATGACATGTTAGGGTTTATTATATAAATATTTTTCGAAGTGATAAGGTTGTTATGACTTTCACAAAAACAAAATACCAAATAGTGTAAAAATTGAAATAAATTATTTTTTTTTTAAAAATACTATATTATTTGTTAATATAATATTACTAAAAATATAATGTTTGGAGAAAGAGAATAAATAATATTATATATGTCATTAATTAACCACCTGAGGCTCTCTTGGAAGCATAGAGTAAGTTTATTAAACATATATTGTAAATATACAAGAAGACATGGTAAAAGGTAAACTATTTAACTAAGAGTTAAATCTAAAAGATAAGGTTAAAATGGTAACCTAAACATGTCTAAAACCACTCGGTTGAAGGTATTGTGACCCATACCCACCAAAGGCTCTAAATAAATTCATTTGGATCCAATATAAATAGAATATTATTGTATAATAAATTAATACTTTAATCTTTTCATAAAGTGACCCTCACCCCTCTTATAAAATGGAACTTCACCTTCTCTCCAAATCATACCTCAGAATCCATTTGGCTCGGCCAACACTTGCCCAAATATCATCCCAATTTCCCTCAAATAATCCTAGAGTCCTTAATTTGATCATAAAGACAACCTATGGAGCCCTTTTGATAAACTCAAAATGAATCACCTGAAGAAGAGGTAATAATTTCACCAACCTCTTTCTAGTTCGTTTCATCTTCCACTTCCACTTTCATTATTATTACCATACCAAAATAATAACTATAGTAAAATATAAATACATTTATTTTTAAATAATTATGGTACAACCATATTCGTTATTCTATCCATCCTATAAATGACAAAGTCACTATACATCTGTATGTACAACTTACCGTCTCCATGTCGTGGTGTAGTTGTTATTCAATACATTATTATTGGGATGGGTATAATAATGATGTATAATTGATGTAAATAATAAATATAACATTTTAATGATTATATATATATATGATATACCATCCATTTAAATATTATTTTAATATCAAAAGAATGATATTGTCGATCATGCGTACGTACGGATTAGTGTATCCATGGCACGATGAGATTCATTTCCACGTTCACCATTCAACAATGATTATAAAAATATATATTATTAATAAGTATGTAATATATGAAATAATAATTCTACTAGATTTATATATATATGTATGAATGTATGTATGTGTGTTCTTACATATATCTTATTCACTTACTTCTGTTCAATGTGATATGGAAACAGAAACAACGTTTATGCGTACGTACGACCTACCGTCTCTAAAAACGGTGCCTTCCATTTCATATATCTATCTATTATAAATATTTATATTCTAATTATATATTATATATAAATAAATTTTTATATTTTGGAAGTATTCAAATCATAATCTAAATGATACAATCAAGAATAACAAGTTAAATCATGTACGATAAAGAAAGCGATTATTACCCAAAATGTTAATTTAATATGGAAATAATTATTAAATGGGTAGTATAAAGTCATAAATTAATAATGAAGGATAGAATAAATATTAATATTGTTCTTTTATAATTTAATAACATACTATGGTCATTATACAGGTTGTTAAACGTACCCTCAATGAAAGGAAAGTACATGGTAAAGGTTTATTTCACAATCTCTTTATTATCCGAGGTTGTTTTTACGTGAGTATGTACTGGGACCTCATTGTCATCCACATACATGTTTCATAAAAATATTTTCAAAAGGAATTTTTTAAGGTTTTTTGGAAGGGAGTCTTTAACTATATCATCATTTTAAATGGTTTAAATATTTATTCTTCTAAATCATTCTCATTAATGTACATGTTTTCAAAAAAAAATTAAGGATTTATTTATATAGACATGAATTTTTTTAAAATGTTAATTCCTTTATAATGTATTAAACTAGTATGGGACAATTTTATTCAAAAATATCTTTAAATTTATTCCTTTCTAAATTGTGTTACATGTAAATATTTTCATGAAAAGGGGATATTTCACTCAAAGTGTTTTACAAATCATTTTCAACTATCTCAACATTATTTTTCAATATTCTTCTTGATTGATTTTTATTTATTATAAAAAAAATCTTTTATATTTAATTTAATGAGTATGATATGTTTGATTTGGAATGTTAAATTTTTATACCATTCATGGTTTATGGTAAAAGTATTGACATTTCGTATTCTAGTTTAAATACGAATGTTTATGTTATGTTTCAACCTTTTCATATGAGAAATGTATTGGACATAGTAAGTGACGGGTGGAGCCCGCTATATCTCCTCAATGCATCGGTAGGTCTCATAAGACAATTAGATGTGGAATTGGATGAAGCCTTTCCCAATTTTGATATATGTTTTTGTCTGAGGCCTTAATCATTTTTAGACGTCTTTTCCAAGGCCTTGACAAAATGTTTTAGAATGTCCCGCATTATACATTCCATCATTATGAAAATATTATCAATGGTTCATGTGGTTATTTTACTAGTAGAATACCCATGACTATGTTTTATTATGGAATTATTTACTCAACTCATTTTATTTCCATTAAGTATTCATGTTTATTATTATTAAAGGCATGTGTTTTTAATTATTCACCATGCCTAATGTTTATGTTAGCTTACACTAAATTATTTACCCTTACTGAGAATCTGATCTAACCCCTTTCTTATGTTTTATTTTCCCAGGATTCCCAGAAGTGTATTATAATTGATATCGAGGGTTAAGCTAAGGGAATAATGGCATTCGTAAAGTATTTTTTATGTTGTGTTGTTTGTTATAAATTGTAATGTAAAATTAATTTATATAATATATTTTCCAGGACTAATAAAATTATCAGTCCTTCAGGACTTGATTCCTTGTAATCATGCCAATGTATTAAAATAATGCACCGGATACAAGATTCTGGGGTTGCAGAGTTACAGTTGGTATTAGAGAAATATTATCAACAACCTTGGAAATATATTTAGATAAACTCTAATTAGAGATAATTTCCCTAAGATAGAATTTGAGGAGTAGTATAGAAGAACTTACTAAATATTTGGTAATGTATTTTCTATTTTCCCAGAAATACATCCCTATCCGGATACGAGCAGGTAGAGGCGGCACTGGCATATATGTACCTAGGAGTGAAAACTCTGACAAGGAGTTTCGGGATTGAACCTGGGTATCCTGATACCCGACAAAGGTCCTTGATGCACTCTTGGTTATGACACTCCTGGGGGATATTCTTAGGAGAATTCACATTTTCATTACAAGTCATTATTTAGGAGTAAATACTTCTTCAAAGAAAACATTTTATGATTATAGATTATATGCATAATCATTTCAATTTATGTTTGGTATTTTACAAATTTGGAATTATGCGTTGACATTCATAAACTAACCTAGTGTATGCCATTGTTTAGAAATGGTGCCTAGTAGATGGAATGAGAATTACAACAATATGCATGATCGAAAGATTAAGAAGGAGCATATCCTTCATGGTATCACTCCAACATTTAAAAATTAAATAGTCTCCCATGTATTCTCATCATATGAATAAATAGTATCATATGTTAATAAGATAAGTAAAGGATACTTGGAGTCATATGGGTTTGAAGGGAAGCAAGAGAAGAAGAGTATGGAAGAGAGAAAGATAGATAAAGGGAAGAGGGGAAAGAAAGATTTTCCCATATGTGATAACTGTGGAAAGAATCACCTTGGTAGATACTTCAAGGGAATGGGAGTTTGTTATAAGTGTGGAAAAAAAGAAAACCAAGTACATGATTGAAAGGGTAAGAAAAAGGTTTCAAATGTACAATGCTTCATCTGCAAGAGGTTGGGACACTATGCAAATCAATGTCCAAATCATCATAGTATACCCCAAATAATGCTATTTAATAATAATAAAGTTATGATACAACTAAAGATGAATAGGAATGATTAGGCTTATTATGTTGTTATTAATGTATTGTGCCATTTGAGTATTTTATTAATGATATACATGTTATAATAATTATAGAGTATATAAGGATTGTATTGCTGTACTATTTCATAAAGGATTTGAGATTGTGTGGTACCAAGAATAGTGTCTCAATAGAAAGTTAAAGTTTTTGGAAGATACATGGTTGAAGGAAAGATAAAAATTTAATATGGTCTGGATACTGAGGTATTGATTTTGTAGTAAGAGATGATTGATTTGGAGAAATAATATTGGATATTATTGACGTCCTTGGAACTGATTAATGGTTTTTATATTACCTCACTGTTAGAGTTTACAACATTTTAGGATATAATGAGTATATCTAGTATTCTATAAGGAATAAGGGATAATGAATTTTATAAATATTGTTTTATGGTAATTCAGGGTGTTACCGTGTTTCAAATGAATACATGATGGAGTTATTCACTTGTTATTACATGGAAAAAAGAATTTTCATTGTGTTTACCTTCCATAAACATTTTGGACTGTGAATTTGAATAGAAGTATTGTGGATAAGTCTAAAGGTTTGAATGGATTAATTTTGAAATTTTATACTATTATTAAGGTTAAATAATTTCTTAATATTATTTTTATATTGTTATAAAAATGATAACTCAGAGGTCGGGAGACAACCTGTTGTGTCTGGAAAGGCCGCAAGACTTGAACCCACAACTGAAGGGCAGAAAAGGTGCATCACCTACCACTAGTCTATGTGATGTCCTAGTTTGTAATGTAGTTTTTTTAAATAGTCTGAAAAATTAATTATAAATTCATTATTTTTTTGGAACCCTATACGATTAGGATAAATAGAATATTTTTGAATTCTATTATATTTTGGAGTGAAAGATGAGTTTGTGGTAGGAATTAGTTAAAAGATGAAACTCTACTTGTCATTTATTTTTTTCCAATTATTTATGAATAAATTAATTATTAAACATTATGAAAGTGATTTTAAAACCATTAATGTGTTATCCTAATACTTTATGTTTTGTTGAACCAATGATATTTTAAATCATCATAGAATGATGGCTTTGAGGCCGTCAATTTTACGTTGGTTTATGATTGATGACCTCAATCACTCCGTATAAATATTTATGTTTTCCCTCCAATTATGTGCCTCTCATTTCCACCAATGTTCTCCTAATCGAGATCATAATTTGGTGGTGAATTTTTCATTTCTCATTCCCACTTATTAAGAATAAATTTTATTAACCCATTTTCCGATGTGGGTTTTCCCCAAAGGTATTTTTCTATTTTAATACATTTATTTTTCTAAAACAATTTAAAATTGTGAGAACACAATTTCTTGAAAGAGGGGATAATGTAACACCCCATGATTTTATAGTATGTTATTCCTTCAATGTAATTCAATAACATGCGCTACACGCAACACCGAGTTCAAGAGCACCATGACTTACCAAACTTGTCGTTCAAAAGCTGTTATGAATAGTATTAATTGAATTTTGAATTTTATATATTTTGTATAATTTTAATATCCATATTATGTGTTTCTTAAACATAATATAAGAACAAACTCATTTTTTTAGATAAAGGATGTTTTTTTTTCAGAAAATGGAATTTTACCGCCTTTTAATGGAGAACCTTTTTTAAATCCAATATTTGACACTATTATATATTCAATTTGACAAAATAAACTTATTATTTAGAATAGGGACATAAAAAATTAGTTTTCATAAATTTTTTGTCTTTTTCTAATAACTTTAATATTTGGGTGAATAGTGAAAAATAATAAATTTTAACTGAAAACTGCTTTTTTAATAAAAATAATTTATAGTGTTTAATAATAAATTTTAATGGTTTGGAAGTATAATTAGATTAAATATTTTTTTCATTTAATAAAATGTTGGTCATTATAAGTAATTTCACGTTTAAATTTTACATAAACACATATCAATCTCATGATAGTTTTTACTTTTTAAAACCCCGCTTCTTTTGTTTTTGCAACGGGAATTAATTTTAAATTAGTAAAATCTGATTATATGTCTTGAATTTGGTAAAATAGACTTCATTTTTGAATTCATAATAAAAAAATTATCTTATGGGGAATTTTTTATATTTTTCAGAAAATATTCAATTTTTGATAAATAGTGAAAAACATTGTGTTATTTCTTAAAACCAACTATTTATTTAAGTAATTATTTATTTTATTTTATGTAAAAATAGATACATAATACCTATATATGTTCAATGTAATTTGTTGGAGTCATTTTTAATTAGTTTAGATATATAAAAGTTTAATAAAATTATTATTGTCTTTTACCCACCTTCTAGGAGCATTTGATAATTTGCATAAAACATAATTTTACCACTTCTGTGAGGTTAATTTCAAAAATCCAAGAGACTTGGTTGACATATGTAAGTAAAATGTGGTTGAATAAGATGAAAATAATTTTTCATGAATAGTAACTTTTGACTTTTTTTACCACAATTAAAAGTAAATAGGGTAATTAAGGGCAAAATGATATAATAATTATCCTAACACATGTCCTAATTCTTTTTGATAAGTGTAATTCGACGAAAAACAACCATAGGAATTAAATATGATCCTTTAGGCCCACTTAAAATAGATTAAGTCATTTATTATTATTTTATTTAAAGAATAGTTAAAAGTGCTAAATTAAAGGTTTAATAACTTAACCATTTTTTATATAGGGTTACTGATAAGATAAAATAGACAATAAATATTAATTAGGAAGATAAAAATATTTTCTAAATAATGGTATTTTAATTATAATTTTTAGACAATAAATAATTAAATTTATTTATGACAAAATGATGATGCAGTAATTACCTTTTTAATTAAATGGTTAAAATAATTGATGTTATAAATATCAAAATAAATGTAATTTGAGACTTTTGATGAATTCCAGTTATTTGATAGGTCAATATGTCATGTCAGGGTTGATTAGATAAAAAAATTTCGAAGTTATGAGGTTGTTATGACATTCACAAAAACAAAATACCAAATTGTGTCAAAATTGACATAAATTAATTTTTAAAAAAAATACTATATTATTGGTTGATATAGTATTCTTGAAAATATAAGGTTCAGAAAAATGGCATAAATAATATTATATATTTCATTAATGAACCACTTGAGGTTCTATTGGAAGTTTAGAGTAAGTTTATTAACCATATAGTGTAAGAATAAAAGAATACGCGGTAAAAGTTAAACTATTTAACTAAGAGTTAAATATAAAAGATAAGGTTAAAATGGTAACCTAAACTTGTCCAAAACCTATTGGTTGAGAGGTTTCGACCCATAAAAACCTAAGGCGATAAATAATTTCATTTGGATCCATTATAAACCGAATATGATTGTTTAATAAATTCGTACTTTAATCTTTTCCTAAAGAGACCCTCACCCCTCTTTTAAAAGGCCACTTCCCCTTCCTTCCAAATCACACCTCCGAAGCCATTTGGCTCAGCCAAACCCTTCCAAAATATCCTCCCAATTTACCTCACATAAACCTATAGTCATTACTTTGATCAGAAAGCCAACCTAAAGAGACGTTTTGATCAACTCAAAAGGAAACACAAGAAGAAGAGGTAATAATTTCACCTCTTTCAAGTTATTTTCCTCTTCCACTTGCTCTTTATTTGTTATTACCATAACAAAACAATAACTAAAGAACCATATACATACTTTAATGTTATAATAAATATGGTAGAACCATATTCATTATTATATGAATCCTATAAATGACAAAGTCACCATACGTGTGTTCGTACGGCTTACCGTCTCCACATCGTGGTGTAGTTGTTATTCAATAAATTATTATTTGGATGGGTATAATAATGATGTATTATTGTTGTATATAATAAATAAAACTTGTTCATTATTATTTATATATAACATACCATCCATTTACATATGATTTTAATATCAAAATAATGATATTATTGATCATGCGTACGTACAGATTACCATCTCCACAACGCAGTGAGATTCATTTACACGTTCAACATTCAACGATGATTATAAATATATATATTATTAATAAGTATGTAATATATGAAATAATAATTCTACTGAATATATATATATTAATTTATGTATTTATGTACATAAATATATCTTATTCACTTACATCCGTTCAATATGATATGAAAACAGAAACATCGTTTATGCGTACGTACGACCTACCGTCTCAATAAACGGTGCCTTCCATTTCATATAAATATCAATGATAAATATTTATATTCTAAATATATATTATATATAAATCATTTTTTATATTCTGGAAGTGTTGAAATCCTGATCTAAATGATACGATTAAGAATAACAAGTTAAAACACATACGATAAAGAAAGAGATTATTACCCAAAATGATAATT
Source organism: Viscum album (assembly GCA_963277665.1). Lineage (NCBI taxonomy): Eukaryota > Viridiplantae > Streptophyta > Magnoliopsida > Santalales > Viscaceae > Viscum > Viscum album. Next base: position 657,337 of record CAUJRU010000032.1, on the reverse strand, counting down.
TAATATGGAAATCATTATTAAATGGGTTGTATAAATTCATAAATGATTCATGTATGATATAATAAATATCAATTTGGTTCTGGTATAATTTAATAACATACTATTTTCATTATACATGAGGTTAAATGTAACCTCGACTAAAGGAAAGTGCAAGGTAAGGGTTAATTTCACAATCTCTTTATTATACGAGGTTGTTTTTACGTGAGTATCTACTGGGACCTCTTTATCATCCTCATATTTGTTTCATAAAAAAAATTTCCAAAATAATTTTTTAAGGTTTTATGGAAGGGACTTTTAACTAGATCATAATTTTAAATGGATTAAATATTTATTCTTCTAAATCATTCTCATTAATTTCCATGTTTTCATAATGGTTTTTATGGATTTATTTATACAGACATGAATTTTTCTAAAATTTTCATCCCTTTATAAAGTTTCAATGTGGTATGGGGAACTTTGATTCAAAAATTTCTTTAAATATATTCCTTTCTAAATTGTGAGAATTTTAAATGTTTTCATGAAAAAGGGATATTTTTCTCAAAGAGTTTTACAAATAATATTCAACTATGACAACATTATTTTTGAATATTATTCTTGATTGATGTTGATATGTTATACAAAAATCATTAATATTTTATTGAATGATTTATGATATATTTGACTGTGGATGTTTTATTTATATACCATTAATGTTTTATGGTTAAAGTATTGAAATTTCGTATGCTAGTTTTAATACGAATGTTTATGTTATGTTTCAACCTTTTCATGTGAGGAATTTATTGGACTTAGTAAGTGATGGGTGGATCCAGCTATTGCTCCTCAATAGATCGGTAGGTCTCATGAGTCAATTACATGTGGAATTAGCTGAGGCCTTTCCCAATTTTGATATATGGTTTTGGTCGAGGCATTAATCTTTTTTAGACATCTTGGTCGAGGCCTTGAAATTTTTTTTCAGAATGTACCTCATTATACATTCCTTGATTATGAAAAGATTATTGATGGATCATGTGGTTATTAGACTAGTATAATACCCATGAATATGTTTAATAATGGAATTTTTTACTCAGATCATATTCCTGCCATAATGTATTCGTGTTTATTATTGGTAAAGGCTTGTGTTTTAAATTATTCACCAAACCTAATGTTTATGTTATCTTATGCTAAATTATTTACCCTTATTGAGAATCTGAGCTCACCCCTTTCATATGTTTCATTTTCCCATGATTTTAAGAAGTGTATTATGATTGATATGAAAGGTTAATCTAAGGGAATAATGGTGTTCTTAATGTATTGTTTATGTTATGTTATATTTTATAAATTTTAATGTAGAATTCATGTATGTAATCTATTTTCCAAGACTGATAAACGGATTAGTCCTTTAGGATTTGATTCTTTGTAATCATGTTAATGTATTAAAATAATGCATCGGCTTCGGGCTTCTGGGGTCGGTACATTACATTATATTATAAGTCAGGTAATGTTGCTCGACCTTCTTAATTATTAAATAATTTATGCTTGAATATGATTTAAATTTTTTTTCAAGTACAAAAAGAACATCCCAAACATATCACATATAATAGAACATCTCTGCTTAGAAATGAAATTCACTTTTTATAGTGCCTCTCTTGTCATATCACCTTTCATAGAAATTTAACATCCACTAAAAGAATAAATTTCTTTGAGACACTGAAATGGAGTAGAAAAAGAGCTTACACTAGAAATAAACACTTCTCCAAAATTCTTAATCATTTTAGTAGACTTTTAATATGTAATTTATAGGCTATAAAGGAGAGGTTAACAAGATTTTTCACACACTATGATCATGAAAAATATATTTAACCATATAACACATCTCCTCTTTCCTAAAATGACAAGTTCATCACATACTACCTGTCCGTATTTGATTTTCAGGAATTCTTTCTTTATATCATGTCTTACAGACCATTTTCCAAATACTCATGTATTCATAGAGCTCATCGAGATAGTGGATTCACCTATATAACAGTTAACATAGATAGTTTCATATGATATCTCTTTATCATATAAAGTTACTTAGCATAGAATTTTATCAATTACATCACATAGTGTGGAACTTATCTTGGAAAATAGCTTGGCATAGAACTTCAGTATAGTGTGTTTCATAGACTAGCATTTTAGAAAAGAACATCTCATAGAGTGGAACATTTAGCATAGAAATTCCCATTTAGTACACTTATCAAATATATATTGAAAATTTAGTATTCTAGATTTTTCCAATCCACATAAAAAAATATTGCATAGAATCTTGTCAAATCAAATATTGTGGCATCTTTTCAATGACGTTTAGCATACTGTACATGGGCATCTCAATTTTGTTCTATCAACCTTATTTTTTTTACTCTGAATATACCATAGATATAATTTTCAAAAAAATTATTCACGTGACTTGAATATACCATAGCATCTATGTCAAATAGCATAATGTGGAATCACATTATGGATGTTTAGCATATATTTCATGGTATTCTAAATTGTGTTGTATAAACTGTATTTGATTTTACTCTAAATATACCTCAAATAGTATGTTAAATGGTTTCAATAAAATTAATAAGAACATATCATAACATATATCTCGTAATTAAAACTATTGGTACAAATGTTTGATTATTTGAGAACTATTTCATGTTTATCTGTAAACTATAAACCCTCATTTTCATAGAATCATTGTTTCCAAACTCAACATTGAAAATTATTCTTGTAGTTTGTAGAAATCCATACATAGTTAATTTCCAAAATTCTATATATAATTTTATGACTCTTCATGGAACATGACATTGTACCAAAAAGTTTGTCATAAAAATCCTTCATCAATACCTCATGCCCAATATATAAGTACATTAAATGGGATAAAAATAAAATCTACCTGAAAATGAATATTTTCATGTCCTTAATTATTATTCCATGTTTCAAACAATGTGCCCCTATTGACCTAAGTCATTGAGATTAAATATCAATTAAAAAATAATCAGAATTAGTATGGACAATTTATCAAGCATGACATCCAATGCCATCAAGTGAGTACATAAAAATTTTACAGGAATAAATATTTCAAGCATCCTAATATCCCCATATATGTATTCTACAGATATATACTTTATGATATACTAAAAATAATGTCAATATTCAATCATCAGACATGAACTTTTTCTAATCACAATCCTTACCATAAATAAGATTTCCTTATAAAGGAAGAAATATTTGTTCCCAAATTTGAAAATAAATCAATATTAATCAAGTATGGAAGCATAAATAATGTTTATATATACTAAATTAACATAAAAACTCTTTAAAAAAATGATATTGCCATCTTAACGATTAGGTGGAAGTCCCTATTATCCAAAATGTCATGTTTGGATCCATTGGCTGATCATAGATCTACATCACTATGGGAAATCATCTAAAATATACCCGGTTCCTATATTTGAATACATAGGTGAGCACAAAATCTTGTATCTAATTCCAAATTTATAGAAATATATATATTAAACTAGATAACTATTTCACATGAATCCTCCTATAGCATCTTTATCTTGGTGCGTTTTTTTCTTCTAGTGGCCTTTCATGCAACATGAAAAAAATAGTGTCATGTTCCCTTGATTTTCCCTTGTCCCACCTCAACAACGGAAGTAATTACAATTAATTCTTTGAAATGTATCTATTTTACTGGCCCTTCCATTTATTTACTGAAAGTGTAGAATTATTTTCATGAATCATATCATTTCCAACATGGAGATATGGAGTTATAAATCAAGGAATGGTTTCTATATGTTTTTAAAATTAAATGAAAATACAATGTTGGATAATCTATAAGAGAGTGATGAACGAATGAGATCTGTGTTAATTTCCATGTGTAAAATAATAACCTAGAGCCTCTAGAAACATAATGTACCCAATGATATTGATTAAATAAGTACCAGATGATATACAATCTCCATGTTTTCTCTAAGATAGAAACATACATATCTCAAACCATTCCCTTATTGCTCCCTCCTATATAAAGGCCATAGTGATGCTGGAGAAAGATATAACTATCAATGTCTTCATGTTAATTTTTTAGTTTACTGGACATATATTAAATCATAAAACAATAAATATATAACACATCACTCATGTGTTTATCATAGATAGTGAACTCCTCATCAATCACCTATTGAGAAAGAATATCAATCATTGAGGATTATGGATTGTATGAATTTCATTCATAGAACAATACTACCCATAGGCATCTGAACCATTTCTATAAATTACCACTAGCAAGGAGGGGTTATTTATCATGAATTCATCATATGGATAATTTTTTTTATGAAAATATCATTATTCAACAATAAAATAGAATATTATTAGTGATTTATGATATTATAATAGATGTAAGACCAAGTAATAAATTTTAATTAAAATAAGACTCCCAATACTTTATCAAGACCCAACATCCCTCACTATTGAAATCATAATGTCATGTTGATTTAGTTATTCGAGTGGTGTGAATCCATATTTACCATATTATAATACATAAAAAATCCAAGAAAATCATAAGATTGTATTTAGGCATTTGGCCTTGCTAACTATAAACTCTAAGCTAAATGAACCTCTGAGTGGACTCTCCAATAAAGATATTCTCACTCAGATTTCATCAGCAAGTGCCTCCAAATTTTTATAGGAAAGATATATTCTATTAAACCAAATATATAATTGGTTAAGTTGACCCGCTATCATATTTAAGAATTCCCAGTAATTAAATGTTCCCACGATGGAGGCTGAATCGACAATTTAACTATGGGTTAATCTTAATTTAGGTGATGGAAGGTTTAATGGATTAGTTGTCACAACCCATCCCCCGGTGCTTGTTTCGTGACTAACCCATGCCCGCCTTCCATATGCCAGGGGCTGGAGACTAGCACCGGAATGGCATTTCCCTAAAACCGATATGGTATTGCCTTTTCACCTACAACTCACACAATCCAAGAACACGACAAGATACAAGTAAAAATTATTATATATAGTAAATAGAGTGAGTATAGTAAGTAAAGGGACAGAATACAAGCCCAACTGGAAAGTACTAGTAAAACTGAAAATAGCTCATGTGAACACTTGCCAAGGAACCTACCTGAAGGGTACTTCTAACTCTCGAATGGTTGTCTCTGTAGTATGCCTCGTCTATGGTCCATCCCCGAGAAGCCTCCAGCCCTAGTACCCTCGTCCTTGATCAACGTTATCTATCATCTGCACAAGACACAACTAGGTGTGGGCGTAGCCCATGTAGGGGTGAGTATAAACATACTCAGTAGGGACCCCGAGAACCCCTATGGTCTCTCAGAATCCACCAAGGATAAACCACAATTAAAAACCATAATCACAAAGAATGAATCAATAGTCAAACCTACATATATATATTCCCTTACATATACCTATGTTATCAAGTATATCCATCTCATTCATGAGGAAACACAAGGCCAAAATCCTTATCCAAAATCTGAATTGTTCCACGAAGGAAAGAATACCACGAAGGTAACACCACAAAGGTAAGTACCACGAAGGTAATACCACAATGTAGATTACCACAAATGTGTCACAACAAAGGTAAGTACCACAAAGGTAATTCCACACAAAAGAATACCACATAGGTATCCCCGAGAAGGTAAGTACCACAAAGAAAATTCCACATAGAAGAACACCACAAAGGTATCTCCACAAAAAAGTGTTCCAAAAAGGTAAATACTCAGATCACACCAGGTATAAATTAACAACAAAAGTGTAGATGATTAGTTGTACTTCAAGATCATCTTACTTCGTCGATAAGCTCTGCTGTTGACCCACATAAGATCGAAGATGAACCACACAAGATCTAAAGATGACCCACACAGGATCTGGAGATGACCCACACAGGATCAGTATACACTAACCCACATAGGATCTCTGAGCACTGGACCACACAGGATCCAAAGATGACCAACACATGATCTAAAAACTCCTCAAATATAGCCAGCCATAGGGTTCCCGCACTAAGCATGCTTGATTCTGGGAGGTTCTTCTCCCCAATCCATAGGTTGATACATCAACTAAAACTATTTCCCATGAATAAGTATCCAAATGGTCCATCATTTCATAAGGGAAACAACTCAATAGACGGCACGTCAAACGGACGCCCAGTCTGTAAGTTATTAGCATTTCCGTTCTGAGGACCCGGTTGGATTTAGATTCGATCCAACCCAGACGTAGTCCAAATTTATATAAAACTCAAGTGTAGTATTCCAAAATGACTATCTAGATCCAAAGATTCTGCCGCCACAAATGGATCGTCAAACGGGCATCTGGATCTCAAGATATGGCCAAAAAGGCAAAACAAGGTCCAGATGGGCCCGAGTCCAGTCCGAACCGACACGGCCCATGATGGGGGTGGCTCGGCCCACTAGGGTGACCCACTGGGTGGCCTGTAGTTGGGAGGCCACCATGGTAGGGTCTGCCCTAGCCGACATGTGGGGGGAGGCACCCCATGTTTTCCAAACGGCCCAGTGGACCGTTTGGCTGGCGCACCGCCAGCTTGCACACTTTATCCGCCAGAGCATTCCCACTCGGTGTGACGTAGTCGGGCAGATTCCTAGCCAGTTCTCCTCCCAATTGAACGATGGTGCCACGGTCCTCCCGCGGCCAACCGAGTGTCGGCCGCCCTCCGAGTGCATTGCTGCGGCTAAGCAGTCGCGGCCTCCTCCTCAACCGGTGGTGCGGGTGCGCACCAACCTACCTCCCTGCAATCATCCGGTGGGCCAACCACCATCCTCCTCTCCCACAAACAATGGGCAATGTCCTCCTCTAGAGGCACGGTTCTGGCGCATCCACCATCGCGGCCGGCCGAAGTGTCAACCGCCGCCTTGTGCCCTGTCGGCGTCGGTCGCCGGTGACTTGGTCAGGATTTTCTCAACCCGTCGATCCTCCCTCCAAGTATAACAAAACAATAATAATTTTGTGGAGGGATCAGGCCGTGTTCATTTTCCCTTCACCCTCCACGTTAAGTCGATAGTAGGCTATTCAAAGATTGAAACAATGATTCATCACAAAGAACATATAAAATGAATACCATCCCTACCTCGATCGTTGGAATGGTTTGAGGAAGGAGATGATGCATCGACACTTCTCGAACATTGGTTCCTCGTTCAGAGGATGCACTTCTTTAGAGGATATTCTTCATGGAAGGATCTTTCTTCAAGATTTTTCCAGCAGAACTAGTTTCTAACCAAAATCGTCACCACAAAAGGTGACAAGCCAATCTTATTAATGTTAAATAATTTAAATCAATTAATTTTTGGCTCATTAAATTGGGGGAAAACCATGTGTTTCCTCACATTAAAAGGGGGTTTGGGTGGTCCCCACAACTAGGATTCAAATGGGAGGTTTCAAAAAGAAATATAAAAAATTATTTATTTTATTTTTCTTCTCCCAAAAAAAACAGGAAAACTAACATCCACCCTCAACCTATTGTGGTCGAGGTGAAGGTCTCTATAAGAAAATATTGGTGTTGCGAGTTCCACAGTGTCCTCAGATTTCAATTCTATACACCAGTTCAAAAGATAAAAAACATCACCCGTGCGTTTACTGAACGTACCTAAAAAAAGTTCAGAAATTCATTATGAGCACACCAGGCCTCAGAATCATGCGCCGTCAATTTTTGTAGACATATAACATATCCATATAATTAAAAAAGATTACATGGAAAAATATGGGGCTTTACATTCTCCCCACTGTTGGGCTTTGTATCCCTGAAATCCACAACACAAACTAGGGAAACAAGTTGGGGGAATAAGCATGAATTTGAGCCTCCTGCTCCCATTTTCTCTCCTAGAGGTTCTCGTATTTCCAACATATATGAACCATAGGTATCAATCTCTCACATAGGAATCTCTCCTGTCGATTTTCAATCTCTATAGGGACCTCTGAAAATTTCGCCCCATCATCGATTTCTAGATCGTCGTGGTCGATAACATCAGTTGGGTCATGCAAATATCTCCTCGGTTGGGATACGTGGAAGACTTCGTGCACCTTCTCCAACTGTGGTGGAAGGTCTAGGCAGTATTCCACCTTGCCAACTCGGCTAAGTACCAGGAAGGGTCTGATGAACCTCAGAGATAACTTACCTCCCCAGCCAATTCTCTACAAACCTCATCAATGTGAGACCCATAGAAAGACATTGTAACCATACTCAAACTCCAGAGGTCTCTGTATCCTATCTGCATTAGACTTATGCCTGCTCTATGGAGTCTTCATCTTCTCTTTGATGATCTTGACTTTCTCTATGGTAGCTCATACCATCTTTGGTCCCATTAGTGATGACTCCCCTTGTTCAGTCCAGCACAGAGGTGATTTTCAAGGTAGACCGTACAATGCCTCAAATGGTGCCACACCGATGGTGGAGTGATAGATGTTGTTGTAAGATAACTTCACCAATGTAAAGTGATCCTCCCAACTACAAACAAAATCAAGGATGTAGGCATGTATCATGTTCTGAAGAGTTTGAATGGTCCGCTCTATCTAACAATCTGTCTAAGGATGGAAGGTGGTGCTCAACTGAAGATGTATCTTGAACGCATCAAGCATCCCCTTCCATGGCTGATAAGTAAAACGTGCATCACGATTGGAGACAATCGTAGATGTAACCCCACGAATATGCACAATATCTTGTATATAGAAGCATCCCAATCCCTCTACTAATCACTGCTCTCCGATAGGTAGAAAGTGGGCTGACATGGTGAGTTGATCAATGAGCACCCAGATAGAATCATTACACCTAGACATGGGTGGAAGTTTTATCATGAACTCTATGGAAATTCCATAACAATTTCACTCTAGCACCTCTAGTGGCTGAACTAAGCCTGCTGGAACCTGATGCTCTACCTTCACATGATGACAACTGAGGCACCGTGTGAAAAACTATGCTACCACTTTCTTCATTTCTGGCCACCAGTACTGATGTCGAAGGTCCTGGTACATCTTCACCACTCTAGGATGTACTGATAGAGGGGACATATGGAACTCCCTCAATAATTACTCACGTATTGCTATCAATACCATAGTATTCCCTCTGAAGGGGATGACGTGCTCCCCACCTTTAGAAAATCCATCAGGTGTCTCCCTGGTGGATATCTGAGCACGTTAAGACTCACAGTCAGCGTCCCCAAGTTGTGCCTCCCTGAGAAGCTGAAGGAGTGGGGTACTGACTGTCAAAGACTGAAGATAAGTTGCTCCATCTCGATCCTTGTAGGATATTCGCAATGTGGCTAGCTACTCTATCACCTCACTGAGCAACTATATACTAGATCTCATGCTGAGTGAATCTAATACTACATTCCCCTTCCTAGGATTATAGACTATCTCGAAGTCATAGTCCTGGAGGAACTCAAACCAACGTCGGTGTCCCATGTTAAGGTCCTTCTGAGAGAAGAGATACCTGAGACTCTTGTGATCAGATTAGACTATAAAATGTTAGCCCATAAAGTAATGTCACCACATATTCCAGGCTATGACCACTGCTGCTACCTCTAGTTCATCAGTATCGTAGTTCTGATCATGTTGTCTCAGTTTTCGAGAACCATAAGCAATCACTACTCGCTCCTGCATCAGGACACATCCAAGATCGGTCCCTGATGTGTCGCAGTAGAGTATGTACCCAATGACCTACTCCAGTATCATCAATATGGGGGCACTTGTCAGTCTCTACCTCATCTCCTAGAAACTCCGTTTTTATCTCTCCAACCACTCGAAGGGTTTCCCCTTATTTTTCAATGCTGATAACGTTGTCGCAACGCTTGAAAAGTTTGGAAAAAACATTCAGTAGTAACCGTCCAATCCAAGGAAACTTCACACCTTCGTCACACTCCTAGGTGGCTCCCAAGAAATAATAGCCTCAATATTCGCTGGATCCACCACAACTCTAGCCTCCGAGATAACGTATCCCAAGAAATGAATCTCTTAGATCTAGAACTAGAACATCAAGATATTACCATAAATCCGATGCTCTCAGAGTGTGTCCAGAACTATCTACAGATGATAGGCATGCTCCTCCTCTGTAGCTGAGTATATCAATATTTTATTGATGAAGACTACCACAAAACAATCAAGGTATGGCTGGAAGATCTTGTTCATGAGTCCCATGAACACTACATGGGTGTTGGTTACACTGAATGGAATAACCGAGAACCCATAATGGCCATACTAACATCTGACGGTCATCTTCTACACATCCTCGTCTCATACCCTGAGCTGGTGATACCTGATCTAAGGTCTATCTTCGAAAATGACCTTACTCCCTTCAACTGATCAAAGAGATTGTTAATACTCGGTAGTGGATACCTCATTTTCAAGGTCACCTGGTTTAGGCACCGATAGTCCACATAGAGTCCGAAACTTCTATTCACCTTCTTGGCAAACAAAATTGGGTCTGCCCAAGGAGAAACATTGGGCCTAATCAACCCTTTGCTTTGCAAGTCCTCAAGTTGTACTCGCATCTCTCGAAGCTTTGTGGGATTCATCTGATATTCTGGTGTAGATATCAGTGTCTTCCTATGGTACAAGTGGATATAATATCCCATCTTACTGCGAGGAGGTAGACTGTAAACATCGTCTGGACAAACATCAGTGTACTGGTCCACCACAACAGGATAGCTTGAACTCTCAACATCAACTACTTAGAGGGTAAGGCTAGACAACTGATGTGTGATTGGTTGCACCCTCCTTTGGGTAAGTCCATCCTATGCTGCAAAGGTTTTCTTCTTACTGGTGAAGGAAAACCTTGTCCCATCCATGCGGACAAACCGCACATTATGCCTAATATAGTCGATCTGAGCATGGTCTGCGGATAACCATTCTATACCAAATATGATGCCATAAGGCCTTGACACTGCTACTAGAAGATCCTAGCTAAATCTCTTGCCTCATAGAGTAAGCTCACACTGCCAGCACCAGTGTGTAATCATCGAATCTTATCCCGTAAGAGTCTATAGCTGTAAGGATCGAGCCAAAGGATCCACCAGAATCTCCGTGCTCCAAATGAGGGTCATGGTAATAAAAGAGTGACTGGAACCTGGGTCGATAAGTACTGCAGATAAGGTGGAATAAATAGGGATCATACCTCATATCATCTTAAGAGTGACATGGTCATAGGCCTCATCATCCTAGAGCTGAGCTACTCCCTCTCCACCTTCCCCATTTGGTTGGGGTGGATCACCTGGAGGTGGTGGTGGTAGAAACTTGAATCGCCGCCCACTGCATGCTTCATGGGCTGCTTCTATTCTATGTCTGACTTCTGCATGCAGACCTCCACGATAAAATCTTCACCTCTGCCCAGGTGGTCTTGCGAATGTATACTGGTTGTCCATAAGGTGGTTCAGAAAGTCATGAGCCATGTGACCCTGCCCACTGCATGAGTAACACTTCTTGCTCCTCGCCTATCTTGATCTGTCTTGAGATCCATGCACAACCAACCATGTATCCTGCGGTCGTCCCCCCATAGGTATGGTACTTTTGGACCTATGCGTCATTTTTTTACTTCCAGAGGCAGATGAATCTACTACGTATCGTCCAATGGTTGGTCTCACAGCTGGTGACTGCTCAGCAAGGAATCTCTCCACCAAGAGTTCTCGCTCTAACACCACCGCCTACATCGGGATGATAAAAGAAATCATTGAATCTATATTCTCCCATTTGAGCCCCTGCTCAAAGGTCCACAGTTGAATGAAATGGTCCCACACCATGTTAGTGGAGTAGCGCGAGAGGTCAATGAACCTCGCTGAATACTAAGCCACGATCATGCAACCCTGTTACAAGTGGAGAAACTATTATATACGCACAGAGTGTAAGGTCACTAGGTTGAACTCAACCCTAAAAAGGCTCTCGAATTACGCCCATATGATAGTGACCTCATTGTGAACCTAGATCATCATGATCCACCATCTTCACGCTACTTCCTAGAAAATACTGGTGAAAAGGATTACCATGAGATTAGTCGGTGTCCCTACTAGTCAAAAAACTCTAACCACGGACTTCAGCCAGTCCTTAGCCGCCTGTGGATCTGTCTCTCCCCGAAACCTCGATGGCATCTAGAAATGGAACTTGTGAAACACACTCAAATGATGTGCACCATCTGCCACTAGGGATAGTGGAATCTTCTTCCAAACAGATAGAGGTTCTGCTAGTACACCACCCGATGGTACAACTGCCGAAAGGGGGGCCCTGCACTGAAGCCTCGTCGCTCGGTGGGATGTCATCATATACTCTACCTCGATCCCAGGATGGATATCTATGTGGAGGAATCCTAAAATGTAGCAGGTGTTCCACAATTAATAAGTTATACCTAGCAAGCTGACTCCATGATATCACAAAGAAAATTTTTCAAAAACACACACGTAATCAGTGTTTTTGTGCACTTAGATGGAAATTAGAAGTCAGGGTCATGATGTATGGCTACGTCAGCCACCATGTCGACACTAGATTCCCCAATATGATGACCACACCCATCACACATAACTCTATTTCCAAATAAAAATATCAGATTCCATGTTATCCTGTAGAACTGACTCCTCTGATACTAATTTGTCACAACCCGTCCCCAAGGGCCCATGTCATGACTACCCCAAGCCTACCTTCAATAGGCCAGGGGCTGGTGACTAGCACCAGAAAGTAATTTCATTAAAATTAGGAAGGATTTTTCTTTTCACCTGCAACTCACAAAATCCAGGCACAAATCAAGATACAAGTACAATGTAAACTATATAATAAATAGAGTGAGTACAATAAATAAAGTGGCCGGAATACAAGCCCAACTTGAAATTACAAGTAAAACTGAAAATAGCTCTTGTGAACAACCTCCAAGGACCCTACCTAAATGGTAGGTACATCTATCATATAGGAGTCTCTGCAGTACTCCTCGTCTATGGTCAACCCCTCAAGAATCCTCCAACCCTGGTGCCCTCGTCCTTGATCAGTGTTGTCTGTCATCTGCATAAGACACAACAGGATGCGGGTGTATCTTGTGCAGGGGTGAGTATAAACATACTTAGTAGGGACGCTGAGACCCCTAAGGTCTCTCATAATCCACCAAGGATAAACCACAATTAAAAACCATAATCAAAAAGCATGAAATAATCGTTCACCCTACTTAGGTATATACCCAAACATATACCTAAGTTATCAAGTATACAAATCTCATTCATGAGGAAACACAAGGCCCAAATATTTATCCAAAAGATAAATTGTTCCACGAAGGAAAGAATACCACTAAGGTAACACCAAAAAGGTACATACCACAAAGTTAACTCTACATAGAAGAATACCTCAAAGGAATCACCACAAAGGTATGTGCCACAAAGGTAACACTGCATAGAAGAAAACCACAAAGGTATCACCACGAATGTAAGTACCAAAATGATAATGCCTCATAGAAGAATTCCACAATGGTACACCACATAGATGTTTACAACAAAGGAAAATACTCATCTCACATCAGGTATAACTTAAGAATGAAATTATAAATGATTAGCTGTACTCCTAGATCATCTTACTTCATCGAGAAGCTCTGCTGTTGACCCACATAGGATCGAAGATGACCCACATAGGATCTGAAGATGAACCACACATGATTTGGAGATGACCCACATAGGATCAGTATGCGCTGACCCACACACGATTGCTAAGCGCTAACCCACACAGGATCTGAAGATGACCCACACAGGATCTAAAGACTCCTCAAGTACAGCCAGCAATAGGGTTCCCACACTAAGCATAATTGATTCCGGGAGGTTCCACTCCTCAATACATCATTTGTAACATTATCTTTCACGAATTCCCATGAATAAGTATCCCAAAGGTTATTAATTTCATAAGGGACCCAACGTGACAGGCGACATGGCAATCAGACACACGGTTTGTATGTTATTAGTGTTTGTGTTCCGAGGGTTGGTTGGATTCGGGTATAATCCAACCTGACCATACTAAAATTATATTAAAAACAGATGTGGAGTATACCAAAATTACCATCTCGATCCAAGTATTTTGTCGCTGCAAATGGTTCATCAAACAGACACCTGGATCTCAACATATGTCCAAAAAGGTGAAACTGGCTCCATAGTGGCTCAGGTCCGGTTCACCCCAACCCACTCAGCCTGGACCGACCCAACACGACCTAGTTTTACCTGACTTAACCCGGTTAGGGACAAACCGACCCAGTCCAGGTCTGGCCCTGTTGGGCGGGGCCGCGGTGGGCCCGACCCGTGATGGGGGCGGCCTGGTCCGCTTGGCAGGACCAGGCCCACTCTAGGTTTGGCCCGCGCTGGGCATCGCCTACTGGGCATGGCCCGCTTGGAGCAGCCCACTAGGGAATCCCGTGGTGCGGCCCGCAGTCGGGTGGCTCATTGTGGCATGGTCCTCCCTAGTTGACACTCAGGGGGAGGCACCCCCCAGTTTTCCGAACGGTCTAGTGGACCGTTCGACTAGTGTGCAGGACCCACCTGAGTGGTCCTTCTTGGCATGACACAGCCGACCAGATTCCTGGCTGGTTCTTCTCCCAACGGTGTGACGGTGCTGCTGTCCTCCTACGGTCGGCTGGGTGTCGGCTTCCCATAGGGTGCACCACCGCGGCTAAGCAACCATGACCTCCTCCTCTACCGGTGGCACAGACATGCACCACCCTGCCTCCACTCGGCTGGCAGGTGTGCCGGCCGCCATCCTCATCTACTATGGCTGACGGGTTGCGGCCTCCTATGGTGCTTTTTTTGCACCGTCGCCTCCTTGGTTCATGACGACGTTGGTCTCCAATGACATGGTCTAGTTCCACTCAACCCGTCGATCCTCCCTACAGGTATAATGCATCAAAAATAATGTTTTGGAGGGATTAGACCATGTTCGTTCGGCCCATACCCTACGTGTTAAGTTTATAGAAGGCGGTTCAAAGATTGAAGCAATGATTCATCATGACGAACAAATAAAATAAACAACTTCCCTACCTCAATCTTTGGGGATGGACTGAGGAAGGAGATGATGCCTTAGTGCTTCTCGAAGGTTGGTTCTCCATTCCCCGTTCAGAGGATGCTCTTTGTCGGAGGATCTTATTCGTTGGAGGATCTTTCTTCAAGAGTTCTCCACCACTACTTATTTCTAACCAAAATCCTCACCACAGGAGGTGAGGATCCAATCATATTAAGTTTTTAAAATTAAATCAATTATTTGTTGGCTCATTAAATTAGAAGAAAACCAAGAGTTTCCACACATTAATGGGGTGTTCGTGTGGTCTCCGCCACCAAGATTCAAATGGGAGGTTTCAATAAATTAAAATAAAAAGTTATTTATTTTATTTTTCTTCTCTCATGATAAACTAGAAAACTAACTTCCACCCTCGACCTATTGTAGTCGAGGTGAAGGTCCCCTTAAGTGAATATTAGAACTGTGAGTTCAATGGTGTCCTCAGATTTCAATTCCGAGAACGGGTTCAGAAGTTACAAAATGAGGCTCACGCGTTTATTGAATGTTCCTAAAAAAGTTCAGAAATTCATTCCAGACACACTGGGCCCCAGAATCACACACAATCAATTTTTGCAGACTTGTAATATTTCCATATAATTAAAAAAAATTACAAGTACAAATTTGAGTCATTACATTAATAATAAATTGTGAGATTTTTTATTTGAGAATTTTTCTCTATTTATCCTATATATATCATGTAAATATAAATTGTATTTTACTTTAGGGACAAACCATGTTCCAAAAAAACATGTATCCATAGATCGGTTTTAATTTAATTCTATATTTTCTTCTAAAACCATTAAATTATGTGATAACGATCTTGCATCCCCAAAATAAATATTTCATATACATAAATAAAATAAATAAATGAATAATATGATCATGATATTATTTAATGGTTCGTTAATTGAGCATAAAACAAATCAACATATGACCCCATGTGAGAAAATCCTTATCCAAGTCTTGAAAAAGTTGCATTATTCACCGATGCACCAATAAATCACATGGGTTGGGTTCATATTGGTTCCATCATGAACTGCATCCACCTCAGTTTAACCATAAACTGACTTCATATTCCATTCATATTCTTCTTTTTTAGAAATATGTTTAATAACTCCCACACATGTGTGAGGAACCAAGTAATTTCCTATAAGATATTATATAAAACAACCTTAGAGACATTTTTCAACCATATAAATGAAATAGTGATGACACGTAGACCATCATATTTAATTTTGAATTAAAGAATGAAAACCCATGAAATTAATTAAATTAAATTAAACCAACACATACAAAGGTCTAGTCAAAGCTCATGATGAGTTATAAACATACAAAAATTATACATTTTAAAACTTCTATTTATAATTCATTTCAATTTGTTCTTAAACAAAAAAAAAATTGCAAGAATTAATCTAATTAATTATCTTATTAATCAATTAATTAATTTTATCTTATTCCATCCAATCATCCTAGAATTCACATCCACCGAGATTTTATATAAAATAAATTATTATTATTTTTATATATTTAAATAAATAATACATAGCATTGCACTTTGAAGAAACATAACAAGTACTTCTCCTAACTAATCTATGTGGTTTTAATTGTATAATATGCACTCATATGACATATTGTGCACATGGAATGAGTCCTAATTTTTAGATGTGTATTACCAAATAATTCTAAATGAAATACATGAAAACTACATAGTTTTTAATATTTATCAAATGTTGAATCATTAGTATGAAATAACTCTACATCAATCATATTTTCGAATATTACACTGAATTAATTATGCATTTAATATAATATAAAACCAAATGGCTGATTTTTATTGTCAATTTAATGACCCATGGAACTCAAGTCTATCAAGTTTAATGGATTAGTTAATAAAATTTATTATATCTATGTAATGTGGTATAGTAAATGATGGGTACAAGACTGAAACACTGAATATATTTTGTTTCATTGAATATCCATAGTTAACCATCATCTTCATCATCATGTTTTTATTTTCAATGAAATGAAGGTCCAAACAAAAAGTGTGAATGACATGAAAACATGTAACACGGGCAATTGAGATTTAGGGAGTCTTAAAATAGTGAATCATAAGGGTATATAATTCCATGAGATTCACCCACTTTTCCATTATATAGATCACTCTAGGAAAGAAATAGGTAATTACACTTTGGCCCGCCTTTAAAGTAAGGTTGTCTTCCACATTTTATGACCTACAGCCGGTATGCATCATAAATTAAGTAAAAATGATGTATTAATTATGTGACACATCTTGAACACGTTTTATTCCCAAAAAAAAGATTCCAAAAATTATTTGTTGGAAATATATATGTTGTGTAGTCTAGACAATCATTGTACACCCTAGCTGGTAAACACATAGTGTATTTGATGCATGTGGTGTGTATTTTTTACAAGCTGGCCCAGATTCCATCTGGGAGTTCTAGTGAAATGAACAAGGGTACAAGGAGGGAAACAAATTATTATAGTTTTTGTAACCCTATGTTGTCCTGATAAATGTCATTTCACCTTTGGATGGGTATTTCAAATTCATTCACTATTAATTATTTACCGATCATAGTTATATGAGTGAGAAAATAATAGAAGGATGAATAGATCTTGATAGTAGAATAAGAATGATTTAAAATTGGAATGAAACATAAAATTGAAATTATTATTTATCAACAATCAAATAAATATGTATTAATTTGAACATGACCCACTCCTATACCACTTTATGGTTCTGGTTGTAGCAGAAGTGCTTATCAAGGAAGATTACAAATCCATAATTTTTAGATTGATGGATTATTTTTATATTCTATAAGAGTTAATAGTTAAGAAAAAATATATTTTTTCAATTAATATTGACAATAACATATGCTAGAACCATGAGAAGAACATTTCATATTAAATTTATATTTAATTTTTATGGTTTTCAGGAATGAATAACTTGTCTTGGAATATTTTTGTAGGATTTTGTTGATATTATAAAACTATATTTAGTCTAACATCATTGGGAATGTTTGATCCAAGTGTAGGAACTCTCTCTTAGAGATTCATATGTTCTATTAGGATCTCAAACAAATATTGATTGAATGATGGGTGCAAGCACGATGGTTCGATCATCTAATAGTGTTTTTCTTGATCATTGTAACCATTCCAAAAGGATGTAGACATATTCTTGCACTATTATATTTGAGATAATGGGGGAAGAGAATCTCTCTAGAATATTTCAGACTTGAGAGAGAGCCCTATATTTCATTGTGCACAGAAATTCTCTATTTTGAACTATTTCAAAATAATAGACATAATCATCTATTTAGAGATGTATGATTAGGGGTAAAATATTATTTAATTATAAAATGGCCCTTAAATAATATATTTATCCTTATAAAAGTCCATTCAATATTGTAATTTTTTTTTATAGTTTCCCATAGTTTTATATAACTAGTGTGATTATAAATATTATTCTATCATGTTGTAAATTAATATACACCACTAAACATGATCATTGTCCACTTCCATTTCCTAAACACTAATTGTAAAAAAGAATAATTATGTTGTTAAATATTCATTCGTACCATAAATAAATATGTTATATATATTCAATTCATCAATTAACTTCAAAATAATTATTTATTTTTATTTATTAAATCATTTAATCTTGAATAAAATTATTACTTATTCGTGAAAATAATATTTATTCCACAAATTAAATTTAAAAATAATTTAACTGAGATCAATGGAAACACATAATATGTTATCCATTTGGATTATTTCTCATTTGTATTAAGATTTCTTACCTAAATTACAAATTTTGTATCTAGAAATAGGGTAAGGTACCAAATAGAAATAAGTTAATGTCACAATGTTGATAACCACACATTAGAATTCACTATATAATATAACAGCTTTATCAAGATATCTCATCTAGAAGTTCACCCAACTATACCACAAACCTATATTATTTATACGTATTTCATTGACTATTTGAAGTAAACTCATTCATACAATATCACCATGTAATTTAATGTGATAGTTCTATTTCAATTTCCCTAAATATGGAAGGGAAAATCCATCCTCAACTTATTAATTAATAACATGTCATTCATGATTCACATGACTTACACAATACTTATAGAAACTTGTTTCATAATTTTTTATATAAATGAATCTACGTGAGAAATCCATGTGATTCATTAATAAAAATATTAATTTCTAGAAACCACTAAACATGCTTAGATATAGGAATATCCAATGACATATAAACATGTGTAATTTCTAATTGTGGTTCACTATTTAGAATCTCCCATAATGGATACTTCCTTGTGAGAACTTCATGAGATAAATTCTCATCTCTTTATTAGTTGTCTCACCTAACAATAAATATAACATGTGAAATATAATATAATATAATCCAAAAATAGAACTAGATTTAAGAATACTGCATCCCATTTAAAAGGATATTATAATAGCTAGGAGGTGTTAGGAATTTTTCAATGTGAAAGATAGACAAGGACATTATTACATTACGGTCATCTAGTTTAATACCAATACATAAAAATATATTTTAATCAATATTCCATTCTATGAATAGAAATATTATCTGATATACTAAAATTCAGCTTTAGGAGATGAAATCCAACTGATGTATATGATACACGAGACCTTCCTCTAATGTTTGTTGCCTTGAATCCTTTAATTTCCATCAAAATCCATAGATTAGTAATCTCACATATTATTTAAATGAATAAACATATGAATAATTTTTTATTCTAAAATATCTAAAAAGTGGAATGTCTTGATGTAATATATAATTTGATCAACTAGGGGAAATAGTGTTTTTAACCTCAGTGAAATGAAGTCATTTTTTTTATACTAATGAAAAAAAGTATGTGCAGGATATTTTTTACGCCAGTTTTTAGTAGAACGGACACTAAAAACCACTGATGAGTTTATTTTTGGTGTTAGTTTTTAAAAAAACCAATTCCAAAAATAAAAATATATATATTTTTGGCATTAGTATTTTAAAAAACTGATGTGGAAAATAATAAAAATATATATTTCATGTCAGTTTTGACAAAAAATGTCATGAAATATATGTTTTTGAACTCTTCAGTGTCAGTTGCATAATATCGCCAAAAATATTTCAAAATAATTAAGGATCAAAAAACCCTCATATTTTGGATCTACAAAACCCTCCTAATCACAAAGAATACCTCTCAAATCATAAATACTTCGAACATGATCCGGTGATCTCTAAGGCCATTTATTTTTATTTTCTTAGAATTTCAAGATCTTCGGTCTCTATTCTACATCTTCTTCAATTAATTCATCGTCTCTGCATTATTTTATCCTTGAAAACCACTTTTCTATGCATTCTATGGTTTTATTTTATATTGGTGTTCATATTTAATGTTTGTTTTTAAAACCAATTTCATATAGATCATGTACGAAGTGTTTACTCTTGCAATGTATTTAAGGGACAATGTTCAAATTAAGGATGAAGGAAAATTTGAAATTCAAATTTTGCAATAAATTTTTTAAATTTGGAAGATAATTTATTTATACTCAAAAACCTATTTTCAGTCCAAAACATGGTTTGATTTTCATTTGACATTCATATTTAATGTTAGTTTTTATAATTAATGTAACACCCTAGGATTTCATGATATGTTATCTCTTTAAAGTAATTCAATAGTTTGTGCTACAGGCAACACTGAGTTTAAGCGCACCACAGCATACCAAACTAGCTTTTCAAAAACTAGATATGAATAGTATTAACTTCATTTTGAATTTTATATTATCCATATAATTTTGACATCCATATTATTTTATTCTTATACATAATATAAGAACTAATTCAATTTTTCAGAAAAAAGAAGTATTTTTCAAAAAATGAATTTTTACCGCTTTTTAATCGCAAACCCTTTATAAATCCAATATACAAAACGTTTATATGTTAAATTTTACAAAATTAACTTATTATTTAGAGGTGGGACATAAAAATTTAGTTTGGATAAATTTTTGGTGATTTTCTAATAACATTCATATTATGATGAATAATGAAAAATACTAAATTTAAATTGAAAAAAACTAGGTTATTCAAAATAATTTGTAGTGATAAATTATAAATTTGAATGGTTTTTATGTATAATTAGATTATAATTTTATCATTTAATCCATTTTGTTTCATTTTAGGTAATTATACATTTAAATTGGATATAAACAAATATCAATCTATTAATGGTTATTACTTATCAAAAACACGCTTTTGGTTTTAACAACATGAATTAAATTTAATTTGATTAATACAAATTATATGTTTTTAATTTAGTAAAATAGAAATAATTTTTGAATTTGGAATATCAAATTTATATTTGGGTGAATGTTTATTATTATTATTAAAACATTCAATTTTTTATGAATATGAAAAACACTGCGTTATTGTTTAAAACTGACTTTTATTTAAATAACTATTATTTTTATTTAAATTTATTTTGAAGTAAAAATATATAAATAATACCTATATTTGTCCAATTTAATTCATTGGAGTCATTTTATAAATAATATTATATATATATAATTTTATTGAACTTTTTAACGTCTTTTACCCACCATCGAGGCACAATTGAAAATTTGTATAAAACTTAATTTTATTTCTTCTGTGAATTGAATTTCAAAAATCCTAGGGACATGATTGAAATTAGTATGTAAAATTTGGTTCAATAGGATAAAAATAATTTTTGGTGAATTATAACTTTTGAATATATTTACCACTGTAAAAAGTAAATCGGGTAATTAATGTTAAAAATCGTATTATAATTACCTCAACACATGTCCTAATTCTATTGGATAAGTGTATATCGACAAAAACCAACCATAGAAATAAAATATAAACCTTTTTTTATCTACTTAGATAATATTAGGTTATTTATTATTATTTATTTAATGAAGTGTTAAAATTGTTAAATTCAAATTTAAGTAACTAAAACATTTTTAATATAGGTATATACATAAGATAAATTCTACTATAAATACTAATTATAAAGATAAAAATCATTTCTACATAATGATATTCTATTTATAATTTTTAGACATTATATAATTTAATTTATTTATGACACAATGATGATGTAGTAATTGCATTATAAATGAAAGAATTAAATAAATGATATTATAAATACTAAAATAAATGTAAATTGAAATGTTTTAACCCATAAAATAATTTTCTAGGTTAATATGATATGTTAGGTTTTATTAAATGAATTTTTTTCGATGTAATTAAATTTTTATTACTTAAAAAAACCAAATACTAAATAGTGTCAAAATTGACGTAAATGAGTTTTTAAAACAAATACAAATTTATTAAATTTGATATTAGTACTAAAAATATAAGGATTAGAAAAAGGACATAAATAATATTATACATTACATTAATGAACTACGTTAGGTTCTCTGGGAATGTTATTGTAATTTTATTAACTTTATAGTGTATGAATACAAGAAGACATAGTAAGAGTTAAACTTTTAAACAAAAGGTTAAATCTAAAAGTTAAGGTTCATATAGTTACATAATTTTTTTTAAAACATATTGGGTGAGATTATTTAGTCCCATAACCACCTTATCTTAGAAATAAATCCATTTGGAGAAATTATACACTAAAAGTTATTTTAAAATAAAATAATATTTCAAGCCTTTTCAAAATTGCCTCTCACCTATCTTATAAAAGGGCACTTCCCCTTCTCTCAAATTCACACATCCAAAACCATTTGGCTTGGCCAAACCCTACTCAAATATCATCCCAAATAACTTTAATTCATCCTAGAGGCCTTAATTTTATCATAAAGCCAACCTATGGAGCCCTTTTGATAAAATAAAAAGGAAGAACCTGAAGAAGAGGTAATTATTTCATCACCTCATTCAAAGTTCTTTTCTTCTTACACTTCATCATTCTAGGTTTTTTTCCATTATAAAATATTAAATACATTACCTTATACAAACCATGATGTTATTATAAATATGGTACAACTATATTCATTATTTTATCCATCATATGAATGATAAATTTACCATATGTACGTACGTACGACTTACCGTCTCCACATTGTGGAGTAGTTTGTTATTCAAAAATTCATTATTTGGATGGGTATAATAATGAGTATAATTTAATGATTCTTTATATCTAATATACTATCCAATTAAATACTATTTCACCACCAATATAATTATATCTTCACTCGTGCATACATACATCTTCACATCTCTATGATTCGATTACATTCATTTCCACATTCACAATTCAACGATGGTTATAAAAATATATATTATCAATAATTATGTAATATATGAAAAAATAATTCTACTCCAAATATATATATATATATATATATATATATATCTCATTCACTTACTCCCGTTCAATATGATATGAAAATATAAACGACATTTATGAGTACGTACGACCTATCATCTCCATAAACTGTGTTTTACATTTCATATATCTATGTATTATACATATTTATATTGTTAATATATATGACACAAAAATAAATTTTTATATTCTGTTATAAATTAAATCATGATATAAGTGATACGATCCAAAATAACAAGTTAAAACATGTACGATAAAGAAAGCGATTATTACCCGAAATGTTATTTTAACATGTAAATTATTATTAAATCGGTTGTATAAATTTATAAATGAATCTAGTATGATATCATAAAAATGAATATAGTTTTAGTATAAATTAATAACATAATATGGTCATTATAAAATAGGTTAAATGTACTATCGTCCAAAGGAAAGTATAAGGTAAGGGTTAATTCTTTAATATCATTATTATACGAGATTGTTCATGTGTTAGTATTTACTGGTAAATATTTATCATCCTTGTCCATGTTTCATAAAAATGTTTTCAAAAAGAATATTTTAAGGTTTTTTTGAAGGTAATGTTTAGAAATATCATCATTTTAAATGTTTTAATGATTTATTATTCTAAATATTTTTAATTAATTTACATGTTTTAAAAATGATTTTAAGGATTTTTTTATATGGACATGATTGTTTTAAAATTTTAATTCCTTTAAAAGTTTCAAAGTATTATAGGAAACATTGATTTAATAATATATTTTAAATGTCTTCATTTATAAATTGTGTTACATTTAAATTATTTCACGAAAAAGTGATATTTCTCTCATTGAGTTTTACTGATCATTTTCAACTATGTGAAAATACTTTACTAGATATTATTCTTGATTGAGGTTGATTTTTTATATTACAATCTTCCATATTGTATTGAATGAGTTATGATTTTTTTGACTATGTATGTGCTATTTTTATATAATTCATGATTTATGGTTAATATATTGACATTTTGTATGCTAGTTTTAATATGAATGTTTATGTTATGTTTCAAAATTTTCATATGAGGAACGCATTGGACATAGTACATAACAGGTGGAGCCTTCTATAACTCCACGATGAATCGGTAAGTCTCATGAGACAAAATAGTGTCTTGGCACAATGCCCTGACAAAATCATTATTTGTAGTCTCGGCATGAGGGCATGACTATGTGGTTATGATGTTCGACATTATGCATTCTATCATTATGAAATTAGCTATTGATATTACATGTGATTATTCAACAAGTAAAATATCAATGTGAATAAGTAAATGGAATTATTTGATTTATCTTTTCCATATTATGCTAATGTTTATGTTTAAAGGTCTTGTATTTTAGTCTTTTACCTTACCATAAAAGATTATGATTATTTATGATAGATTCATCTATATTTTTTATCCTTACTGACCATCTGAGCTCACCCATTTCTAATGTTTTATTTTCCCAGGATGCCAAAGAGGTTATTATGATTTACATGTAGGTTTAAGATAAGGGGATAATGGAATTCTCAAAGGATTATTTACACCATGTTTTATGTTAGAAATTTTAATGTAACGTTCATGTATGTAATATATTTTCCAAGACTAGTAAATAGATCGGTCCATCAGGACATGATTCGTTGTAATCATGAAAATTTATTAAAATAATTCACTGGCTCTAGGCTTCTAGGGTCGGGGAGTTACAATCAATTTCACATAGATCATGTAGGAAGTGTTTATTCATGCCAGTGATATCAAATATATCTTTGATTTTTACATAGAATAATACTATTATATTAAATTTACCTCACCATATTATACATATATGTCATACCCTATGACTACAAACACACATTAAGTTATAAAATGATGTAATGTCTGGTAGAGTGAACTTATTAAATTCTTATTATAATATAATTATACTATAATGACTGTCGGTTGAACACTCAAATGGTATAAATGAGTATGTGACATCATATGTTCATATAGAACTTATTGTTATTGTATTATATAATCATGATCAGTAGCTATGTGAGAGTATTAATGGAGTTTTTCAATCTATTGGAGTTGTAGTTCTGAGATATAATAATTCCATATCTATTATGACCAGTGATCTTCACTTGTAACATACTCCCCTTTTTAGTAATAACTATTTAAAATTAACTAATAAATTAATGAAATCATCAATACTTTTGACACAACCAAAAACAAAATAAATTAATAATTTTGTAAAATGATATAATAAATGTTAGATGGTTGAAAATAATTAAATTATAATATCGATAAAACACTTTTATATAAAATGAAAATTAAAAGTTTACTACTTATAATTGTGTTTTAATATCTGATGTTTTATATATAATTATAAATATTGTTTATTAAATGTGTTTCTGTTTATAATTTACCATTATATATATATATATATATATGTATATGTTTTAAAATATTTACCACTAATATTGTGATATCTGGTATTTAAGGGATCATAATTGGATAAATTTCTGAAGAACAAATGATCGATATGAAAAAGGAGTTTTGAATTCTTGGAATTTGCTAAACTAAATCCTCAAATCATTAATTTGATTTTTATCCATGTGTGAAGTCTTCGAATATTGAATGTTAAACTCCATAGAAATATAAAATCATATAATTTGTTATGGTTTTATCCTTAATTATACAATTTAGATCTGGAATGGTGAAGGAACTATAAATTAAATAGAATAATATTGATGAAAATATTCATAATGTGAGAGAGGTTCAATTTGAAAATTTAATTCATGATTTAGGTGTTGAAATAATTGAAAAAAGAAAAAGTGTTAAAAAATTTTATGGAGATTTTGAGAAAATAGTATTCCCATGTTGTAGTAAATATACATTGTTATTAGCTATTATTGATTAGTTAACTTGAAAGAAAGTAATGTTTGGAGTGTTAAAAGTTTCTTTAACTTACTTGTGCTTTCAAAAGAGCTACTTCTAGAAGGAAACATGCTTCCATATTCCAATTATGAGGTGACAAAAATATTATTCCCAATGGTATTGGTGTATAAAAAGATACATGCTTTCCCCAATGATTGTGTGTTGTATATGAACTAATATGAATTTTTAACAAAATATCCTACATATGAAACAACATGATATAAGATGGATGAAAAAGTAAATTCAGATTCATTCTCAGATACTGACATATAATGTCATGAAAAATGAAATAATATCTTTGAATAATCCATTCATATAATTCTTATAAATTTGGTTTGATTCAGTTTTAGGTACCAGAAACAAAGATCCTATAAAAGGAATTTGGTAACATCCAATAATTCCTCGTTTGAAGCATCTATTTCAAAATTAAATTGATGTAAAAAGGTTAATATTTAATTTAGGTGAACATATCTTTGATGGTAAATTATGTCACCTTATTGACTCATCACAATGAAATATATTTTAAAATAAATTTTCTAATGTTGGATGTTATGTTAGAAATATCATAATGGGAGCCTATAAAGATGGAATGAATCCATAAAAGAGCATAAGTAGCCAACACAATTCGTGTATTGTTCTGTTGGTAGTTTACAACTTATCCCCAACTATATTTTTGAAAAAAAGTTATGAAGATCATAATGATTTCTGGATAAAAACAGCCAAGAAATGATATTGATGTGTAACACCCCAGGTAAATAAAGAATATGACATTTTTATATTTATCCATATTTTTGAATAAAATATTAATATTACTTTAAAGGGGATTCTATGCTCGATGGTGTACCCAATACGCAACAATGAGTTTCTTGGGAATCTTACGCTCCACTCTAATTATAAAATAATATTATTTTAAATAGTAGTTAACGCCTAGCCATTGTAATGGCGGGAATGAACATAACTAACTAAAAAATTATTATATATGTTTGTCAAATATTTTTACTCTTTACAATAAATTTTAGTGGATTAAAAATGCGAATGAATCCAATTTTAAGCGTAGACATTCTAATATTCTTTAAAAGGTCGATTAACTGCCTTTTGATGGTGAACCTCTTTTAAATCCACTTTTTGACAATTTTATGTGTTATATTTGACAAAATAAAATTCTTATTTAGAATTGGGACATCTAAATTTACTTTGTGTAAATTTTTGGTATTTTTCAGAAAAAGTTCAATTTTTTAATGAATAGCGAAAAAATGTTGTATTTTAATTCAAAACCTATTTTAATCTAATTTATTTATATTATTAGATTATCTTTTTAATTGTTTTTAAAGTGAAATTAGAATATATTTTTACCATTTAATACAATAGTGATCATTAGAATTAATTTCACTTTGAAATCGGACTTAAACTAGTGTCAATCTTTTGATACATTTTGTTTCATAAAAACATTCTATTTGTTATGACAGCGGGAATTAATTATTAAATTAATTATTGAAACTTATATGTTTCGAATTTTGTAAAATAGACATCATTTTTGAATTCAGAATATCAAATATATCTTCGGGTGAACTTTTGGTAATTTTCTGAAAAACCTCAATTTTTCATGAATAGTGAAACCACTATGTGGTACTTATAAAAACTGATTTTCCGTTTAAATGAAATTCTTCCATCTTTGTGTTTTGAATTTCAAAAATCCGACATACATGTTTGTCATTAAGAAGTAAAATGTGGTTCAATGGGATTAAAATAATTTTTTGGTGAATAGTAACTTATTAAGTTTTTAATCACGATTAGAGGTAATTAGTGTAGTTTAAGGTAAGAATAATGTTTTAATATAATGAAATGACCTAGACACATGTCCTACCCTCAATGGATGTGTCATGGCCGACCAAGACAATCCATGGGTCAACTTGGGGACCCCATGTAGCCACTTTGGTTGGAAAATGACATAAATATCTTTTTATTTAATGTTAAAGTAAAAATGACACAAACATGATATGTTTTACTAAAACAATTTTTACATGGGTTTATACAAGTCATATTTTTAACTATAAATAATCAATGGAAATATAAAAAGATTTCCTACATCATAGTATTTTTTTTATAATTTTTAGACATTAAATAAATTAAATTATTTATGACATCATGATGATGCAGCGATGACCTCATTATTTAACGATTTAAATAAAATGGAATGATAATGTAAACTATAAGACCTAAACATGTCAAAAACATATGGGATGGGTGGATTTAGAACCCTTATCACCTTACCCTCTAAACACATCAATGTGGGACCATTAAAATCCGAAACTCATTCTAAAATAATGTAACATTTCCTTACATTCCAAGAGTGCCCCTCCTCTCCTCTTATAAAAGGCCCCCAGATCTACCTCCTTACCCACACTTCCAAAGCCTTTGGCTCGGCCAAACCCTACCCAGTTTGTCTCTCCACATCCCTATTTAACTCCTTGAAGCCTCATTTTGGGTATAAGTCTTCCCAAGGAAGCCTTTGAGCTCAAACCAAAGGCAGTTACCCGATTTTAAGGTAATGTCTTCACTTGTGTCCTAATGTTTTATTTCGCTTCTCCAGCCACCTAAAATCTTTTTATTCATTTATTTTGTAACAAATACAGTATCTTAAATATACTAGGATGTTTTTATAATATTTATTAGAGCTACAATTACACACACCTTCATCTAATGGTTAAAGAACATACTGTTTCTGTGGTTGGCGATTTTCTACCTCACGAAACGATGATTGTTCAATATTCTTTTAACACCTTTAAAGGTGGCCATTATGATGTCACTATATTTTATATATGATATATATGGTATTTATGTTTACTATATGCTTCTGTATTTTATATTTAAACCATACCTTTATTCTTTTCATGTGGTGTAAATGCGATAATTTCATATGAGAAAGTGTGGACTACCGACCCCTCAAGTGATGTGACTCGTACATGCAATACATGGAACGTATAAAGAATGAAATTAATGATCATATGTGACCTATATAACATATATATTATACTGTAATTATAATATATATATATATCATTTATTTTTAATTCTGTTAATGTGAGAGAGAAAAAAATGAAAGTAGCGTTCAAGCGTACATACGGCCTACCGTCTCCATGAACGGTCCTTTTCATTTTTATCTCCAAATGCTATGGAATAGTATAAAATGAATATGTACTGGATATATATGATATTTTAATCATTAATACTATTCTGGAAGTTATTTACTTATAACTACATGGACAATCATTTTTCAAACAAGTTCATTTTTCACTCATGTACTAGACATCGGCAAAAACGTCTGAAATGAACTAACGTTATTAAACAATTATTATAACATTATAATATGTGATAAGAACTGAATAATAATCTTTAAAGGATTTCCTTAGGAAATTATAAATTGACTAAAGTTTATTATTCAGGAATATAAAGAAATGAACAAGACAAGTTGGACTTGTGGTAAGGGATCCGACTCCTCGCTTTCTTTTTACACTCTTTTATGTCATTCCTTTTAAAGATCATATTTCATGTTATTGGGATATTATTTTATATTACTCTTACTGTAATTTTTATTTTCATATGATGAGAGACCCTATTCTCTCTCATCAATCCATTTTGGATGTTTTAAGTGGCGCCGTTAGGCTGCCGAGTTTTTGTAAGGTATTTTTCATCTCACTTTTATTCCCGTGAGATTTATGCTACATTTGCCACAATTTCATAGGAGTGGTGTATGTACGGCCCATTATTATAAAATTTGTGTATTATAATTTCATTTATGGGTATTAACATCTTCATTGTATGACCCTTCTTCCATGGGGTGTACGTTTCGAAAGTTACCCAACTCGGTAAGGGGACCTTTCACCCTCCACTTTTTAAAAGACTTTTTTTGTTATGTCTTTTAATTCACAAAATATTATGTTGGGATATGTTATTTTATATCCTTATTGATGTAAATTTTATGTCCAAGTGATGATATGCCCTTTTATCTCTCATCAACTCATTTTCTGAATTTTGAAGTGATGCTGTTAGGCTGTTGAATTTTACCAAGGGAACTTTTTAACCCAATTTTGATTTCTTTGGGTTCAACATGTAGTTATTGAACATGTAATCTTTTGTATATGTGTGAATGACATTTTATTGTTTTTCACTTAATATCCACTTATATTGGGTGTATTTATATTTGTCATGCATAATTTTGAGATTGATTTATCCTTAATTTAAGGATACCTTCTTTATAAGGGATTTCATCACATTTGACATTTCTATTGAGACTTCATTGTTGTTATGAACCAATTCACTCTTTTATGGTGTATATACTGTCCTTTGGAATATTATATCATTAATCCATTTATTCTCATGATAATATAAAGTTCTGACTATATTTTATTCCTCAATTATTGTATTCAAGTGTCTCTAATTTTGGTAAAACCCCTTTAACCAAAATATCGCTTTAAATGTTTTAATTATTTGTTCTTATTAATATCCATGTTTTAAAAATGGTTTTATGGATTTATTTATATGGATATTAATGGATTAAAATTTTAAAATCTTCAAGGTGGTATGGGAAACTTTGATTAAAAAATCTCTTTATTAAATGTTTTAAATGGTTTTGGAAATGGTTTCTTTTTGAATGGATTCATTATTTCAATATACTAAAATGTTATATTGTGATTGAAATGTGGAAATGTTATGTTTCCTTTATGCATGTTTTATGTGACACGTTTATGTTATGGTTCTTGGGCATTGTTATGAAAACGGGTGGTTCCGTGATAAACTAGGGGCAGGTGAGCCCGATATAGATCTCCAATGCAATGGGTAACGCGATGGAGTGAAACGTTAAGGTTTCTCTGAAAAGATTTAGGGAATATACTGTGGTGGGTATTCCAAACGTAACCAAGAGGGTTACTCCCTACGTAAGAATGTTATGAATGCCTCAAGTTACCTTTTATGTCTTATGATTTCTATAATATTTATTCATGATTTGATGAGGTATGTTAAAGTGCCTATGTTTTATGGGTAAAGTATGATTTCATTCTTATGTATATATGAACTCATGTTTCTTTTCCATATTTTTTTAACCCTTAATGAGCTTTTAATGCTCATCCCAAGTTTTTGAAATGTTTTTCACAGGTCAATGGAATGGCACATGATGTGATGATAGTGTCAAGGATGTGTCAAAAAAAAATCCATGTTTTATTTTAAATATGTATCCGTTGATGGGAAAAATGAATACTATCTTTTATGTAACCACTTTGCTTAAGTGTGGAATGTAATGCAAGTTTCATGATCTAATTCTCTAAAACTCTAAACCTGAAAAGATCCTCAATGTGTAATCTTGTAATAACTCAAGATTAAGTAAGGTTTATGGCTGGGGCCTTATAGTTGGTATCATAGGTCGGTTTAGATAACTTTAGAGGTTAGGGTATTCTCTAAGCATAAGTGACAGTACCATAATGAATAGGATTTCAGAAAGAGTCCTTGTTTTAGATAAAGTTAATGAGTAAGTATATCTTAGTGGTTATCTCCCTCATTAGTACATGATGGTTTTTGTTGATATACCCACACTGAAATTTTTGTTTTTAGTGAATGGATGGATCTAGCAGGCACCAAAGTGACAATAGTTTTGTAGGAAACTGTGGCGGTTCTCTGATTAAGAGACTGGATGAAATGGGGTATTCAATGAGGAAACTCATGGTTGTTCTAAACCAACTATCAAGGATTCATGATCAACCACTTGAAACTTGGTATGTTCTGTAATGCATCATTTACAAGATGCCCAATCGGTGTGGAAGTTCAGGTAATAATTATAAAGGTAACCATTATGGTTTATATGATCCTTACTTTTGAGGTAATTATGGGTTATTATATGTTATGATGGAAAATGAAAGGCATGAGATAAACTTGAGGTTAAAATATGTTATGATTATTTTTGAAGATTTTATCTCATTTTGGGGAATTTTTTGAGAATTATACAGTCTTGGAAAAAGGACAACACACAGACCGTGTGACAACCCGTCGCGTTGGACAAAGCTGTGGAAATCAAACCCACAACCAAAGTGCGAATGGTATTTATCACCTACCACTGGACTATGTGATGTCCCTGGTTAGTTTGACTGATTCTTTTTAGTTAGATTATTTTATGAATTAAGAGTAAGCTGATTTTGGGTTATCTATGGAAATTTATTAACCTATCATTGAGGATATGTGATTAGGTTAATTACTTTTCAATACGAGACTTTAAGAGTAACTGATGTTATTTGGAGATAGGTGTTAATTTGTACCTTGGAAGACTATGCAACTAAATCCTTCAAATATTTCGGTTTCAATATTAGTTTGGTTTACTTTGAATTATTTTATGGACAATTTTTTTATCGAATGGTCCTCTTCGAACTTTGGGTTTCGTTGGACAAATTTTGGAGATTAAGAGTAGATTTTCTTTTTATAAAGGGTTATCCTTTTCTGGATTATCTGATCTTGTACTAACATTTTTGGTTTTGGTTTTGGTTAGAGTCTAAATACATGGTAAGTATATAGTTCTCTTTTTTGGATTAGGTGATTCTCTATAAGTTTATTATAATACTCTTAATGTGAACAAGTCTTCCTAAATACTCGTCTTTTGGAGAAAATATGTGTTTGTGTAAGGAATCTAATAAAAGTTGAAAGAAAACATGATAAGTGATTATGTTTCCTTATGAATAAATTCCTCAATAAAAAGTGACTTAAAACAAAAATGTTGTCTATTAACGTTTCCTGCTGGGGAATCGAATACCGTTTAACCCATCACAAGTTTGTGATTTTCTTGTGGTTAACTTTCTCCTAAACATGTTTTCTATCACTCTCCATTAGAACATGACCCTATGTTTTCTCCTCCATGTCCATGTTTTTCTACATGGAATCCTAGTATGGGTTAACTCGGGTGACCTATGTACTTATCTTTCTTTATTTTGAAGTGATTGTTTTACCGACTCTTGTTCTGATGTGGGACATTCAAGGATGTTTCCAAGCCCAATTTTAAAATTGCGAGGACACAATTCCCAAAAGGGGGGAAGGATGTAACACCCCAGGTAAATAAAGAATATGACATTTTTATATTTATCCATATTTGTGAATAAAATATTAATATTACTTTAAAGGGGATGATATGCTCGATGGTGTACCCAACACGCAACAACAAGTTTCTTGGGAATCTTACGTTGCACTCTAATAATAAAATAATATTCTTTTAAATAGTAGTTAACGCTTAGCCATTGTAATGGCGGGAATGAACAGAACTAACTACAAAATGATTATATATGTTTGTAAAATATTTTTACTCTTTACAATAAATGTTAGAGGATTAAAAATGCGAATGAATCCAATTTTAAGCGTAGACATTCTAATATTCTTTAAAAGGTCGATTAACCGCCTTTTGAAGGTGAACCTATTTTAAATCCACTTTTTTACAATTTTATGTGTTATATTTGACAAAAAAAATTCTTATTTAGAATCGGGACATCTAAATTTACTTTGTGTAAATTTTTGGTATTTTTCTGAAAAAGTTCAATTTTTAATGAATAGTGAAAAATGTTGTACTTTAATTCAAAACCGCTTTTAATATAATTTATTTATATGATTAGATTATCTTTTTAATTGGTTTTAAAGTGAATTTAGAATATATTTTTACCATTTAATACAATAGTGGTCGTGGGAATTAATTTCACTTTGAAATCAGACTTAAACTAGTGTCAATCTTTTGATACATTTTGTTTCATAAAAACATGCTATTTGTTTTGACAGTGGGAATTATTTATTAAATTAATTATTGCAACTTATATGTTTTGAATTTTTTAAAATATACATCATTTTTGAATTCGGAATATCAAATATATCTTTGGGTGAACTTTTGGTAATTTTCTGAAAAACTTCAATTTTTCATGAATAGTGAAACCACTAAGTGGTACTTATAAAAACTGATTTTCTGTTTAAATGAAATTTTGCCATCTTTGTGTTTTGAATTTCAAAAATCACACATACATGGTTGTCATGAAGAAGTAAAATGTGGTTCAATGGGATTAAAATAATTTTTTGGTGAATAGTAACTTATTTTGTTTTTAATCGCGATTAGAGGTAATTAGTGTAGTTTAAGGTAAGAATAATGTTTTAATAAAATAAAATGACCTAGACACATGTCCTACCATCAATGGATGTGTCATGGACGACCAAGACAATCCATGGGTCAACTTGGGGACCCCATGGAGCCACTTTGGTTGGAAAATGACATAAATATCTTTTTATTTAATGTTAAAGTAAAAATGACACAAACATGAGATGCTTTACTAAAACAATTTTTACATGGGTTTATACAAGTCAGATTTTTGAATATAAATAATAAATGGAAATATAATTATATTTCCTAAATCATAGTATTTTTGTTATAATTTCTAGACATTAAATAAATTAAATTATTTATGACATCATGATGATGCAGCGATGACCTCATTATTTAACGATTTAAATAAAATGGAAAGATAATGTAAAATCTAAGATCTAAACATATCAAAAACCTATTGGATGGGTGGATTTCGAACCCTTATCACATTATCCTCTAAACACATCAATTTGGGACCATTAAAATCCGAAACACAGTCTAAAATAATGTAACATTTCCTTACATTCCAAGAGTGCCCCTCCTCTCCTCTTATAAAAGGCCCCCACCTCTACCTCCTTACCCACACTTCCAAAGCCTTTGGCTTGGCCAATACATACCCAATTTGTCTCTCCACATCCCTATTTAACTCCATGAAGCCTCAATTTGGGTAGAAGTCTTCCCAAGGAAGCCTTTGAGCTCAAACCAAAGGGAGTTACCCGATTTTAAGATAATGTCTTCACTTGTGTCCTAATGTTTTATTTCGCTTCTCCAACCACCTAAACTCTTTTTATTAATTTCTTTTGTAATAAATACAGTATATTGAATATACTAGGATGTTTTTATAATACTTATTAGAGCTACACTTACACACACCTTTATCCAATGGTTAAAGAACATACTGTTTCTGTGGTTGGCGATTTTCTGCCTCACGAAACGATGATTGTTCAATATTCTTTTAACACCTTTAAAGGTGGCCATTATGATGTCACTATATTTTATATATGATATATATGGTATTTCTGTATACTATATGCTTCTGTATTTTATATTTAAATCATTCCTTTATTCTTTTCATGTGGTGTAAATGTGATAATTTCATATGAGAAAGTGTGGACTACCGCCCCCTCAAGTGATGTGACTCGTACATGGAATACATGGAACGTTTAAAGAATGAAATTAATGATCATATGTGACCTATATAACATATATATTATACTGTAATTATAATATATATATATATATATATCATTTATTTTTAATTCCGTTAATGTGACAGAGAAAAAAATGAAAGTAGCGTTCATGCGTACGTACGGCCTACCGTCTCCATGAACGGTCCTTTTCATTTTTATCTCCAAATGATATGGAATAGTATAAAATGAATATGTACTGGAAATATATGATATATTAATCATTAATACTATTCTGGAAATTATTTACTTATAACTACATGGACAATCATTTTTCAAACAAGTTCATTTTTGACTCATGTACCAGACATCGGCAAAAACGTCTGATATGAACTAATGCTATTAAAAAATTATTATAACATTATAATATGTGATACGAACTGAATAATAATCTTTAAAGGAGGTCCTTAGGAAATTATAAATTGACCAAAGTTTATTATTCAGGAATATAAAGAAACGAACAAGACAAGTTGGACTTGAGGTAAGGGATCTGACTCCTCTCTTTCTTTTTACACTCTTTTATGTCATTCCTTTTAAATCTCATCTTTCATGTTATTGGGATATTATTTTATATTACTATTACTTTAATTCTTATGTTCATGTGATTAGAGACCGTATTCTCTCTCATCAATCCATTTTGGTTGTTTTAAGTGGCTCTGTTAGGCTGCCGAGTTTTCGTAAGGTATTTTTCATCTCGCCTTTATTCCCGTGAGATTTATGCTACATTTGCCACAATTTCATTTGAGTGGTGTATGTATGGCACGTTATTATACAATTTGTGTAGTATAATTTCATTTATGGATATTCACATCTTCATTGTATGACTCTTCTTCCATGGGGTGTACGTTTCGAAAGTTACCCATCTCGTTAAGGGGACCTTTCACCCTCCACTTTTTAAAATACTTTTTTTGTTATGTCTTTTAATTCACATAATATTATGTTGGGATATGTTATTTTATATCCTTATTGATGTAAATTTTATTTTCAAGTGATGATATTCCATTTTTATCTCTCATCAACACATTTTCTGAATTTTGAAGTGATGTCGTTAGGCTGTCGAATTTTACCAAGGGAACTTTTTAACCCAATTTTGATTTCTTTGGGTTCAATATGTAGTTATTGAACATGTAATCTTTTGAATATGTGGGAATGACATTTTATTGTTTTTCACTTAATATCCACTTATATTGGGTGTATTTATATTTGTCACGCATAATTTTGAGATTGATTTATCCTTAATTTAAGGATACCTTCTTTATAAGGGATTTCATCACATTTGACATTTCTATTGAGACTTCATTGTTGTTATGCACCAATTCACTCTTATATGGTGTATATACTGTCTTTTGGAATATTATATCATGAATCCATTTATTCTCATGATAATATAAAGTTCTGACTATATTTTATTCCTCAATTACTGTATTCAAGTGTCTCTAATTTTGGTAAAACCCCTTTAACGAAAATATCACTTTAAATGTTTTAATTATTTGTTCTTATTAATATCCATGTTTTAAGAATGGTTTTATGGATTTATTTATATGGATATTAATGGATTAAAATTTTAAAATCTTCAAGGTGGTATGGGACACTTTGATTCAAAAATCTCTTTATTAAATGTTTTAAATGGTTTTGGAAATGGTTTTTTTTTGAATGGATTCATTATTTCAATATACTAAAATGTTATATTGTGATTGAAATGTGGAAATGTTATGTTTCCTTTATGCATGTTTTATGTGATATGTTTATGTTATGGTTCTTGGGCATTGTTATGAAAATGGGTGGTTCCGTGATAAACTAGGGGCAGGTGAGCCCGATATAGCTGTCCAATGCATTGGGTAACGTGAAGGAGTGAAACATTAAGGTTTCTATGAAGAGATTTAGGGAATATACTGTGGTGGGTATTCCAAACATAACCAAGAGGGTTACTCCCTACGTAAGAATGTTATGAATGCCTCAAGTTACCTTTTATATCTTATGATTTCTATGATTTATTCGTGATTTGATGAGGTATGTTAAAGTGCCTATGTTTTATGGGTAAAGTATGATTTCATTCTTATGTATATATGAACTCATGTTTCTTTTCCATATTTTTTTAACCCTTAATGAGATTTTTATGCTCATCCCAAGTTTTTGAAATGTTTTTCACAGGTCAAGGGAAAGGTACATGATGTGATGATAGTGTCAAGGATGTGTCAAGAAAGAATCCATGTTTTATTTTAAATATGTTTCCGTTGATGGGAAAAATGAATACTGTCTTTTATGTAACCACTTTGATTAAGTGTGAAATGTAATGCAATTTTCATGATCTAATTATCTATAACTATAAACCTGAAAATAACCTCAATGTGTAATCTTGTAATAACTCAAGATTAAGTAAGGTTTAAGGCTGGTTCCTTATAGTTGGTAACAGAGGTCGGTTTAGATAACTTTAGAGGTTAGGGTATTCTCTAAGCATAAGTGACAGTACCATAATGGATAGGATTTCAGAAAGAGTCC
Source organism: Viscum album (assembly GCA_963277665.1). Taxonomy (NCBI): domain Eukaryota; kingdom Viridiplantae; phylum Streptophyta; class Magnoliopsida; order Santalales; family Viscaceae; genus Viscum; species Viscum album. The sequence goes on along the minus strand of CAUJRU010000032.1, from coordinate 619,147 downwards.
TTGTTTTAGATAAAGTTAATGAGTAAGTATATCTTATTGGTTATCTCCCTCATTAGTACATGATGGTTTTGTTGATATACTCACACTGAAATTTCTGTTTTTAGTGAATGGATGGATCTAGCCGGCACCAAAGTGACAATAGGTTTGTAGGAAACTGTGGCTGTTCTCTGATTAAGAGACTGGATGAAATGTGGTATTCAATGAGGAAACTTGTGGTTGTTCTAAACCAACTATCAAGGAGTCATGATCAACCACTTGAAACTTGGTATGTTCTGTAATGCATCATGTACGAGATGACCAATCGATGTGGAAGTTCAGGTAATAATTATAAATGTAACCATTAGGGTTTATACGATCCTTACTTTTGAGGTAATTATGGGTTATTATATGTTATGATGGAAAATTAAAGGCATGAGATAAACTTGAGGTTAAAATATGTTATGATTATTTTTGAAGATTTTATCTCATTTTGGGGAATGTTTTGAGAATTATACAGTCTTGGAAAAAGGACAACACGCAGACCATGTGACAACCCGTTGCGTCGGAAAAAGCTGCGGGAATCGAACCCACAACCAAAGTGCGACTGGTATTTATCGCCTACCACTGGACTACGTGATATCCCGGGTTAGTTTGACTGATTCTTTTTAGTTAGATGATTTTATGAATTAAGAGTAAGCTGACTTTGGGTTATCTATGGAAATTTATTAACCTATCATGGAGGATATGTGATTAGGTTAATTATGTTTCAATACGAGACTTTAAGAGCAACTGATGTTATTTGGAGATAGGTGTTAATTTGTACCTTGGAAGACTATGCGACTAAATATTTCAAATATTTCAGTTTCAATATTAGTTTGGTTTACTTTGAATTATTTTATGGACAATTTGTTTATCGAATGTTCCTCATTGAACTTTGGGTTTTGTTGGACAAATTTTGGAGATTAAGAATAGATTTTCTTTTTATGAAGGGTTATCCTTTTCTGGATTATCTGATCTTGTACTAACCTTTTTGGTTTTGGTTTTGGTTAGAGTCTAAAGACATGGTAAGTATATAGTTCTCTTTTGTGGATTAGGTGATTCTCTAGAAGTTTATTATAGTACTCTTAATGTGAACAAGTCTTCCTAAATACTCGTCTTTTGGAGAAAATATGAGTTTGTGTAAGGAATCTAATAAAATTTGAAAGTCAACATGATAAGTGATTATGTTTCCTTATGAATAAATTCCTCAATAAAAAGTAACTTAAAACAAAAATGTTGTCTATTAACTTTTCCTACTGGGGAATCGAATACCGTTTAACCCATCACAAGATTGTGATTTTCTTGTGGTTAACTTTCTCCAAAACATGTTTTTTATCACTCTACATTATAACATGACCCTATGTTTTCTCCTCCATGTCCATGTTTTCCTACATGGAATCCTAGTATGGGTTAACTCGGGTGACCTCTGTACTTATCTTTCTTTATTTTAAAGTGATTGTTTTACCGACTCTTGTTCTGATGCGGGACTTTCAAGGATGTTTCCAAGCCCAATTTTAAAATTGAAAGGATGCAATTCCCAAAACGGGGGAAGGATGTAACACCCCAGGTAAATAAAGAATATGGCATTTTTATATTTATCCCTATTTGTGAATAAAATATTAAAATTACTTTAAAGGGGATGCTATGCTCGATGGTGTACCCAACACGCAACAACGAGTTTCTTGGGAATCTTACGTTGCACTCTAATAATAAAATAATATTATTTTAAATAGTAGTTAACGCTTAGCCATTGTAATGGAAAGAATGAACAGAACTAACTAAAAATGATTATATATGTTTGTCATATATTTTTACTCTTTACAATAAATATTAGAAGATTAAAAATGCGAATGAATCCAATTTTAATCGTAGACATTCTAATATTCTTTAAAAGGTTGATTAACCGCCTTTTGAAGGTGAACCTCTTTTAAATCCACTTTTTGACAATTTTATGTGTTATATATTACAAAATAAAATTATTATTTAGAATTGGGACATCTAAATTTACTTTGTGTAAATTTTTGGTATTTTTCCGAGAATGTTCAATTTTTAATGAATAGTGAAAAATGTTGTATTTTAATTCAAAACCTCTTTTAATATAATTTATTTATATGATTATATTATCTTTTGAATTGGTTTTAAAGTGAAATTATAATATATGTTTACCATTTAATCCAATATTGGTCGTTGGAATTAATTTCACTTTGAAATCGGACTTAAACTAATGTCAATCTTTTGATACATTTTGTTTTATAAAAACACGCTATTTGTTTTGATAGCGGGAATTAATTATTAAATTAATTATGCAACTTATATTTTTTTAATTTTGTAAAATATAAATCATTTTTGAATTCAGAATATCAAATATAACTTAGGGTTAACTTTTGGTAATTTTCTGAAAAACTGCAAAGTTTTATGAATAGTGAAACCACTAAGTTGTACTTATAAAAACTGATTTTCCGTTTAAATGTAATTTTTCCATCTTTGTGTTTTTAATTTCAAAAATCCTACATACATGGTTGTCATTAAGAAGTAAAATGTGGTTTAATGGTATTAAAATAATTTTTTGGTGAATAGTAACTTATTAAGTTTTTAATCGCGATTAGAGGTAATTACTTTTGTTTAAGGTAAGAATAATTTTTTAATAAAATGAAATGACCTAGACACATTTCCTACCCTCAATAAATGTGTCATGGCCAACCAAGACAATCCATGGGTCAACTTGGTGACCCCATGGAGCCACTTTGGTTGGAAAATGACATAAATATCTTTTTATTTAATGTTAAAGTAAAAATGACACAAATATGAGATGTTTTACTAAAACAATTTTTACATGGGGTTATACAAGTCAGATGTTTGACTATAAATAATAAATGGAACGATAAAAATATTTCCTACATCATAGTATTTTTTTATAATTTTTACACATTAAATAAATTAAATTATTTATGACATCATGATGATGCAGCGATGACCTCATTATTTAACGATTTAAATAAAATGGAACGATAATGTAAACTCTAAGACCTACACATTTCCAAAACCTATTTTATGGGTGGATTTCGAACCCTTATCACCTTTTCCTTGAAACACATCAATGTGGGACCATTAAAATCCGAAACACATTTTAAATAATGTAACATTTACTTACTTTCCAAGAGTTCCCCTCCTCTCCTCTTATAAAAGGCTCCCACCTCTACCTCCTTACCCACACTTCCAAAGCCTTTGGCTCGGCCCACCCCTGCCAATTTTGTCTCTAAACATCCCTCTATAACTAATTTAAGTCTCACTTTAGGTATAAGTCTTCCCAAGGAAGCCTTTGAGCTCAAACCAAAGGGAGTTACCCGATTTTAAGGTAATGTCTTCACTTGTGTCCTTTTGTTTTATTTTGCTTCTCCAACCCCCTAAACTCATTTTATTCATTTCTTTTGTAACCACTCCAGTATATTCAATATACTAGGATTTTTTTATAACATGTATTCGAGATACACTTACACACACCTTCTTCTAATGGTAAAAGAACATACTGTTTCTGTGGTTGGCGATTTTCTGCCTCACGAAACGATGATTGTTCAATATTCTTTTAACACCTTTAAAGGTGGCCATTATGATGTCACGGTATTTTATATCTGATATATATTGTATTTATGTTTAATATATTCTTCTGTATTTTATATTTAAACAATACCTTTATTCTTTTCTGGAAGTGTAAATGCGATAATTTCATATGAGGAAGTGTGGACTACCGCCCCCTCAAGTGATGTGACTCGTACATGCAATACATGGAACGTATAAAGAATGAAATTAATGATCACATGTGACCTATATAACAAATATATTATAATGGAATTATAATATATATATATATATCATTTATTTTTAATTCCGTAAATATGAAAAAGAAAAAAATGAAAGTAGCATTCATGCGTACGTACGGCCTACCGTCTCCATGAACGGTGCTTTTCATTTTTATCTCCAAATGATATGGAATAGAATAAAATGAATATTTACTGGATATATATGATATTTTAATAATTAATACTATTATGGATATTATTTACTTATAACTACATGGACAATCATTTTTCAAACAAGTTCATTTTTGACTCATGTACCAGACATCGACAAAAACGCCTGATATGAACTAATGTTATTAAACAATTATTATAACATTATAATATGTGATATTAACTGAATAATAATCTTTAAATTAGTTCCTTAGGAAATAATAAATTGACCAATGTTTATTATTCAGGAATATAATGAAATAAACAAGACAAGTTGGACTTGACGTAAGGGATCTGACTCCTCTCTTTCTTATTACACTCTTTTATGTCATTCCTTTTAAAGCTCATAATTAATGTTGTTGGGATATTCTTTTATATTAATCTTAATGTAATTTTTATTTTCATATGATTAGAGACCCTATTCTATCTCATCAATCCATTTTGGAAGTTTTAAGTGGCGTCGTTAGGCTACCGAGTTTTCGTAAGGGATTTTTCATCTCACTTTTATTCCCGTGAGATTTATGCTACATTTTCCACAATTTCCATTGAGTGGTGTATGTACTTCCCATTATTATACAATTTTTGTAGTATAATTTCATTTATGGGTATTCACATCTTCATTTTATGAACCTTCTTCCATGTGGTGTATGTTTCGAAAGTTACCCAACTCGGTCAGGGGACCTTTCACCCTCCACTTTTTAAAAGACTTCTTTTGTTATGTTTTTTAATTCACATACTATTATGTTGGGATATGTTATTTTGTATCCTTATTGATGTAAATTTTATGTACAAGTGATTATATGACCTTTTTATCTCCCATCAACTCATTTTATGAACTTTGAAGTGATGCCGTTAGGCTGTTGAATTTTACCAAGGGAACTTTTTAACCCAATTTTGATTTCTTTGGGTTCAACATGTAGTTATTGAACATGTCATATTTTGAATATGTGTGAATGATATTTCATTGTTTTACACTTTATATCCACTTATATTGGGTGTATTTATATTTGTCACACATAATTTTTAGATTGATTTATCCTTAATTTATGGATACCTTCTTTATAAGGGATTTCCTCACATTTGACATTTCTATTGAGACTTCATTGTTGTTATGCACCAATTAACTCTTATATGGTGTATATACTGTCCTTTGGAATATTATATCATGAATCCATTTATTCTCATGATATTATAAAGTTCTGACTAAATTTTTTCCTCAATTATTGTATTCAAGTGTCTCTAATTTTGGTAAAACTCCATTAACCAAAATATACCTTTAAATGTTTTAATTATTTGTTCTTATTAATATAAATGTTTTCAAAATGGTTTTAAGGATTTATTTATATGGATATTAATGGTTTAAAATTTTAAAAGCTTCAAGATGGTATGGGACACTTTGATTCAAATATCTTTTTATTAAATGTTTTAAATGGTTTTGGAAATGGTTTCTTTTTGAATGGATTCATTATTTAAATATATTAAAATGTTATATTATGATTGAAATGTGTAAATGTTATGTTTATTTTATGCATGTTTTATGTGATACGTTTATGTTATGGTTCTTGGGCATTGTTATGAAAATGGGTGGTTCTGTGATAAACTAAGGGCGGGTGAGCCCGATATAACTGGCCAATGCATTGGGTAACGCGAAGGAGTGAAACGTTAAGGTTTCTACGAAGAGATTTAGGGTATATAATGTGGTGGGTATTCCAAACGTAACCAAGAGGGTTACTCCCTACGTAAGAATGTTATGAATTCCTCAAGTTACTTTTTATGTCTTATGATTTCTATGATTTATTCATGATTTTATGAGTTATGTTAAAGTGACAATGTTTTATGGGTAAAATATGATTTCATTATTATGTATATATGAACTCATGTTTCTTTTCCATATTTTTTTTAACCCTTACTGAGATTTTTATGCTCATCCCAGGTTTTTGAAATGTTTTTCACAGGTCAAGGGAAAGGTACATGATGTGATGATAGTGTCAAGGATGTTTCAAGAATGAATCCATGATTTATTTTAAATATGTTTTCGTTGATGAGAAAAATGAATACTGTCTTTTATGTAACCACTTTGCTTAAGTGTGGAATGTAATGCAAGTTTCATGATCTAATTCTCTAAAACTCTAAACCTGAAAAGATCCTCAAGGTGTAATCTTGTAATAACTCAAGATTAAGTAAGTTTTAAGGTTGGGGCCTTATAGATGTGTATCTTTCACCATTGATTTATGATTTTAAACTTCTATGGGAGGCAGGTGTTAGTGTTTTTGATGCATACAAGAAAGAGTATTTTATTTTTCGTGCTATAGTAATGATAAGTATAATTGACTTTCCTGCATATGGAAACTTATCTTGATATAGTGTTAAAGGACATAAATCTTTCCACATCTGTAATGAAGAGACATTATATTATCAATTTTATAATGGTAGAAATGCAGTTTACATAAGACATTGAATATTTTTTCGAATTGATCATCATTACAGTATATTGAAAAAGTAATTAATGGTTTATAGGAATAAAATAATCCCTCACAACCATTTTCAATTGAGTAATATTACAAGAAGATAAAAAATATTGATTCGAAATTCCAAAAGAAAAGTAGTTATGGCCTTAAAAAATATATCTGGAAGAAAAATAGTTATTTTTTAACTACCTTATTCAATATTTTTAATGATAAAACATAACATTGATGTTATGCATGTTTAGAAAAATATATGTGACATTTTTATTAGAACTTTATTAGACACAAAAGGAAAAATAAAAGATTTATTAATTTCTATATTGGACAAGATAGAAATGGTAACACATTATGAGTTAACTCCCACTATAAAAGGAAAGATAACATATTTACCTCTAGTTTTCCACACATTAAGAAAGAGTGGGAACATAAATTTTTTTTACTGTCTATATATTATAAAAGTACCCAGTTTATATTCATCAAATGTGACGAATTTTGTGCCTATGAAGGATTTAAAATTAATAGGTATGAAATCTCATGACTATTATGCATTGATGAAACTACTTATACTTGTTTCACTATGTGGTATATTTCAATCAGCTATCAGAAATACTATCATGAGGTTATGTAATTTTTTCAAATCAATTTGAATCAAATTTATTGATCCAAATTTTTTTGATAAGTTGGAGAATTAAACTTCTCTTATATGTTTTCAACTATAGATTTATTTTACACCTACATTTTTTAATATAATGGTTCATCTGTTGATTTATTCGGTGCATGAGATATGAATTTGTGGTCTTATTTATTTACATTGGATTTATACTTTTGAAAGGTACATGAAACTTTCATAGGGATATGTTAAAATTATTTATTAATCAGAGGCCTCTATTGTTTAAAAATATGTATTGGAATAGTTGATTGATTTCTATACTAAATATGTGTATGAAGTGGAGAATATATGTCTCATTATATCTCAATATTTGAAATTTCATAGTGAAGGTAGAGGGATTAGAGACATAAAGGTAATGTTCATTCTATGTGGTGAAGTGATGCAGGAACATTTATATTTTTTAACAAAACAGATGATGTTCAATAATATATATCATTAAATATTGTTTAATTAAAGAGATGATATCCAAAACTAAATTAAAAGTGGTTGATGATTGAGTATAAAAAGAAATCTATTTCATGTTTTAAATAGAATGTGAGAACAGATATATCTACATCAGAAAGATTAAAAAGGTTGGTAGGGTTACCATCTCTTAACTTGATATGATGGAGTAGTTTTGATATTAAAGGGTAGAAATTTAACACAAAAAAACATGGATGAAAAGAGTAATGTTCAAAATAGTGGCGTGATAGTTGTCGCTGAAGCAGTTCATTTTTTTTAGTGAAAAGGATAAAAACTCAATTTTTTATTTATCGGTATATTTCTGAGTTCTTGAGTATATATGTCAAATTGATTATAAATTTTTGGAGTAACTATGTTTAAGTGTAATTTGGTTGATAGAAATAGTTTTGGGAAACAATATGATTCTAGCATGACATTGGTTGATTTGAAAATATATAATTTCGATGAGGAACCATTTATCCTGGTGGTATATGAAAAGAGGATATTTTATGCCATTTATCCATCGAATGATATGTGGTCCATCCTTTTGAAAGGGAAAAATATACCATTTGGAGGTTGACAATTATGTTTATGATGTTTTGATTTACATGAGTCTTATTCATCTGTTACGTGATTTTTGGATGATTACAATGACCTCAAGGAAGAAATTGTTCATGCAGTACATAATAATCATGATGATGGAATATGGGAAAACACTAAATTACTCTCCTAAATTTTCATTTAATTATTTATATTTTGTTTCTTTTATTGAAACATACAAATTTTTTCCACTTTTTTTACATATTGTTTTCATTATTGTGTCTAAATATTCGATTTTATAATAATATGAAGGGATACAAAATTTCAATATACTAGTTTGTATAAATGTCAGATACAGAGAGATAGGTGTAGTTACTAAGGTATATATATATTTTTTATTGTTAAATATTCAAAAATATACTTTTCTTATGAAATAATACTTTTAATTTTTAATTTTTTTAAAGGACTACTGATGCATCCTCAAAAGAGGAGACTAATCCTTTTACTACTGAGAAATCAGGTTCTCAATTTTGTAAATGTGGTATTACACATTTACCAAAACTACCACTAGATCATGGAGATGAAAGATTACATAGTCATTTTGATGATAATAATAATGCAATTGGGCCAAATTCAGTTTAGTTTATCAGTTATATATAAATGAAGAGCCACTATTGGATTAGTATATTATATCATAATTGGATGTCTAAGGATAGGATTAAGAAATAGCATTTGTGGGAGTCCATAAAGTTAAAATATATCAATTTTTTTATTTTATCTCATTTTTGAATATTCAATATTTTAAATTACATATTTCATTTATTCAATTATATATGACATAGAATTTTAAGGAAACAAAAGAAACCAAGAAAAGACATCTCTCTTTATCAGGGGTTCAATGTAGATATTTTAAAACATAACTGAATGAAAATTATGTTTTTGGAAAGAAAATTTTGAAAATCCATGCCCTATGTCTTTTTATATAAACGGAGATACATAGAAGAATTTTGTTGACACCCATCATGAGGAAAAATATCAGGTCTGATAATTATTTTATATTGTTAAATTTATTATATATTTATCTAATTATATATCAATTTATTTTTAAGTAATAGGCCTTCAGGATATCTCATCAAGAGGTCCTGTAGAGAAATTTATACCCTCATACTTTATCATGTGGTGGGTATCCTTATTTAGAGAAAAAAATTAATGAATATAAATTTGAAGAATTAATATCTTGATCTAATTGCAGTTAAGAGGAGGTCCAGTTTGGTCCTCCATCTCCTCCAAAATTCCATGAAAAGTGGAACAAGCTAGAAGAAATAAAATTTAAAATTATATTACCAAGGAAGCTCAATATGCAGATGATAAAATTGTAAGAATCTGTTATTAATTTATCATGAATTTTTCTATTTTTAAAAATTAGAAACACTAATATAAAATTTTCATTTTTCATTTCAGGATGATCATTAAGAGAAATAGATATAGGGATCTTTTATTACTGAGGGTAGGAAGGGCATCCTAAACACTACTTTAGGAAATACAGAACACCCCAACCGTGTTAGAGGATATAAGGATAGTGTTAGTATTCAAAAACATTTTTGTCAGAGTATGTAATCAAATCACCCAGAAATAGAATACTTAATAGCAGAGTTGAAAGAGATGAAATAGTATATGGGTGATCAAATTCAAGAAGCTGTGTATCGTTCTTTGTTAGACCACTTGGCAAGACAGTCACAATCTACATAACCCTCCCACCCTTCCCAACCTACCTAGCCTACTTACATTGATCCTCAACCTCCATCTCAGTCAAACTACTCTGCCCAACATGCCCAGTCTGCTTCATTTGATCCCCCACCTCTATCCTAAGTAGACTACCCTACACAGTCTATTATTTTTATCCTTCACCATTATCCCAATCCAACTTCCCTTCCCAATCAATCGACTTTTATCCTCACCTCCTCGCTCGGACCAAAAAATATATTGTGAGTTGTTTTTTATAGATCCTCATATACATTTAATTCATTAGGAATCATATATTTTTTTGGGAGATTCTATACATCAACAGCCTATGAATATGGGTTTGGTTAGAGTATATGTATATGATATCATTGATCCTAATTCTCTATTATCATTTCCTACTACATAGATTACCAGAGTTTAAGATTTTCTAGTTTATTTTTTTAGTTTGTCCAACTGGTCTTCTTCGGAATATTTCATATGACTAATGATTTTTTTAATATTAATTACAAATACTTGAAATTTACTTATAAAATTTTCTAATATTCATCTTATATCGGATTATCTAAAACAAAATAAATTTCACAATTGAAACAACGCGTTCTAGAATAATCGACTATAGACAGTTCTGATCTTTCTAATGGGATATAAATATTATCCCAAGAGTCTTCTTACTTTAATAATATCTATAAGATTTGGATGAAGTTTGATATATGAAGAATAGATTGTTCATTGAGATTAATCAATGTAGATATCATGATTCTAGTTGAATTTGAAGAGCTCATCATGAATGTGTTGAAGTTGTTTTCTATATAAGTAAATTTATGTTTGAATTTTTATTTTTTTAATAAAAATATGGTTTAAATTTACTAACAATATTTCCTCTTTAAATTAGTTATCTATACATGCTTCATGTAAAAACCTGACAGCATATCAAATTATGTTTTTATATATCCATTATACATTTCCATGGAAGAGAAACATGTGAAAAAACCTAGTATAGTTGCATATATAGGTGAGAGATTATCACATAAGTATATTGGATGTTGGTTTCTTCCATTTCATGATAAAAAAAATAATAGAAACATTATTATGAACTAAGGATAATTATATTGTCATTAATTGTGATTTTTTTTGTATTTTAGGGGCATTGTTTGTTAGGAATATTTTTCCAAAGTGAATACACCTTATATTGTTTATTCTCTTTATCAATGAGTGTTTGTAAAAGTTTTTCAACCTTACTGGATGGGTATGTTATTTTAAATAATATCATTATGATTAATTATCATTTTTTATACCGTTATTATTAGTTCGTATATATATAAATGTAGTTCACAGAAAAAATTTAACAAAAAACACATGTTGATAAAGAATGAGAATAAAATAAATTATGTAAAAGTAAAGGTAATTAGTTTTTTATATATGATATTGTTCTAATTTTTAGATATATATATATATATATATTAGTTTTTATTATCAAGTTATTATTTGATAATCGTAGTTTCATCGTCAAAAAGGACATTTTGAATATTGGTATTATGTTCTACAATTTGTGTAAGAGATAATCACAACTGGGGTAAATACTGAATTTCATAAGGTTAGTTATATTAATTTTTTCATATTCTCAATCATAGTATTCTATATTTAATCTTATATCATTCAATGTTACAGTATATATTCAGTGATATAGAGTCATATACCCAAACCGAACATACCCATCTTCAATCTTTGTTTGAAAAATATTTATTCAGTCTCACTACGATTTGAGGTATGTATATTAAAATGTTTATGAATAATGTATAACATTATCCTAATAAAATGTGTTCAAAAAACTAATTATTAAGTTATAATAGGTGTTTTAACATAATTATAACAAATGAATGCTTTAAGAATAATTACAAATGAGCATGCTATAAATTTTAGGTCTGTATATTTGAAAACTACTTTATAATAAAATGAGTAGATGATTTTGTGGTTAAATAGATAAAAGTATGTATGTTTTTGTAGTTGTGTTGTTAATGATTACTGTTAATTCATTGTTTTATACTTATTTTTTTATGGGGATTATGATTATTTAGTATGTGTAATATTTTGAATTTTCCAAAAAAATAACTTTCACTGTTGGTTTTTATAAATATATATTCATAAACATTAAAAAATTACTATTTGGGTTTCAGCACCAATGTTTATGAAAATAGGCATCGAAAACTGAACCCCATGTTGGTTTCAGCATCCGTTTTCATTAAAAAAAAGTGGAATATCTAGCATCGTCTGTTTTATGGTGTTATTTGTTATAAAAACTGAAGCTGAAAACCAACACCCCATGTGTTTTTTAGGGTTGGTTTTTATAAAAACTGATGCCGAAGCTTGATTTTAGGGGTCCGTTTTACTGAAAACTAATGCCAAAAATCGAGCACCGGCTGATTTTCGTTGTCGGTTTTTAAAAAACCAACATCAATTTTTTTTAATCCACCATTAAAGACATTAGTTAAAACTTACATAAAAAAATTAATTAAACTTACATTAAATATAGTTTCAGCACTAGTGGTCCATTATTAAATAAAATATCAATCACACCATTCATGATTTATTTTCAATAAAAAGTAGAAAATATTTTTTTATCGTTAGTAAAATTATCTGATATTTCTATCATAAAAACCATCTACATTATTCTACTCTTATTATTTCATGGATTTTCAATTATTAATTTTATTTTCCACCATATTAAGCACTCAAACGATTGAAATAATGTGTATAATAAATTTCAACCTTTTTCTCTTTATTGATCAGGAATCTATCTCTAACATATTTATATTCTTTATAATGATTCTAAAATGATTCTTTCTTTACTAAAGTGATTTTAAATTTTCATTATCAATGATCTTTTACTTTTTTTAAAATGTTTTAAAAAGGAATATTTATAATTTTTTCTATATACATCACTTTTAACTCTCTTTACAAAAGTGGGAAATGGATTTTTTTTAACATTTACCACTCTACTGCATTTTCATTATTTTTTGTTAATTATCCGTTATTAAGACTCTTTTTAAATATACCATTATTTTACAAATAAAAACCATTTTCCTTTATTTTATGAATTGTTTCCTTTAATACAATAATAAATTTAATTTTTTGTTAATTTTAATAAAAAGGGAATTCATTTTACATATGAAAATTTTTATCTTTTTTTCCACATTATCTTAAATTGGTGTATTTTATTTTTCAAAATTCCATTAAATTAAATTATTTTGAAAATAAGGTTTTAAATTTATCCTTTGATGCCTCATGAAAAAAAACATTTATGTGGCTTCCAACTTCATCTTTATTACTAAGTTACCAAATATTTATGGAACATCATTAAAATGTTTCACTTCCATTTTATACTCTAATTGTCAAAAGACATCCCTTCATTATAAAACCTATGATTTTTATTAATTTTTTGTCTTTTTTTCCTTATTGATTTGAGTTTAATACATCTCTTTTTTCTAAAAGGATATATTCTTAATTAAGTCACTTCTATATAAATATTTTCTCTATTACTCTCCATATATCATTTGACTATATGTTTTCCTTAATGATAATATTAATTATTATCATGGATGTATTATATGTAATTAATAATAATGGACCATCCATAGAATCTTAGGCTGGTGAATTATTTTATTACATTGGGGTTATTAGAAGGAAGAAAATCCTGAAGGACCATCTAGTTTAACTATCTTGGAAATGCAGATTATATACATTATACCGAAAATATATTGGGGAGAAAAAATAAAACATGCGACATGATAAACTGAAAAAAATACATCCTTCTAGGATTATTAAAAGTTCTATTCTTTATATCCAAGGGAATGAAACATAATAAGGGTGAGCTCAAATTATAAGGACCTGGCCTTAGACATTACATATTCTTGAATTAAATGGATAATTCACATTGAGGGTCTTTTCAGGTTTAGAGTTTTAAATAATTATGCCATGACAATTACATTACATAAAAAAATTACAAAGTAGACACTTCTAAAAAGTTTCCATTTTCTCTATTAAATAAAAACTCTTTGAAAAAAATATTCATGTCTAGTTCCATATTTTAGACATCATGACTTTTCCTTGATCCCATACTTGACCCTATTCCACTTTATGTCTTGTGGAAAACATTTCAAAAATAGGGGATGTGCATAAAAATATCACTAATGGTTAAAAAAGAATGAAAATATTAGTTCATAAATAGATACATAAAATAAGATTTTCAACATTCCTCATGAAATCATAAGATTTATGAATAACACATAGTAATCACAAATCATAAAGGTAACTTGTGTCATCCATAACCTACTTACATTGTAGTTTTCACAGTTACATAGGGAGTAACATTTGGAATACCCATCACAGTATATTCCCTAAATATCATTAGAGAAACTATAACATTTACCTCTGTCATATTACCCAATACATTGGAGAGCTAACGCGTGCTCTCCCGCCCTAATTCTATCACAGAACCACTCATATATGTAAACAATTCCCAATAACCATAACAAATTCATAACACATAAAACAAACAAAATGGAAAGATAAAATTTCCACATTTAAATCACAACATGTCCTTAAAATATATTGACATAAAATATCCATTATCAAAACCATTTTCAATACCAAAATACGTAAAATATTATATGGTATTTATTTTCCTTTTTAAAAACAGTATGACTTGTTATGGAATCCAAAGATCAACTAATACTCGTAGTTGTGTAAAAGGTCATTGTCACTTCTTACGTTAAAAAGAAACATTCTTTTATTTTGTCGTTTATTAAAACCCCTCATAGAAAAATATTCAATTTTAATGAAATAAAAAGTCAAAGGTGTTTATACACCGTATGTAACGCCCCGACCCTAGTTACCCAGAGTCGGTGCATTATTACATAACATTGGCATGATCACAAGAAAGATCAAATCTCGAAAGACCTATTGGTTTAGTAGCCTTGGAAACACTAGATATATTCATAAGTTTTACATTACATCATAAAATGAAAAACTACAACAACAACATAATGTCTCCATAATCCACACTCATATCCCCACATAACATCCCTGCAGGTCATTCATAATTTACTTCTTCACTTCCTGGAAAAAATTAAACATAGAAAAGGGGTGAGCTCAAATGCCCAGTAAGGATAACAATATAGTGGAAACTTTCATAAATAAGAATAAACATTTAAGGCAATGTATAACTAAAACAAAAGCCTTTCAAACATGAACTTTCAACATGGTATGGCATAAATAAAATGAAATAATGTCATTTACTTATTCACATGGATATTCTACTAATCAAATAATCACATTCAAAAATCAATAACCACTTTCATAATGTTGGAATGCATAATGCCAGACTATCATAACCACATAGTCAAGGCCTCGTGCCAAGACTACAAATAAGATTTTGTCAATGCCTTGTGCCAAGACACAAGTTTGCCTCATGAGACCTACCGATGCATCGAGGAGCTATAGCGGGCTCCACCCGTCACATATTAAGTCCAATGCATTCCCATATGAAAAGGTTTAAACATAACATAAACATTCATATTAAAACTAGCATACGAAATGTCAATACTTTCACCATAAACTATGAATGGTATAAAAATAGCACATCCACAGTCAAACATATCACAAAACCTTCAATACAATATAGAAGTTTTGTATCATAATAAATCAACTTCAAATAATCTTAAAATCCATCAAAGGATGTTGACATAGATGAAATCAAAATTCTTTTTAAAGAAATATCTCCTTTTATTTTGAAATCATTTAAGATCCATATAAAATAAAAAAAATTCTTTGAAAAAATTCTTATAAGCTTGTAAGGTAAGATTTGAAGATTTTATAACGGCGGAAAATAGCCAGACCCGCCGTATAAGTTAAAAAAAACATTCTTACCTTAATTCTGTCGAAAAGGTTAAAAAGGACCTTGTTTTGAAAACGAAGGAAAGATTCCTTTATAAACCTCTTATAAAAAGTCAAACAAGGGTATAAATGACTTTAAACCATATTCTTGTAAATAATAAATATGTTTTGAAATACATTTTGAAGAAACATGGATGTGGATGATAAAGAGATCCAAGTAGATTATTACGTATAAACAACCTCGGATAATGAAGAGATTGTGAAATAACCCTTACCTTGTACTTTTCCTTGGTTGGGGTAGGTTAACCTCCTGTATAATGGTGAAATAATTGTTATTAAATTATACAATAATCATATATATTAATATGATATCATATATTATCTTTTAACATTGATTTGTTAATAATATCTTAGAATTATCGTCGTTTCGGGTGTTAACTTACTCATTTTATTTTATATGTTTTGTTACATAAGCCATGTTTGTTGTATCTTATTCATATCCAGAATGATATAAAGTCCTTAAACATCATTTTTAAATCATCAAATGATAATTATACTTGAATGGATACGATGGAGAATGAATCTCATCGCGTTCGTGGAGACGGTAGTCCGTACGTACGCACGAGCGACAACATCATTCTTTTGATATTAAAATAATATATAAATGGATGGTATATCATATATACAGAATCATTAACATGTTATATTTATTATTTACATGAGTTACACATCATTATTATACCCATCCAAATAATATTATATTGAATAACAATTACACCACGACGTGGAGACGGTAAGCCGTACGTACGCACGTATGGTGACATGTTATTCAAAGGGTGGATAGAATACTGAATATGGTTGTACCATATTTATAATAACATCACAGTATATATATGATACTGGATTTATTATTTTATAATGGTAACAACAAAGGAAAAAGAAGTGGAAGAAAAAATGAACTTAGAAAAAGGGTGGTGAAATCATTACCTCTTCTTCGGGTTCTTCCTTTTGATTTGATCAAAAGGGCTCTTTAGGTTGGCTTTCTGATCAAACTAAGGCCCCTAGGTTGTAGTGAGGGAAGTTGGGAGAGTATTTGGGCAGAGTTTGGCCGAACCAAAAGGCTTTGATTGTGTGAAGAAATGAGAAGGAGGAGTGCCCTTTTATAAGAGGGGTGAGGGGCCCCTTTGGAAAAGCTAGAGATATTAGTTTATAATAAATTCATATTCGGTTTACAATGGCTCCAAAGTTGACTATTAAAAGGTTAAGGTGGGGATAGGTCGAAAACCACTCAACCAATATAATTTAGACAGGTTTGAGTACTTATATTAACCTTATCTTTAAGTATTAACTCTAAGTTAATTAGTTTCACTTTTACAATATCTCTTTGTATTTTTATATAATATGGTTAATAAACTTACTATATACATCCAAACGACCCCCAAGTGGTCCATTAATGATGAAACTATCATTATATAAGTCTCTTGGACGATCCTTAGATTTTTAGGAATTTAATATCATTTAATAATATAATATTTGTTTTAAGAACTCTTTTATGTCAATTTTGACACTATTCAATAGTTGATTTTTGTGAGACTCATAACAGATTGATTACTTCGAATAAAGTCAATTAAATCAATCCTAATATATCATATTATCCTAGAAAATTAGTTTAATTCATTAAAAGTTTCATATTATATTTATTTGGGTATTTATAATATCAATTATTTTAATTTTTCACTATTATAGTAATTACTGCATCATCATTGTGTCATAAATAAAATAAACTATTTAATGTCTAAAAATTATAAATAAAATATCATCATGTAGGAAATCTTTTTATATTTCTAATGAATATTTATAATCTAAAATCCAACATATATAACCCTATGTAACAATTGTTTTGATAAACGATATATGATTGTGTCATTTTTGTATTCATTTTAACTTAATTAAAATAAAGTGTCATTATCACTTACAAGTGGATCCATGGGGCCCCAAAATCGACCCAAAGATGCCCATGGTCGACCATGTATCAACCAATAGGGTTAAGACACGTTTTAGGGTAATTTAGTGTTATTATAATATTATTTTTTTAACCCTTATTTACCGGATTTACCCTTAACCATGGTAAATAAAATATTTACCGCAGTAATTATTCAAAATGTCTAAAAATAAAAGTTACCTATTTACACAATTTGAACATCCTTATTCCAAATATGGAATCCATTTTCCTAAATTCAAAACACAGAAGTGGCAGAAATTAATTTAAAATTAATTCCCGCTGTCAAAACAAAAAGCGTGTTTTTAAGAGATAATAACTATCAAAAGATTGACACTTGTTTATGTTCGGTTTAATTGTAAAATTATGTCCAATGACAAACATTATATTAAATGGTAAAAATATATTCTAAATTTAATTTAAAACCACTTAAATTCATAATTTATCACTATTAATTATTTTTATTAAAAAAGTTGTTTTTAATTAAAATTTAGTAATTTTCACTATTCATCAAAATATGAAAGTTATCCGAAAAGTACCAAAATTTCTCCTTAGGCTAAATTCGATATTCCGAATCCAGAAATGAAGTCCATTTTAAAATATAAAATATATATAATTTCGAAAAGTAGGTATTACTATTCATAACGGCTAGTTTGATTGGTTATGGTGTGTGTTAAAACTCAAGGTTGCGTACAACACACGCTACTGTATTATTCAAAGAAAGCGTACCGTGGAATCTTGGGATGTTTCATTTTAAATTTTTGATGTCCCCATTTAGTCAAAAAGTTTAAAATATTGTATTTAAAAAGGGTTCACTATTAAAAGTTGATAAAAGTGCAATACTGAAAATGAATTTGTTCTTGCATTATGTCTAAGATACTCATAATATGGAAAAATTATAAGGATTATATAAAGTTTAAAATTTAGTTAATACTATTCATAACCTCTTTTGAATGTATTTTTGGTAAGTCATGGTGCAATTGAACTCGGTGTTGCGTGTAGTGCAAGTTATTGAATTATTTTGAAGAAATAACACATTATGAATTCTTGGGGTGTTACATTCTCCCCTCCTTCAATAAATTGCGTCCTCGCAATTTGAAATTGTTCTTCGAAAATAAAAGGTTGAAAGTAGATAATATATTTTTGGGAAAACCCACATCGAAAATTGGGTTACTAAAATTTAGTCTTAATATGAGGAAAAGAGAAATCAAAGGGTCACCACCAAATTATGATCTCGATTAGGAGAACATTTGTGGCAATTAGAGACATATAATTGGAGGAAAAACGTAAATATTTATAGGTAGTGATTGAGGTCATCAATCACAAACAAGTGTAAAATTGAGGTCCTTAAATTCATCAATCTATGATGATT